>JANAVB010012596.1:1751699-2216271 GCA_029216955.1 Iris pallida
ATATTGTTCCTAGATTTTTGGATATATTGGTACACTTCCTGTCTTGTTCCCTGTACTTGTATAGACACCGATTTCTAAGGAGATTTGCTACCCTCTTACGGAATCGCGTGCCATGACGTGTCATGTCCAGATCCATTGTACTATTCGGGAATGGAGAATTATTAGGGGCTATGTGATCCAAGCCACCATGTCACTATCCTTATGCTCGCGCCACTCTCCCTCACGTAGGGTGTAGCGAGATTCCTATTTACCTTGTGCTCGTTATCCAGGTTGGCCGGCATGACTCTCCCTTGAGGTCACCGCGGATTGTCGGACCAAGTGGATAGCCTGTCCTGTCACTTATCCCAAGCCGATCACATATCGCTCTAATAATTCAAGTCACATTTTATATTTACTTATCTTATCATATATCTTGCTCTATTCTACATTCAGTATTTCCTCACCATGCCATGATATACAGTTACTCACATGCTCTACATGCCTTTACATTGTACCTTTATTGGAGACTAAGTTCTGCTCGGGAGAAGAGTTACAGCCCCGGTCCTTGTTTGGTTTAAGGGTTGTAACTCAGCTTCCGAACGGTTTCCAAATCTTTATATATCTTTGTCTTGTAGTTCATTATACTGTCTCTTATAGAATTTGTCAATTCACATGGAACTGCTGTTAGTGCTTGTACTTGCTCATTTTCTTGACAGGATACCGTTATGATATATTACAGATGATTCTGAGGCGGAGTGCTCGACCTATTATGGGCTCGAGTTAGATGGAGTAGTCCAGGACCGTAGCCTTATAGTAGAGCCACTAGACTTCGTTCTCCCAGAGTAGTATAGATTAGCTAGGGTTGCCTGGACTGCGATCCAGCTAGCATTATCAGACTGTAGCTTCTATGTTATATTTTGAGACCCTGTGATGTTGTATATATCTGGGCTTGTATTGGACACTGGACTTATTTACTATTTCATCTATCATATATTTTTTCTTTTGAGCTATCTACCTTAGTTTTATCATGTGATTGAGACTGTATTGCTATGTCACCTCCATTCAGAGAGTATATACTGTACATGTATCTTTATACTGTTAGTCGTAGTATTTACAGACGTTATATACAGCGTTCTACCGCCGATACTGCGGCGTAGGCTGGACGTACCTACGGACTAGTATACGTTTGAATAACATGTGTTTTGCTTCTAAATTCCACTGCATGTTCAATATTTCTGCTTGGGACTTCCGTGCGACGACCCCGTCGCAGCCGCTGTAATCGACCGTTATGAAACTGTCTTGCACGAGTGCAATCTAGGCTCGTGCGGCATCACGTCTTAGCGAGGACGATCGCTCCTACGGGAGCGGGGCGTGACACCAGCAAAGTAGTTGCATCAACTCCGATTGAGAACGATCATTCATCTCGTTGCATCAACTTCGGTTGAGAACGAGTATTCATCTCTCTCTTAGGAGAACGAATTTTTCATCTCTCTAGAAATAAGAGATCGAGATTTCCTTTTTCCAACAAAAGATCTGTTTCAGGAATAACAACAGGCTGGGCCGGGTCATATTTTCAAACAAATGGGGATCCAATCCTATATATATATATATATATATATATATATATATATATATATATATATATATATATATATATATATATATATATAAATGCTCCAAAACTAGCCGATTGGTTTTGTATTATAGAACCACCCTATCTTTCATAGGTTGGATTGGAATTTAGTGGTTGAGATTAGAAGGTGTAGACCCCACCACCTTTTTAAGTCATCTAATCTCGATCATTCAAATCCAATCCAACATTTATAACATAGGTTGGTTTCATAATACAAAACCAACCAGTTGGTTCTAGAGCACTCATATATATATATATATATATATATATATATATATATATATATATATATATATATATTTAACAGAAGGGCATTTTATTGGAATAAAAAGTGGCTCAAGAAGAGCGTTACAGACAGGTAGTGGGCCTAAAGAACAAAAGGGCCACAGAAAGCAGGTAAATAAAAGTGAACATGTGCATTTTCGAAATTTCGGGGAACCGAAATTTCGAAACACAGCAGAGGGTCCACACATTTCAAAATTTCAAAAATTGAAATATCAAAATGTTCCCAAAAAATCGGGTTCAGAACTGTAATGGGCCCGCTGCCCAAGGGGCACGCGGATCGAGTGAACAGGCGCACTGCCCAAAGGGGCGTGTGGCACGAGGGTCTCAGGCCCCCCTCTCCCGCGAGCAGATGCCCTGGCGAGGAGGCCGAGGCGGTGGGGGGGCGGATGGGGTGACGTGGGTTTCCGGCGGAGGAGCCAGTCCGGAGGGACGGGGGGTGGGGGCGGCCTCCGAGGGGGAGCGGCGGAGGGGACTCGACCACTGAAGAGGAGCGAAGCGGAGGCGCGGAGGGGCTCGACCACCGGAGAGGAGCGGCGGCCGGGAGGACATGACCGTCGGAGGAGAGAGAGGGCGGAGTTGATGGGGAGGGTATAGGTCGGGGGACACGACCGCCAGGCATCGACGGGAGGAGACCGGCCGACGGGGGTTGGGGAGGAGAGAGAGGGCGGAGCGGGCGACAGGGGGAGGAAGCGGGGGCTCGACCTCCAAGGACCCGCTCACCGGCGCTGGAGGGGGCCCTCCGGCAAGTGGCGAAGGTAGCGCCTGAGGCCGGAGCTGATGGGGAGGGTAAGGAGAGTGGCTCGAGAAGGGGAGGACGGAGACGATACCGCCGGAAGCTCGTCCGACGCCGAGGAGAGGGAGGCCGAGGACGAGGTCCGACGCGCTGCCACCGGCGCCCACTGGGGGGCGGATGCAGGGGAAGGGGGCGCTCCAAGGCCGCTAGGGGCGGACGGGGAGCGGCCGACCAACGTCGGGGAGGCCAAGCTCACCGATGGCCGTAATGCTGCCACATGAGCCGACGAGGGCTCGCAGCTCACGGTGGGAAGAGGAGGAGGGTGGGGAGCATGTAACTCCACCTTTCTAATATAGTATTTTTTTTTATTATGAATTGGAATTTTATTGCAGGCCTAATTATTATTTGCCTTTGGGCTATTTGATTCTAATCTTTCTGTGGGTTGGGCCAACCCTGAAGCCCAAGCCTATGTTCTAATCCTATAAGAAGAATTAGTCTCAGGAACAGAGACTTTAATTTTGAGGCTTCATTTCGAATTTTAGGCTCTAACGGCCATGTGCATCCTTCTCCTCTCTAACAACCTGTCAGAGCTGATTTTCCCGCCAGAGGGTTAGCCTAACTCCCACGCCACAATCCACCCTATATAATCCTTTCTCCTTTCTGTTGTAGAGCAATCCTTCATTCATTCCTCAACCCATTCTTTCCATTCGATCCCTCGGCTCTGAGAGCAATGGCAATGGCAGCCATGGCAAACCCTCTCCTCAACGATCGAGTTCTTGTTGAGATGAGCTAGATTCCAATAAGTATTTGAGTTCTGATCGAATCTAATTTTGTGTTTCCAAACTCTAAATTCTTCTCCCTAATTGATCGAGCAATATAGAAGATCCAAATCGTGAACGATCCATCGAACGACTTTTCCTTGTCAAAGAACAAGATCTATTGGTAAGTGATCAACCTAATGTTTGAATCTAGATTATGATTTAGTTTATTTCTCAGTGGCTTTCTTTTTCTTAGAACTCTGTGTGATTAGATCAATGGATCGATTGTTCTTGGTTTTAGCTTGAGAAGTGAATCTGGGATTATACCAGGTGATTTCGAGAGCATTACATTTCTTTGGGCAGTCCCTAACATTTTCAGTACATTATATTGATGTTGTGTTCCATGTGTTTGTTTTAATGCCTGAACAGTTTTAGTCCGATTTATTGGGTCGTAGAGATTGTGTTCTATCTTTGAACCAACAGCTCCTTCAAGAACAATCAGGTAGCTATGTTCTCCTTGTGAATAAAATTGTCTTCCTATTTTAATAGTAGCTCGTGTGGTGATTTTGGTTCAAATGTTCATACTGCAGCGTTGAGATTAATTATTGGACTGGGTTATATTTTGGGCATCATGATTCTTTGATGGACCTGGAATATATTCCAAGCATCATGGTTCATTTATGAAACCTGATTTTTGCAGCATATAGTTCCCTGTTGTTCCTGGGAATGGGCATGACCATGTATTGGTGGATCGATATGGTTTCAGCCATATCATGCTTAAATGTGTATATATATCTGGGGCTCATTCACTGTCTGGGTAGTTATGGACTTGAGGTTAATGACTGGGACACTTTATTCATTGGGCACTTCCTATTTCCATATTGATTCAATGGAATCAAGTGTCAATGGGAATACTGTACCTGAGAATATTACTCAGTGGCTACCTAGCAGCCATTGGGACAAACTTGGTATCCAAGACATGGTGGTGACTGTAGAATCAGTCTCAGTCTCCCTTGGGAATACTTGATTGGGTTAACATCAAATTGGGATTTGTTGGGGCCAATTTCATACAACCTATGATGTTTCAAGCTAGTTGAAATCTGAGGTTGTCTTATAACTTTCTTAAGCATTGGTTTTACCATACATGTGACTGGAGAGAATGGTTTCCTATGTGGCTTGCTGCAACTGGGATTTTCCTGTTAACATCAATTCCTGGAAATGGGAATCACAGTTCAGTGAGAATTATCACTCATGTGCAGTATTTGCTGAGCTATGAGAGTTCTGTTGAACCTGGGAGAGCAAACTCAGGTTTTGGGAATACAGGACACTTCCTATTCTGAATATCTACTGCTGATTTCCTGACTGATTTAAACCTTGGTATTATAGCATTATCATTCTCAGGATCACTCTCATGTTTCAGTTCAAATGAACTGCAGTAACCTGGTTAAACCTGGGCACATCAGTTAGCTCTATGTCTTTAGCTCTATTTTAAATATCTCTAACTGATCCTTGGCACTTCACCTAGGGACCCTAGTAGCAGGAGTAGAACTATTTAGATTGATTGGTTTGTTTGATTAATATTGAACCGGTGGTTAACTTTCTATTAGTGTTGAACTGTTATATTGTGCAAAGTCTTGGAGGGTCATTTGGGAATGCTCAGTACCTGAGAGTATTCTCAGGAAAAACCTGTGAATCTCAGGAAATCTGAGACACTTGAAGGGTTCAGTGTTTCTGGGACAATTCAGTCCAGCTCTGTTTCTGGGGCCTGAGACATTAAGTCCAGATTAATTCAGTTATATTCTGAGGCAAGAATTTTATTGCAATGTTATGGCAATAGGACTCTCAGTCACTGCTCTGAATTCAGATATCCTGGGACTATTACTTGTACCTGAGGTTATTCTTCATAGTACAGTCAATTTAGACAACAGAGACTGAACCCACATCTCATAAGTTCAGTCCTATATGACTAAGAAATCTGAAACCTGGGAACCTTGGGTATGCAGTAGATAGTTTTGTACTAAATCATGAGTTCAAGTGATGATTTTAATATGCATCCATGTCTCTTGTTTCCTGCAAAAACAGTTGTTTCTCAGTTTGAATGTTTAGAACTATAATCAAGTATGCCAGTTATATTTTCTGTTCCTGATAGCTTCATGTGAACTTGGGAATCTCTGAATATGCAATTCAGCTTTTGTATCTTTTGTGGTCATAATTGATTGTAGTATCCTGTCTATGGAATTTACTCTTAAAATTCCTGTATAGAATCAACAATTGATAGGAAGGATAGGAGTTTGAATTGAACTTTAGGATAAGGAGGTAGACACTATTATGGACAGTGTTGATTCTTTGTGATGTTCAATGGACATTAAATTCCTATAAGTCATGTGAACAATCCTATTAAGTTCATGTTCTTCCTTGAATAGGAGGGTTCATTAAATTAAGGTTGTTAGTTAATAAGGGGTTGTATGTTATTTAAATTCTATTACTAAATAGAGTATGGTATCTAATGACCCTTTGTACTTAGACTTAAAGTAGTGGATTATAAAGTAAGTTAAGTAGAGGTTTTGATTAAATCAGGATTAGAACTTTGTGATAACCAAATGAGATTATACTGAGATTAACCAACTTGTACACATCATTACCAATTACAGGAGATCATCCAGCTCTTTTGCCTACTTTTACTTTCCTGGAGCCAGGCAAGTACACTCTACGGTTTTGTGCTTTTCATTATATATCCTGTGCTTCCTTGATTGACACGTTGCAACACGTCATATACTTTCTGGTGCTCATGTTCTCTTGTTCTTATTACTTGTATCTGGGGTGGGGAAATATACTATCTATGTGACCAATCCCAAGAAACAACTCAGGTGTGTTTAGCTTAGACCCCGTATCGTGCACGCGGGTCCTAAGCCGCCCATTCATGTGCTTTCATGTGCTTACCCTAGCCGGTCACATATTTAGTTATATTTCAAATATAATACACACATGTTCAGGAGATATACCTTGTACTTATTTCCTGTGATTCCATGATATCATGTTCTTTCAGGTGCTTACATATCATGTTCTTTCATGTTCTTACATACCATGTTCTTTCATGTACTTTACACTGTTTCTTTCATGTACTTATTCACCTGTTCTTTTCTGTACTTTCCATGTTTCCTTGTACTTTCATATCATGATGTCTTGTTCATTACCTAGAATTGTACTTGCTCTACTCCTGAATAGGATATGTTGCAGGTGAGATTGAGGCCTTGTGCGACACTTACTATGGTCAGGATATTGCCTTCCCTGCTGAGCCAGCTGGAGCTGCTTGTGACCTAGAGGCTGCAGAAGCCTAGTGCTTCTATTAGTGTTTCCCTATTATTTCCATGTATTTTGAGACTAGCATACTTCTTTTATTAGTTGGAATGTAATAAATTCAGATATTGTACTTTACTCTGGTTGGGACACATTTATATAGATTCTGTGATTCATTCATGTTCATATTGTCTGGTTAGTTTCCCTAGATTGGTACAGCTTACTTTGTTGTGTCTAACAACAAAGGTTGGACGTGTCCGACTCGTATCCGGTTATTCGGGAGCGGGTCGTGACAGAGCAGACGACGGGGTCGCCGTCGTGGGGAGCGCCGGAGAGGAGGCGGAGGAAGTCGACGCTGGGGGGAAACGGAGGGAGGGGGCCTGCTCAGGGCTGTCGGAGGTCTCAGCCAGGGGGCAAATGGAGGACGTGGCCGAGTTCGGCCACCGCATGGACGGGCGGGTGGCCTCAACCGAGGGGGGGGCGCCACCGAGAGGGGGACTGCGCGCGGGGGGGGGGGGCGCTGGAGCGAGGGGAGCTCTGTTGTATATATTTATATTTATTTATTTATAAAACTACTCGACATATATATATATTTATATATATATATATATATATATATATATATATATATATATATATATATATATATATATATATATACTCGAGTTATATATATTTATATATATTTTTTTTTATATATAACCAGGTAATTGTATTATTGATATAATTTGTTACATACAACCATCAAGGGCATACACCCGTAATCCCCATTTCCCTAACATCGAATCCAATATTGTGGAGAATGCCAATATTCACCGTACATATCCCTTCGAATACTCGATTATTCAATGGTATATAGTGGTTTTTCACGATCCAATTATATATATATATATATATATATATATATATATATATATATATATATATATATATATATATATATATATATATATATATAGAGAGAGAGAGAGGGAGACACACACACACACACACACAAAGGTTCGTACATGCACCGCAACAGCTCTGCTCTTGCACGACACAGCACCCGACCCGCATTACCACAGGTTGCCCTCACACTAATTCTTCCTACAAGAAAATTAAATATGATTCCCCCATTGTCACGCCCCAGAACCGGAATACCGGAGAGCGGGGGCAGACACAGCCAGCTACGCAATCCCAAAGTACGTTAATACTCTGAAATTACGTATAAGCTGTCAAGACATGGGGGTTACTCTACAAGCCATCAGTCAATCATATGGTTTAACAATCCTAGGTATCTCAATCACAGGCAATTATACAAGAGCAAAGAGTACGATCATCATACATACAATAGTAAGGCGTCCCGAACCATATATACATGACTGATCATGAAGCCAGTACCACAGAACTGAGGACTAGCTAGAGTATTAGTCGTACATGATAAGGACTAGCTATAGTCTAGAATACACATATCATGTTTATGCCCGTAGGCTACAATATCAAAGAAAATACCAAAACACGAGCTAAATACGTGCTCGGGGCTAAACGTTACAAGAGAAGAATTTACATATCAGTGGGAGAATGAAAAAGAAACCCACTGAGGCACTCTGGTGCTCCGGCTGGTCACCGTCGAGTAGATGGTGCGGTAGATCCTTCGGGCTCTTCTATCAGAACCTGGCCATGCAAAACCAGTGGAGTCAGACCCCAAATAGCAAGTACCACAAAGGAGGCCAAACTATTAACTAAAACCAGCAATCATTAGCAATCAACAAGCAAATAAGTAAAGGAGGATCGGGATTTGTGCAGTACCAATGCACTCGTCCCGATCATAGGAAGACAGTAAGTAAATCATCATTGAGCATAAAGTAAACTGGAGAACATGTTAAATAAATAGAACTGGGAAGGTGATATACGATGGGATGACCATGGGACTATTCAGATAACCAGGTTACAACCCGTAAACCAAATAAGGACCGGGGTTGTAACCCTTCGTCTGAACGGAACTTGGTTTCCCCCACCATTTATCGGCAAGATAAAATAAGAAATCAGGATATGTAACAATCATGTACAAGACAGGGCGAATATGAACAATCAGGTCATATGACAATCTTGTGCAGGATCAAGTCAAGACTAGACTGAGTTAGACTCCATTCAATCAATCACGGCCAAGCAATAAGTACGGCTTGATACTTTAACTAACTAGGGTTATCACAGGCCTAGTTACTAGCAAGATGCAATGAGATTCTTCCAAGTCCGGTTACCTGTTTGTTACTATCTGAATGACCCCAGCAAAGAGAAGGAAAAGATAGCATGATATAGCAGACACACTGTAGTAAGATACATGTGTCCTAAGGTACCACGCTCGACGGTGGGCTGGAAGTACGCTCATCTCGACGGATAGCAACAAATCCCATGTATATATATATATAAGGCCAGGATCAAAGGGGCAACAGGTAACTGGAAAAGTCTCTCTATGAACTACTTGATCAATCTAGTCATTAATCCTAGCCATATTCAGTATGAATTCCTGACCGTGGGAAACCAGGGATTCATGTCCTAGACATGATGCAAGACAAGACGGGTTCATTTGTACAAACACAATCACCCACGGTGTCCAAGCCATTCATACTGGTCATGTCAGGTTAGCCGTCGCAACAGCATTTTAAGGAGTATCATGTCAGGTTTATCATGTCAAGAGTGCGCCATGGCAGGCCACTATCAAGAATTATCATGTCAAGTCTAATTGTCAGGAGTGCACCACGGCGGGTCACTATCAAGTCATGTCAGGTTTACTTGTGAAGAGTGCACCACTACGGGTCACTATCGTGTTTAGGGTACATGTGCCGGACAGTATAGTGCAAGCATTCAATTAGGAGACTCAAGTTATGCTGAGGTTACAAGGCACAAATCATCATTAAGATCAAATAAGAATAGAGAAATAATAATAACAATAATTTAAATAGCTGGACAAGGCATAGGAAGGAGTCCTGCAGCTCAGGGTCACTATCAAGCATTGTTCAATTATCATTCCAACATAATAAATAAATTCGGGATTATCAAGTTCATGACAAAAGACGTAAGGATATAAAATGGGCATAAAAATATACAATAGGGATAAATGTGTACTCCGTAGGAACTCAAGTTACAAAAAGAGCCACAAGACTTGGATATACTAAAATAAACAAAATATAAAATACAGGACATGACAGAGCCATACGGCTCGGGCAAGGCTGGCTCATGCGGCAGGATTAATCAGATACATGCGGCTGAATTATGGGGTTCATGCGGCTCATGAAATCTGAGTCCATGCGGCTCAGGGAATGAGCAGGGTCCTATGCGGTTCAGGGAGTCCTAGACTTATGCGGCTGAAGGGGGAATCGGGCTTATGCGGCTGAGACAGCACATCCCATGCGGCTCAGGGAGATGGGTCTCATGTGGCTCAGAGAACGAGCCTCATGCGGATGGGTCAATCAGGGTCATGCGGCTCAGGACGGGTCAGGGTACATGCGGCCTCGAGATGATACGGGTTCATGCGGCCCAGGAATGTGGCGCATATGCGACCAGGGGATGAAGGGGGTACATGCGGCTAAGGTAGACGGAGTCCATGCGGCTCGGTTTATGCCGAAGCCTATGCGGCTGGGTCAATACAAGAACTCATGCGGCCAGAGGAAATACAAGTTCATGCGGCCAGGAAGACAAGGGCGCATATGCGGCTAGGATCACATGCGGCTGAAGTAACACTTGCCGCATGAATTAGTCATGCGGTCAAGTCAAGTCCATGCGGCCAGAACTGTCGTATGAAGGCTCATGCGGCTCGGAATCTCTTGCCGCATGAAGTATTCATGCGGTCAAGTCTAGCACTGTTCTTCTTCTCCAAGCTTCCGAGAAGAAGAACGCCAAGAATCCATGCTTCCAAGCTCCATGAAACCTTCATTCGGAGTCCAAATTCGAACTTCCTTGGGTCAAAACGGGGCAGAATGAAATGCTCTACAACATAGAACCATCAAAACTCGGAAATAACAAGATTAAATAGATCAAAACCCATGAAAACTAAAATTTCTTCAAAGCTAGATCTACAATAATCCACCCGGTAAAATCGAAAACTCCAAGTTCTAAACATGCTTAGAATATAACAAGGAAGAGAATGGAACAAACGAAATAGAAATCGTCCAACATTCGGCAAGGTGTACTTGCCTCTCTCTAATGGCTAGGGTTTGGTGGAAAAGAAATGAATGAGGGTGAATGAGGAGGAAGAGAGAAAAGTGGCTTATATAACAAGCTCAAGTGATCTCCACCATTCATTCCTTTCCACTCAATCTAAACCATACACCTCATTCTCATAAAGAACCAACTAACCAAACCAAGTCCAAGCCAAACCAAACCAAGTCAAAGTGGAACCGAACCAAATAAAACCAAATCCAAGTTAAACCAAGTCATGAAACCCTACACTTAGGGAATTTTAAAATATCACACGAATCGAGAAATACGAAATACGGCTCAAATAAATACGTATCCGTATAAAATATCGATACAGTGAGACGGGTCTCACACCCATGGCTTGAACCTAAGACCAACCGGGGGGTGCGGACCTCACTCCTTAGCCACTTGAGGTAGAGGTCATTGGCCATTTATATATATATATATATATATATATATATATATATATATATATATATATATATATATATATATATATATATATAGGGAGTCTCGTCGTCTTCGACCGTTGGATCGAGCGGGCGCGCGCACGGGTCCTACGCGGACTCCCCGATCTGATGGTAGGGGAGGGGAAGACGGAACTTTGGCAGGACTTTTGATCCGTGTGTGTGTGTATATATATATATATATATATATATATATATATATATATATATATATATATATATATATATATATATATATATATATAAGGGAGGTGAGGTGCCACCCTATAAGTGGTGGCTATGTGTCACCTCTCATGCTAACATCATGCACCGAAAAGTGTGCAAGTGCATGATGATGACATAGGGGGTGACATATAGCCACCTCACCTCCCTTATATATATATATATATATATATATATATATATATATATATATATATATATATACAAAAATGCTCTAAAACCAGCCGGCTGGTTTTGTATTATAGAACCACCCTATGTTTTATGGATTTGATTGGAATTTAATGGTCGAGTTTAAAAGGTATAGACCCCACTATCTTTTAAGTCTCAACCTTGTATTTTAATCCAACGTGTATAACATAGGTTGGTTTCATAATACAAAACCAGTCAGTTGGTTCTACACCATAAATGTTAGTACGATGACAATCGCAAGTGTTATTTTCGCAACAGGGACTTCTGAAAGAGAAGAATCTCAAGGAAGCTTCTTTTTTTTCCCTAATAGTGTAGAATTGATGTTCTACACCAGCACAATGGACATCATCATGATTCATGAATAATAGAGCTCTCAAGTGCACCCCACCCCAACAACAAAAAACATGGTGGGCCGAACTGGGCCTGGGTCGGGTCTCTCAGGCCCATGCAACAGATCGGACCGGACTGAAAGGGTAAAAACATGAGCCCAATTCGACACGTGGCCCATGGTACGGTAAATTTCGAGTCGGGCCGGACCTCGCTATGTTCTATGTAGATAGAAATCTACAAAATTTGAACTTTAACCCCTCTTTAAAATTTGAACTAGATAACATGAAAATTAATAACTAACTTACAAGGATAAGAGACACTTCTACAAAGTTGACAGATGATACATTAAGCTAAGTCTAGAGAAATGAAAATCAGTACAGCCGTATTGTTATGTGTTGATATAAAAAGAAAGAGAACTATATGATAAAAATGCATTCATACTTCATTTCTCCCATTGGGTTTGTCTCATCAAACACAAATCATATTTCTTTACCGAACTTCCAGGAAGAGGTATCTGCATTCTATACACAACTTTTTTCAACACATTTAAAGGCATAGAATATAGTGTGTAGCTATATCGGGTCGGACCGGACCGCGGGTCGGGACGGGCCTGGACTTCGGATTTTGGGGCCTGACCAACACGTGGATCATTTTTGGGGCCGGGCTCGTGTCGGATTTTGGTCAGCCCGGCCCCTTTGTCAGGTGTAATGAATAATATGCTGACTGTAGTTGAAACTTTTCCTCTAATAATTATAGCTTCTGAGTATGATTTCATATACACACAGTACAAATAATTGAGCAATCATACATATACTTAGATGAGAGACACTATATGATGTTGACTGGACACCTAACAGGAATAGAACTGAGAAAAAAAAAGTTAAAAAAAATAAAGTGTTGTTGTTTGGCAGTCCAAATCTGGAGATCTGGCCACTATGAAGAACAATGAGACAGATCAGCTGGCAACTGTGATTGCCTATCTACCAACCTCTCTCTATTCTCACACACACACACCCCAATTGCCAAGAGTGAAATATTTGTAATGAATCTGTTCTTGTAAACAGTTTTTTTTTTTTAATGAGAGAATAAGATATTTATAAATAATTAACATTATATTATATTAAAAAAATAGTGGTGAAAAGAGACATGATAATGGATATTTATTATGATTACTGTGTATTAATGATTGTAATAGATACTAATGATAATTGTACTATAGTTATAATTATAATTATATCCTTGAATATATTTTGAATTAATTAAATAATATAAGATAAGATAAGACAATAATATTTTGGAATTTTGAAAGCCTTTTTTAAGTTTTTCTATTATATAATAGAATAATATATACTATTGAAATTGTTAAGCCGAATTCGAGTGACTCTTGTGGTTATCGAGGAGAGACATAAGACCCTGACTTGATGGCGGAAGATTAGTGAATCGAGTTATGGAAACGTATTATTCTTTCTATTTATAAATAATGGGAGTTATAGAAACAGTGGGTCCAAAAAATATATAATATAATGTGCACAAAGTTTCGAACGTGAGTGTGTGAGAGTGAGAGAGAGCATGAAATTAAGCCAACTACACAAAGGGAAATGTGCTGATCTATTATTGTTCGGAAGGGAAGATTGTAGGTTGAAGTCCTCGTGCTTCTCCTCCAATTCTTGGATGGTTGTGCTCTCTTCATCACATTTATGAGTAGGGTTAGTGGAAGGGGTTGGTCTCTCTTATTCCATGACAGGCTAACCACCTGGGTCTCTCTCAATTGATAAGAATTGATGAGAAACATGCAATAGAGGCAACTCACTGTTGGTTACATGCAATAGAGGCAACTCACTCTTGATTTCGCATCTAGTTGGGTTTTCGAGGTTCACAAGTTCGATGACGTTATAAAATTAAAGTTTTACATCGGATAATTAGGCAAAAGATGAAACATAAATATATGAAATTGGTTCTATTCTTCTGTAGGGGATTCCTTTAAGTCATATAGGTCATGTCAAACGGATTAACTCTTGTTGTGATCTCACTGTATGCCTAACATTTTTTCTCCTCTGTCGTGGTTTATGAATTCTTTCTTCCACTTACATCGAATCAACATTTTAAGGCCGCCAAGAGTGCCTGCCTTTTTCTTATTTAAATCTTGGATTTTGAAGTTGGGACTTTTTCGGTCCGTTCCACCCTCCGACTATGTGGACAATCTTTTGGCACTCGTCGTCTTCGTCATCACTTGGACTATGTGAAGTAGCCAGCATTCAAGCTATCGAAAATATTGGATCCATCAGCCTTTTGTTGGATAAACTAACGCCAAGTCTCTATAAGTCTATTTGATCTTCTCGGGAGCAGAACAATCACAAAATAAAAATGCATACAAGAATGCACAAAGCCAACCGTAGCGTATCTCAATGTCTTATATTTGTGAAAGCAGGGCCAACCGTAACGTATCTCAAAGTCTTATATTTGTCGTTCTTCTTCTTGGAGTGCAGTCACTCGTTAATATACATTTTTTTGTTGCGGATTTGAGTCCAAAGCCATGTAGTTGGGTATAATATAGTAATTAGTGTGTTATATTAAAAAAAAAATTATTTGAGACAGCCAGGATGAACATATTGTTAGATTAGTCTCTACATCTTGAGTTCCTTTTGTATTTGATGCAACACATTTATTTTAAATATCCATATTATCAAAATCACAAGAGACTAGTGGCAATCTATGCTCTTCTCCCAATGTTGTTATTGTTAAGTTGTGATTTTATTCTTTTACATGACATGTTTTTTATGTTTGGATCCCTAATGTTAATATTTCGAAATTGTCCTAACGCCAATAAGTAGAGGGAATGGATGAGACATTATTGGTCACAAAAAATTGTCAATATACGTATTTCAATGAGAACAACAAAACAATGAAGCTTTTTATTCCAAAATTTTTGGGATTTGCTTAGTGCACATATTTCAAAGATGCTATAGCTTATTATTTGATTGATTTATGCTCTAGGCAAATTATATTGAGACCAGATCTGTTGTCCCCAAATCACTGTCTCCAAATTTGTCCCCTTTCTATTAGCTTGGGGTTTCCATGGTTTTGGTTTGATATGATCCACAAGCTAATAGAGGGGGGTAGATTTGGGAACAGTGCTTTGGAGACAGTAGATCTGCTCTGGATTATATTAGACTAGATAAATGGCACATGCAAAAGTAACTATTATTCTAATTTTTATTATGACTATTTGGAAAGACTAAAAGTCAAGATCTTGATGATCCAATATCATAATAGATTATTTAGATGACGTGAATGGAACATTCTCCATGGAAGGAGACAACAAGTGTTTGGTGTTGGGAGTTGTCAAGATCTTATTTACTTCTTAATGGCACCATGTAAACTATTAACTAGAGCCGTTTCTAATAGTTTAAGGACCATATATAAATACCTATTTTTTAAAACCTTAGAATAACATTCTAAGAGTCCTATTAAATAGGAAGACATAAATTTAAAATAGAAATTTCACATTAGTAATAGATACGGACATTAAAAAATTTGGGATCGATCTTCCAATTCTTGAGGTCCTTGTGTTATCGTAAAATTTGTACATGCTCAAAAATGATCCTGTATTAACCTATGCAAACATGTACCCTAAATATCCTATATATATGTGGAGGCCAATGTCATTATCAACCGACAAAGTATAATCTCTGGTTCATTGATGCATAGAATAAGTTTGAACAAATCTTATTGTGACTACTAATGCTGCCAAGAAGTCATTATCAACCGACAAAGTATAATCTTTGGTTCATTGATGCATAGAATAGCTTGATCAAAACTTTTTGTGATTACTAACGCTACTAATTTTGACTTAGTAAATACACGTACTTTGTACGTATACTGACACATAATAAAAATATTATCCAATTATATTCAAATATTTCTTCTAACTCATGTAGTTAAGGTGTGAGATATTTTTCATGTTTGGTTGAGTTCGATTCTCCATGTTGACAAATTTAAACTTTTTATAAAAAAAATACATAATTTAATTTTTTAGAAATAAAATGGACCGTGATATAATGACCGCTTAGACGGCTCACTTTTGAGCCGTTTTGTAGCCTCATTATATAGTGTAAGACAAGATATGCTACATTTGAGGTTACTTCGTAGAGCTATAAAAAAACAGCGGTTGTCTTTTTTTTTCCAGGGTTATTTACTAACAGGGTCTCATATAATGTCATATTAGGGTTTGAGTTTTTAAATTGTTCCAACATTAGAATTTGGACTGTTTGCATTGTCAATTTTGAGTCCCGTGGAGACCCAAAATCTAATAACAGACGATTCGAAAACCAAAATCCTAATATTACATATTGTATGAGACCATATTATTAAATAACCCTTCTTTTTAAGCGAGCACATTTTTTATCTTCTGTACACTTATGTGGTGAAGGTACGGGTGAGCATTACTTACTTGGTTTTGGACTGAAAAGTGAACTAAACCAAATCGAATAAGAGATTCGGTTCGGTTTCGGTTTTAAAAATTCTAAAAAAAAATTTTCAATTTCACTTTGGATTTCGGTTCAAAATCAAATAAGGCACCCTTAATTTTATACATAATTTGTGATTAAAAATGTGTATATTTTGAAAACAAGAATTCTATATATGTGCTTTGAAGTTCAATTTTATTAATTTAACAACTAATCCAACTTAATTTGGACGCAAATTTGAAATACAACAAATATGTGTACAAAAATTATAATATATAATTTAACCACGATTCCAACTTTGGACCAAACTCATTAAACAAAAGAAATAACCCAACCGAATAAACTGAACCGATTATTTGGTTCGGTTCGGTTTGGCTAATTTTGGTTTGGTTTCGGTTTTGACTATTTCGATTCGGTTGAAATCGAACAAAAAGAATGCTCACCCTCTAGGTTAAGGTTGGAGATATTCTTCCTTGCTAGATGGGTTTGATTCCACGGTGGAACGGTATATCCCATAATTTATTTTTCAAGTTAGACATGTCCATGTGGATTCCTACCGCTTGAGGCTCGAGAGGAGAGGGAGAGACTGGGCCTCGTTTGGTACCGGGCCTCGTTTGGTCAATTACCTTGTATTTTCCATGGTGATAGTAAAATAGAATTCCTGTCATATTTTTTTCCTGTGTTTGGTAAACACAAGGAAAACATTGGAGAAAGACCATTTGATTTCTCTTCCAGTACTGTTCGGTTGGTGCATAAAAGGAAAGAAAAAATATATATCAAAGTTCCAATAATATACGATGTTAATATAATTATTGTCAACAAAATACGAAGAGATAATTGGTAAAATAAAAATAACACATGGCTATTTTTGTCATAATTTTGGTACTAATATAAAAAAGTAGGGGAAAAAAAGGATCACATGGGTTATGAGGGGAACCATTTTCCCTTATATTTGCTCCCATGTCGGAAAAATATTTTCCAAGCTTGTGAGTACCAAACAAAAGAAAGGAATAAGTTTTGTACCAAACAAAAGAAAGAAAGGAACAAGTTTTCTTTACCGATTCCTAATATCCGTGAATCAAACAAGGCCTAACAGTATAAGAGATGAGGAGTTTGAAATGGTAATTTTAAACATTCACGTTTCCAATAAATCTTATTCTTTATTGGATCATGTAATTGTATTTGGTTAGAAAGTATTTGAAAAGAAAATTGTGTATATATAGTGAATATATTTTTATAATTTTTTGGGTCTTATAATTGTGTTTGGTTAGAAAGAATGTAAAAAAATAAAGAAAAAAAATTATATAAAAATATAAATCATATAAATATAAAAAAATTATTTTTGGGAGATTTTTGGATCTTGTTGTTGTATTTGATTTGAAAGAATGTGAAAAAAGAAGAAGAAAAAGTTGATTCGGGTATTTGAACCCGCACCTTTATACAAAAACATAAAAACAATTCATTTGACACCTTTAACCAACTAAACCATCTAAACAATTGATACATTGATAAAACACCAACTCTTTAGGCGGTTTCAAATAATACCAACAGAGAAAGTGCCTTCTACAGGTAATACGTCAACTTTGTTGGCGTTTTCTCCCAAAACGCCAAAAGAATTGATGTTTCATCCCTCTTTTTTGTGTAATTAGGAAGTAGTTCTATTCTATGCAATTAGGGAGAAAATTCTTCCTGCTATATGAAAATTTTTGATTTATTTTTGGTAAGCAAAATATTATAGCATTTGCATCCCAATTTATTTTTTTTTTTTTCTTATTTTTTTATTATAAGAACATGGTAAATAATTTTTTTTTGTTTTCAGCATTTAAAAAAAAAAATTAGTTTTCGAA
Organism: Iris pallida; assembly: GCA_029216955.1. Taxonomy (NCBI): domain Eukaryota; kingdom Viridiplantae; phylum Streptophyta; class Magnoliopsida; order Asparagales; family Iridaceae; genus Iris; species Iris pallida. The sequence goes on from JANAVB010012596.1 coordinate 1,770,082, forward strand.
AACAAGCAACTTAAATACACAGAACAAACCTATTAAAGAATTAGTGCCGGATCAAGTCTGGATGAGCAGGAACAGAACTCGGGTCAAGTTCAGTCCTGGCTGAGTTCGATCCGAGCTCGAAGTATTTTGTGACAGAACCTTTGGCGTGGTCCTAATCGAACTTTGGTTTAGTTCTATTTGGTTGGGGCTGAACGAGTTCTTGTTTTAATCATCATCGTTGGATTGTTTGCCGGTCGGATCTGATGGTAGGCTATTTTGGAGATTTTCTAAAACCCTAAAATAAGTTTCTCAATCTATTTATATGCGTTGAGGGTGGAGGCACAAGAAGAGCATAATACGGGAGATTCAGGGTGTTCATCCACAAGAAGCTAAGAGAAGTCCTTATTTTTTTTCTTAGGGCTCGTCGTTCGGGACAACAAGAAGAGGAGATCTGTGCGAAAATTCGTAGTCTTCGTATATGAGAATATCTATGGGTAGGGTGAGTGATTTTATTGTAATCTTCAACTTTTTTCTTGAGTTCGATGAAGGGGTAGAACCTTTGGGCAAAGGATTCAACAAGTTTGTATTCAATCTTATATTTTGCTGAAATATATAAAGATTGAAATTTGTCCAAGTGACCTGGTCACCGAAAACTAATGTGTTTTTATATGTGCTTGGCACTTTTGTTAGGCGTTGGTTGGCTATCTTCAGGTGGGTTTGGCAACGCTTCCAGGGCAACAATTACTATCAGAGCTCTCAGGTTCGTGAGAGGGAAGGTGCAACCATGTCTCTACGGAGCATATTAACATACGTATAATCACCCTCACGGGAGAAAACTAAGCAATTTGGAAGCCAAGGATGAAGGACTTGCTCCGGTGCAAGGATTTGCATGCTCCATTACAGGGCGATAGCGCCAAGCCATAGGATAAGTTTGTTAATGAGTGGAGGCAATTGGACCGAAAGGCTGTTGGATTCATCTGCAATGGCTAGATGATTCGATGTTTTATCACGACTCCATGGAGAGTTCTGCAAAATCACTTTAGGAGAAGCTGCATTCACTGTAAGAATGGAGGACAGATGGCAACAAGGCGTTTCTTATTCGCAAACTCGTCAACTCGAAGTACACAGAAGGTGCCTCGGTGGCACAACATCTAAAGGACATTCAGGGTATCATCAATCACTATCTACAATGAAGATGGTAATTAATGATGAGCTTCGGGCCCTTCTGTTTTTGAGTTATCAATCGGGGAGCTGGAAGACACTGGTGTTGTTGGTGAGGAACTACGTGCCTGATGGAGTTGTCACGATAGAGACAGTCAAAAATAGCTTGTTGAACAAGGACGTTTCGGCGTAAGCAGTTTGTTGATTCGTCGTAGGAGTCCGCTCTGGTTACTTCCTACTGGAAGGGAAGACTCAAGTAACAAGCGAAGACACATGGGAGTTCTCGGGATCCTGCAAGTGTGTACTGCATGGAAGACTGCTATCACTGTGGAGAAATGGGTCATTTTAAGAATAAATGTATGAAGCTCAAAGATGAGAAGGTTAAAGGCAAGGATGATGATCAGGAGGATCGCACGACGTTTGGAGATATCATCGTCACAATAACCGATGTATACGAACCTTGTAGCACGTGTCATGACGATGATTGGGTCATGGACACGGGGGTGTCGTATCACGCCACTACATATAGGATGATCTTCACATCATACCGAGGTGGTAGGTTTGTTTGTGTAAAGATGGACAATAAGGGGACAGATGTAGTTGTGGGCATCGATAATGTGCATTGACAATGGAGCTTAATGAGAAGCTCATTCTTAAGGGGGTGCGACATGTACCGAGTTTGTGCTACAACTTGGTTTCGATAAGGAGGCTGGCGAATGATGGTTGTTGTATTATGTTTGGAGACAAAGATTGGATGTTTACGAAGGATTCCCAATAGCTGGCTCGAGAAGATATATGTTGTTGCATGTGCAAGCTCAAGCTGCTGACGTGTGCAGGAAGCCCAGACATCGGATGGAGGCTCAAAGGGTATCCGACATGAGTTTGTATATCATCGAAAACTTGCTTTAGGGGTCTTCGAGATGTTTTGAGGGATTCAGATGATTCGGTTCGTCGAGATAATGCAACATGTGGTGGTGTGTGAAAGATTGAGGGTATGTATGTCCTTCCCATGGCAGCTGGTCAGTTTTCTTGAAGGGGTTGTTCTACGGATCCGATTTTGGTGACGAGTGGTTTGCCAAATTTTCATGAAGCAACATTGGTTTTAGCAGTTCAAAACCAGGAATGAGATCAAAGTATGCAGTAAACTCAATCCGAGATAGGCACATCTCTATTCACACAGTTCAGGAGGAGCAGTGGGTCATCAACGACGTACACAATGCATGATATTATGCTCGATGATGCATGTGTATAGGAATTTTAGTGGGGATACGAATGAGGGCATGTTCAGGAGTCTGAATCTCTGAAGAACCGCACCGTCCGTTTGATTGGCCGACCAAGGGTGAAGAAGCTCGTTGGGACTGTAGTACGTTCCGGTGGAAGACGAAAGTCGAGAACAGACAACAAGATTTATGGTGATACTGATCTTCAGGGACTTCGATATTGATCGTGTCAATGATGTCGGTAGGATCACAATAGTGCAGGAGGTGCTACACATGCCAGCTAGTGTCGAAGTGGTGGTCGAGGAGCTGGAGATAGCGGAAGATGCAAAACAGCTCAATTGATCATAGATCTGGGACAAGGGGAAGCAGAAACTCTATCAAGGAGCGACAGACATGTAGTCTGGTTGAGGATCCATGGGGTCAACACCTCTCATCAGACTGGAGGGGGAGAATGCTGGATCAAATTTAGATGAGCAGGAACCGAACTCGGACCGAGTTCGGTCCCAGCACGGGGCATTTTTTGTGACAAAATCTTTGGCACGGTCCAAACCGAACTCTGGTTGAGTTCAATTTCGGTCGGGACTGAACGAGTTCTGGGTTTTCATCAGCACCATTGGATTTGTTTGGACCCCTTTGCATAAATTAGTAATGCATTTTTTTTCCTTTTCACTATTTTTAATTAGTTTATGAAAACAAAAAAAAACATAAATACACATAACATACCTATTTTTTAAGAAGTATTTTTTTTTTCCTTGTAAATGATACCAAATGGACCCCTTTGCATAAATTTAAAAAACCAAGTGGCACCACTCACAATTATGCTTATAAACCAAATGGGCATTCACTTGACACCATAATCCACTCCCTTCTTCCTCTCTAGACTCTACATACACACACTCTCTCACTCTCATATCCCTACTTTGTATAGTTATATCCACCACAACTAGCATTAGGAGATCACTAACCAACCAACACATAGAATGAGGCTCCACCTCCTCCTCCTCTTGGCCACGGCCATGGCCATGGCCGCCACCGCCCCCGCCGACGCCTACAACATCACGAAGATCCTCTCCGCCCACCCGGAGTTCTCCACCTTCAACCACTACCTCTCCCTGACCCACCTCGCCTCCGACGTCAACCGCCGCCTCACCGTCACCGTCCTCGCCCTCGACAACGCCGCCATGTCCTCCCTCCTCGACCGCCACCTCTCCCTCCCCACCCTCCGCAACGTCCTCGCCCTCCACTGCCTCGTCGACTACTACGGCGCCAAGAAGCTCCACCAGCTCACCTCCGGCACCGCCCTCACCTCCTCCCTCTTCCAGGCCACCGGCGCCGCCCCCGGCACCACCGGCTTCGTCAACATCACCGACCGCCGCGGCGGCCACGTCACCTTCTCCGCCGAGGACACCGCGGACGACGCCGACGACGGAACGACGACGACCAGCGCCTCCTCCTCCTTCGTCAAGTCCGTCAAGGAGATCCCCTACAACCTCTCCATAGTGCAGATATCCGCCGCGCTCTCCTCCCCGGAGGCCGAGGCCCCCGCGGCCGCCCCCGCCCCGGTCAACCTGACGGCCGCCATGTCCAGGCACGGGTGCGGGCTCTTTGCGGGCCTCCTGCTGGCGGCCTCCCCCGATGTGCTGGACGCCTACGAGTCCAACCTCGACACGGGCCTGACGGTGTTCTGCCCGGTCGACGCGGCGGTCCGGGCGTTCGGGCCCAAGTTCGGGAGGCTGAAGCCCGACGAGCGGGCCACTCTGCTCTTATACCATGCCGAGGCGGCCTACAACTCCATGCAGCAGCTGAAGACGGGGAGCGGGCTCTCCACCACGCTGGCCACCGCCACCGCCGCCGCCAAGAAGAAGAAGAAGAGCAAGGACTTCACGTTCACCGTCGGAGAGGACGGCGGGGGCGTGAAGCTGGAGACGGAGGTGGCCACGGCGAAGATACTCAAGACGGTCGTCGACCAGGAGCCCGTCGCGGTGTACTCGATCAACAAGGTGCTGCAGCCGAGGGAGCTGTTCAAGCCGCCCGAGGCCGGGGCGCCGGCCGGCTCCGCCGCCGCCGCCGCTGCAGCCGCTGCCGCAGATTCTCCGGACGGCGCTCCGGATGACGACAAGGCGGCCGACGACAATGCGGCCGACGGAAGGCTCGGCGGGGGATGCGTCTGGGCGGTCGCCGCGGCGGCGGCGGCCGTGGCAGTGATGCTTTGATGGCCAATTGTCAGTGTGGTGGCGGTGAATAAGAAGAACCAGAGTGCACGAATGAATTAATGAATGAATATTGTTTTCTTTTGCATATATATCTTTAATTGTTTTGTAATTTTTATTTTGTTTGGAGCATGGATTTATTTTGTTTTGTTTGATTAAAAAAAATATCACGGCACCTAATTTGGAGTCCGCCGGTCATGTAAAGGATTTTTATTTTAAATCCAGAATTTCCCTTGCTTTTTGGGAGTACTTTGCTCTTACCAAAGTAATTTTTAAGTAGCTTATATATTAAGTATACAGATATAAATTTACAACGCTGCTATATGGACCGTACTTTTGGCCTGCAATTTTGATCCGCACTCCACGTGGCAGCTTCCTATTCACAGGTCAATCGGTGGTGGTCCCCACTCAAATAGTGGGGGGACGAATGGAGTTCGGCCACCTAGGCCCCCCGCGGTCATGTCTGCGGACAAGAAACCGCGGGCCAAATATCTTTTTCCGATAAATTTATGGGTTGAGAGTCTTGGAGACCCATGTGACACAACCTTCATAAGGAATCATGGACAAGAAATAACAATTCAAGATGAAAACAGAGAGATACAACTGATCTCGACTCGAGGAGGATTGAAAGTCTGGGGGCATCGAGGTGTGATGACGGAGATCGAGACGATAACGACGGAGGATTTGCGGCGAGACTTGTTGGGAACGAAGTTCAAAAACAACAAAATAAGGGTTTTCGATCGAAAAGAAACTTGTTCACAGTACCACACATTTCCACAATCGCAAAAGAAGAAAATACGTAAAATCCCAATGCGAGAGAAAAGTAAGGGACGATCCGAGCCAAACACGAAAAGCTTCATTATTGAAATAAAAGAACACACCACTCCTTTATAATTTCCCCAAGGACTCGAGAAACAGATCAATCACAACTACTCAAAATATATTTACCGAGTACAAGAAATCGAAGACAAATCAATGTTAATCTCCTTTAACGAATCTCTCGCCCAAATCAACCGTAAATCTTGCCCTATCCCTTCTACATAATACACTCAACCCACACATAGTTGTAGAAGCAGTAGAATTTTGACAGTCCTATCAATATAATTGACTGTAAAAAAAAAATTGACAGATCCCACTACATAATGGATACAGGACTGTAGATCCATAATCTATGATGACTGTCAAAAATTACAATGTTATGATTGTCAAAAAAATTGACAGTTGAGTATATTGACAGGACTGTCAAATTTTTTGATAGTCATGTGTCCATAGTGGACAGCACTTTAGTAAAAAAAAATATTGAGTGACAAACTTGTAATACTTAGGCAACCCCAAGTAATTTTTACAGTACCTTCATAAATTATCTTATAAAAAGGAGTGAGAGTCCTTCTCCGACTCTTATTGTTCAACCTAAGAACCGATCTGAAAGGTATGAGAACCACAATTAACCTTTGTACTTAGCTTTGCTTGACCTCTTCTACTCTTGCTTTTACTTTTTACTAGAAGTCGTGTATGTGCCTTACACATATTTTTTTTTCTTTCTTCTTTTCTCAATTTTTAAAAGTTTACTTACATGACAGACCTATCTAAAAAATAGTCTAAAATAAGTAAATTTATTTTTGAAATTGTTAACATTTATTGGAGAAATTTTTTTGAAATGAAAGATTATCATTTCTATGTGGCAACTATTTTTTTAAAACGCACAATAGAATTGAAGATGCTCTTAACAACACGAGTTAGAAGAGAGGGTCTATAATAAAATAATACTCTGATTTCCAAAGCACGCATATTTACTAGTTTATTTTATAAAAGAGTTCGAGTTTTGCTTTCAAAGAGTGCCATTCAATTTCTCAATAGTAAAAGTCGTCCAATTCATCAGCTTCTCAACACAAGGGAAATCTAAATCTGCTTTGCATAAGTTGTGTAAGAAAATCTGATTCCTTACAAAATTCACTTAAGGCCTCGTTTGGTTACCAGAATTTGAGCTTCGGAAAGGAAAATAATTCCTTTCTTGTGTTTGGAAGCCAAAGGAAAGAAGTTGGAAAGGAAAAATGATTTCCAAGGAGTAGGAAAATAGGAGGGAAAGTGGTTCCCCCCATCCACTAAGGAATCACTTTCCCTCCAACTTTTCTGCATTTATTATAAATTTTTTTGACCAAAATATCCATGTTCAGAATATTATTTACCATTTTTATCCATAATACCTTTTAGACAAAAATATTTCTGAGTAATAATTTTTTTCATTATCAAGTGGGTATTTTTGAAAAATTGATTTGATTTTTTTTTCTTTCCTTACAAATACCAAACACTATAATGGAAAGTAAAGATATATTTTGCCTATAATCCCTGTCATTCCAAACACCGTAAAGGAAAGTTGATAGGAATTACAATTTCTTAAAGGAAAGAAAATACCAAGGAATCAATTTCCTTTCCTTTCCGTTCCGCGAACCAAACGAGGCCTTAGGGGGCATTTGGTAAGCGGTATTTTTTTTTATTCCCGGAAAAATTTGCTTTTTATTTTCTGTTAAATTCAAATTTTTTCCTAAATAGAAGGAGAAAATAAACAGCAAAAGGAAATAGACTCTTAAAAAATAAAAAATAAAGACGTGGACGGCAGGATTCGAACCTGCGCGGGCAAAGCCCACATGATTTCTAGTCATGCCCGATAACCACTCCGGCACGTCCACTTACGCTTTCCTGTTCACAGTTTCGCAATATATACTTAACTACAGTCATTCTAAAGTTCCTACAGTCTTCTTGTTTTCTTCCTTTACGCCATTTCTATAACATATTAACATGTACTTGCAAATTTAATTTAATTCTACGCATATATCTTACTAGCCTCCGAGTCCGAGAATTAAATTTGAGGGACAAAGTTTGATTAGGTTTTTTTTTTTCATTCCGTTAATGGGGATCAAATTGTTACATATCTAGAAAGTAATAAACATAGTCAAAAGCTGCTCGCGAGCTTTTCTGCGTCGCTCGTAAGTTTAGTGCATCAAACAATCAACTGAATATCTTGCATTCGCTTCAGGAAGTGAGTATCCGACTTGAAAGAGTAATTGTACGGTCGTTTCTCTTGCAATATCAAAATAAGTCAATTTAGCGATGCCTAATAACGTTGCTGATATGAAAGGAAAAAAAAATAGCGACGTATGTAGCACCGTTTTCGTGTAGTCGTGTATTCCATGGTCACTAAAGGGGAAAAAAAAAAAAACGTCGCTAATTGTGTGTATATATGTCAGTGTGTGTATTGCCAGTGTCATTGCAAAAATCATTGTGTGTCTGTGTTGGTTATGTGCGTGTGGTGTGTCTAAGTTAGGATTTGGGTTTACCGACGAGGGGGTTGTCCGAGGAGGGGGGTCAGCTGCGGTGGGGGACCGGAGCCGAAGGGAGGGGAGGAGGGCAACAGAGGAGGGAGGCGATGGGGGACTAGAGCCTGAGGGAGAGGAGGAGGGCAGTGGAAGAGGGAGGCGGAGGGAGGGGAGGAGGGCAGGAGAGGAGGGAGCTTCGCCAGAGGAAGGAGGGACGCGCGAGGAGGACGGTCGCCGGAGGGGAGGGCGGTCGCCTTTGGGAGGGGTACGTGTTTGGAAAAAATGTAGGATTTAGGATGAATGAAAAAATATAGGATTTAGAAAAAAAAAAATGTAGGGGATTTTTTTTTAATGGTTTAACTCTTAACCTTAACCATAACTCTAATATAACCATTAACCACTTTTCTAGTTCTAATCCGACCCCAACTAATATTACAATCTTAACTCTAAATCTAATCATAATTGTAACCCTAACTTAATGCTAATCCGAATGTAAACTCTAACCTTAACCCAAAATATGCATTTTGATAACCATCACTTTACATATGGCTAAGCCAAATGATGGACGTATTCCGGAAGGGCCTACCACATATTCGATTAAACAAAACCTATGGTACATGCTAGTTATATTTTAGATACAAGATTATTAATATAATTATGTTTAAACTAATTTGTTTAGGTCCTTCTGGTCTGTGGGTCCTGGACAGTCGCACTGGCTGTCCTGGGCTGTACAATGTTACATCTCGACGAAGGAGGCCAAGGAAAAGTGAGAGAGGAAGATGGGGAGGAGAACTGTAGGAGAAACAAAGGAAGTGACAAAGATTTTGACCACAAGGCATATTTATTCTGTTTTAAGTTTGATAACTTAGTGAGATTAGAGACGATAATATATGAGTCAATTCGAGTTAGGTCGCCTAAAGGTCTATAGTCCATCCAAAAATATTTTTAGCCCAGAAGGTGTCAATACATTAGTCTTAAAAACTTGGCCCAAGCAAACACATCTGCTTTGGCCGGCCCATAGTCCCTTTGGGCCAACCCAACTATACACAAGAATGGTCCCATAGATGTTACAAATTGTTACATGATCTTGCGTGCATTTAGGCCACGTTTGGTTCACGGATTTAAGGAACCAAGAAAGAAAAGTTGTTCCTTTTTTTTGTTTGGTAGCCACAAACTTGGAAATCAATTTTCTGACAAGGGAGAAAATTGGTGGGAATATGGTTCCACTCAAGACCCATGGGATTGATTTTCCCTCCTCCTTTCCCAACATTTATTACAAAAGTTATGACAAAAGTAACCATGTGTCATTGCTTATTTTACCATTAATGTTATTTTTTATAATGTTATTTTTATTTTAAAATGTAAGGATATTATTTGAACATTTTTATATTTTGTTTTTCTTTCCTAGTTAGTTTCCTTGTTTTACCAAACAACGGAAAGGAAATGTGATAGGAATCCTACTTTCCCATTCTCATGAAAAATACAAGGGAATTCATTTCCTTTCCGTGAACCAAACGAGGCCTGAGTTTAACAGTTAGCAAATATAGTATTATTTTTTTCATTCTACAAAGTTCTTTAACTTCCCCGAAGAAAATATACACGCGTAAATTAACAAATATTTGTAATGAAAATACCATATATCTTTGTCTATTCTCTCTCTCAAAAATCTCTATTTTTAATCATCGTCCAGACCCCTCCGGAAAACCGACACGTGAACCGACATCACATGTCGGTTTTCCATTGGCCGGAGTTAGCAGGGGAGAGTATTATTTTTTTTCATCCAATCACGTGTTGACACGTAGCATTCAATTTTTTTTTTTCGTTTCAAATTTTTGGGCTGTCAGGACCTTTCCATTTTTAATATCCACACTCCTTAGCGTCAAAATATCATACAATTTAGTGTCACCAACTGAAGATTGCATGATATTATACTTTTGAGATGAAAAAATATTGTACTCTAATCTACAGCAAATCATGTAATGTTCCAACTTTCTCGTTCAATCTACTCTCTTTCTTGTTTCCCTTCTCATTTTTTCTTCTCTAAATTTCTATTAATTAAATTATGACTTTACACACTCTATTTTCTATTTTTTGCATCCTAGTAAATTTGAAGTGTATATATATAATTAATAAGATATAGGCTTAATTGTAACTTAATACCCTCAACTATTTCAGTTTTTCAACTTAATACCATCAACTTTTTTACTCAGCAACTTGATACCATCAACTATTGAATATTTTCAAATGCATAAAAAAAAAAAAACTGAAACTACCCCTGCCCCCTCTCTCTCTCTCCCCATGTCCCTCTTTAGCGATGCACCCCCCCCCCCCTCCCTCTCCGGCGATGCCCCCTCCCCCTCTCTCTTTCTCTCTCCGACGAACGATGCCCCCCTCGCTCCCCTCTGGTGGTGCGCGTCAGCAAAGGCGGAGGTGGGAGGAGGAGTTGAGGGGGGAGGGGGGGCGGGCAATGGGAGTTGCACGAGTGGGGGCGGCGAGAGGAGGGGGCATGGGAGTGGACAGACCGGAGGGGGGGGGGGTAGGAGCGGCCGAGGGGGACGGGAGGAGGAGGGGGGGGGGGGGAGGGGACATCGGGTGGGTGGGGTGGGGAAGAGAGATAGGGGAAGGGTATTTTCAGGTAACTTTTTTCAGGGTACAAAATTGTAAAAAAAAATTAGGGTATCAAATTGTGTCACGACTCGATCCCAAATTATTGGGTCGAACCGGATCATGCCCAGCCTGCACCGTTGTGAGACGGCGGCAGTAAGCTGTTCTATATGCAGGTATTCAGAACAATATTTATACATTTGTCACAACTCGAATATACGAAATTTTTTAAAACTTTTTATTCAACAATTGAAAAGTACAACTGGAAATGAAAGAACTGAAATAAATTACTAAATTCAAATTAACAAACTCCAATACAATAAATCTAGATAACTGAAAAACAACTAGCTAGACAGTCGGCTCATCAGCCTCTGGTTCTGTGTCCTCCAAGGGGGACTCCGACAACACCACATGATACAATATCGGGTCATAGTAGCTATTGTACAATAGCTCAGCATCCTCAATGTCACCTAAAAATGTTGGTCTCCAGTCAGGAGGGAGCAAGTACGAATATGTACCTCACATTTTAAATAATAACAGAAAAGTGCAAGCTAAACAGTTGAAATACTTGAACAATATTTTTCAGCAATTTTCAGCAATATAATATTTGAAACAATGTGATTTGAATAGGTAAACGTCTATGACCGGCTTGGGTTGTACAATAGCATCCTAGCGACGCGATACGGCTTATCCCCGTGTGTGAGAGGGGTAAGCTCGCACAATAACAATATGCAATATGAGGGGTATTTGTCATAAACGCTACACTATTCCCCCAATATCCCCGCAATCAATAACAATCAATATTTGAACTCTAGGAGAGAGTTCCGTGTAGCAATGTGGTTTAAACATGCAACTTGACAATTACTAAATAAAATATAAGATAACATAACCGTAACTTGCCTTTGTTGATTGACTGGATCGGGTATGTCGGTACCGAGGAGGAAGTCAAGTATGTCTCCGAGATCCTACAGTTGAGAACCTCGACTTAGAACCATAATAAAACCATTCTAGGTGTGCTAGTTACAATCTCTAGAAGCAGACCCTAGTCAGGTTTTAAGTTTATTTAATTAACTACCGAAACACGCCTAACGTCGCAAGCTACGTTGGTTATCGTTTACTTGGTTAAACCGGTTAATTCAGTTAATTGGGAAAAATAGCGATTTATAGGTTAACTTGTCAAAACTTTGTATTTTATAATATATATAAAACTAGACTTTTCTTTAAATGAAGAAAAATGTGAATTGCTAAATTACCAGATTATTTATTGTGAGAAAACTTATTAATTTTCTTTATAAAATATATATATCCATTTTATATTCTACGCGTTTAACGGCAAAACAACATTCCAGAAAAATAAGGAAAAGCTACGCTACACAATACACGGTCACAGAAAATAAATAGAAAACTAGGCTTATGCCCTTACAACTATTTACATAAATTAATTAAATATTAAAAGTTGCTGGCGAGCTCTGAATGCCGGAAAGCGGTCTATTCAGGAGGCCGAGGCCCTGCACTCAAAATATGAAAAATATCCAGTAACGAGTTCTAAATAAATTTATAGAATATAAAATATAGGTAAGTCTCAGACTTGGTCATTAAGTATCACGTTGTTGGCTAACACCTCAACGTACAGAAAGGTCCTGTAGCGTTTGCGTTTCGCAGAGGCTCATTCGACCGATACGGTCGTCGCCTAACCGGGGATACGTAAAATCTCGAAAAGCCGCAAACCAACCAACAACCAATTTGGAAATCCTTTTACAAAGACTGAGTTCGAAAGTAGATTTTATTTTATGAAATTAATTTAAATACCAGTGTTTCGAAAAGGGTTTTGCTGAAAATTTGGACAGCACCTCCTCTGTAACTGGACAATCCAGCCACATAGGCGATACAAATCTCTGCACCAAAAGAAGGTCCCAAACCAGGGAATACACCAAACCAATCCACAATAATATTCCAACCCAGAGTAATAATCCACAACCAACACATATAGATGAAAGCCAACATATAGATAAAGCCGAACCGCAAACCGAAAATAACGAATCGAAAAAACATACGCGTCCCGCGTAAATAATCCGAACCACAGAAATACAATGCCAAGACGTAAAATGTCGTGCGTAACCCCTAAACGCAACGAACTTGTCACGACCCGGTCCCAATTACTTGGGTTGAATCGGATCATGCCTAGCCTGCACCGTTGTTGAGACGGCGGCAGTAAGCTGTATCACTCATGCAGGTAAATAAAACAACACAGTCTAATTGCCACAACTTTAATAATTCGAATAGTTTAAAACTTTTACAATAAAATGAAAGATACATCTGAGATACATTATTTCCACAAACATCATGAATTATAAAAAAAGAAAAAAAATCTAGGCAACCAGCTCATCAGTCTCGAGATCATCGTCCTCTAGTTGGGACCTCGGGAAATATCGCGGAACAAAGCCTCATCAGTGATACCTAAAATGTTGGGTCTCCAGTCAGGAGGGAGCAAAGTACAATTCATGCTAATTTGACAATTGAAATAATAATAGAATCATGCACTTTTAAACAGTTTTGAAATCAACAATTAAGCAGTTACAGTTTTAAAACAGTTACAGTTTCTGTGATGTGAATAGGCAATGAATATGACCGACTTGGGTTGTACAGTTGTATCCTATTGATACGATATGGCTTATCCCCGTATGTATGAGGGGTAAGCTAATACAGTCAGTATACTACTTTGGATGTGGTCATACTCATTACACTACTCCCCCAGTCCCCAATAGTTACAGTAGTTACAGTCAATGCTCTCAAAGAGAGTTCCGTGTTGTATCGTGGTTTAAACTTGTAATAAAACAATTACTAAATAATTGTAAACTAACACAAAATGTACTTGCCTTTGTTTTATTGACTGGATTCGTTTGTTGATTCCGGGGTGATGCTAGTACAGTCCTCGAAACCCTACAATTGAGAATTTGACTCAGATTCCAGGTTTACCAATCTAGCTACGCTAGTTGAAATCGCTATTTGTGTCCTAATCCAATTTTAATTCTTTTAATTAACAAAACACGAAAATACGATTATTTGTGCGTTGATTTAATACGAGGGAAAAAGATCATTTTATGTTTTGAATTCGGAAAACTTCGTCGATACCAGATTAATTATTAAAACTTGGTATTTTCATAACTTATAAATATAAAGCTAATTTTCTTATTTAGTGAGAAATACATGATTTTTAATTAATAATAAACTTGTCAATTTTAGGTGAGAAAATCTTAATTATTTTTATACAAAAAAATACTTTTATTCAATTTAATCGTTTAATAGAAAAACTCGTAAAACCAGAAATAACAAAAATCTAAGCTATCAATTACAGTTACAGACCATAGCCAGCTGGGCTTATGCCCATTACAATTTATTTACATAAATTGAAATAAGATAAAACTGACGTTAGTCCTAAACTGAAATATTAATAAAATATGAACAGAAATTAATAATAAAAGTAAAAATAAATATGGAGTCTCAGATATGGTCCAATCCTCGACTGGCTAATACCTCAACGTCCGGCGAAGCCGGTTTCGTTTGCACTTAGCCGGGTCCATTGACCGATACGGTCGTCACCCAAATCCAATATTAAATAAAATTCCAATATCCGTTTTAAATTTATTTTTAAAATAAATCTAGAATTTACGGAAAAATCCGGCAGCATCTCCTCTGTTTTTGGTCAACCCAAAAACTGGGAAATAACGCCGATACTTTCCTGCAAATCCCAAACCAGGAAAACCCAAATATGTATATATATAATAATCCACAACCAATCCACAGAATAATCGGAACGACCCGAATAATTTCAGAAATCCGATTCCAACCCAAAAATCACAGAACGCTACCGAAAAATCTGAAAGCTAAAACATACCAAAAACCAATTCCCGAAATATTCCGAAAATTCAAAATAATCAACAGAACCTTTCCGAAGGTTCCGAAAAAATACGACGTCGCTAAAACCGAATTCCCAAAGGGAATCGGGGACCATTTCTCATCGTAGACTATAATAAAAATGGGCGGGACAGGGGTTATACCTCAGGTTGCTCGGCTAGAGCTCTCAGATGAAATTATAATAGAAAGAAATGGAGATCCGGACAGCAAAATAATCCCGAAACAGCGTCCAACTGGAATCCAGCTCCTGGTCGGGAGCCGAAAGTCCCAGCACACGGATCGGGACGCTGGATAGCAACGGACAGCAGCAACGCTGCCACAGAACAGCAGATCGGGTCACGGGGTCGCGGCCAGGGAAGCTGGACAGACCAAAAAGGGCGCGCGCGAGCTAGGGCACGCGCCGGGAAGCCGCGGGACCGGAGCTAGGGTGTTGCGACAGAGAGTCGGCGTAGACCGAAGGGGTCGGTCGGCCGGGACAGGGCTTCGGCGAAGGCGCCGCGGGGAGGCCGGGCTAGGGCTGGCGGATGGCGCTCGCGGGGAGGCCGCGGGCCAGGGTCGCCGGCGGCGTCGGGTGCGGGATCGGCCCGCTGGAGAGTCGGGGGCGCGCCGGAGGTCGAGTGGCCGGGCGCTGGCTCGCGGGTCGGGGACTAAGGGGGTTCTGGAGGAGTGTTGGTGAGTAGGGAAAGATAGAGGAGAGTAGGTGGGGGTGATGGTGAGGCTTTCTCTTTGAAGAGAAAGTTGGAGAGCTTTCAGTTCGGGAGTAATGGGAAAAGTGGGTTTTGGTTGGGAATTAATAGGAAGGAAAAAGGAAGTGGTCTGTTGGTTGTGAGAAGAAGAAGGGAAAGAGAGATGGGGCTTGAACGTGTAAGAGAGGAAGAGTAGGAATAGGGAGTTATAAGGAAGGAGTGGGGGTTACTCTCTGGAGTGAAATAAAGAGGGGAAGAGTAATAGTTTTTCTTGTGAGGAGTTTGAGTGGGGAGTTATAAGGGGTGAGTTTGTGCTGAGAGTTATTGTAGGAAGAGTGAATTAAGGAGAGAGGAAAAAAAACGTGAAGTGCTGGAAGTTGGACCAGCTCCTGGAAATTTTTTTATTTTTTTTTATTTAAAAGAGAATCAGATTTTCAAAGAAAAGGTTAGGTCCGGGTCTGGGTTCGGACTCGGGTCTGAACTCAAAAATCCTGGTTATTAATTTCGAAATCATTTTAACACTCAAAAGATATAATAATAATAATAATAATAATAATAATAATAATAATAATAATAGAAATACTAATAATAATACTAAAACATTAATAATAATTTATCACAAAAATATGGGTTTCACAATCTTCCCTCCTTAGAAAATTTTGTCCTCGAAATTTAAAGGATAGGGTAGGATAGGATAGATTTACCACAATCAAGCAGGTACGGTACTGCGCCTGTAACTAGAGTCCAACAATAAGAATTTCCAAGGCAGTCGTGGATGAGACGATTTTAGGGACAAGTTTCATTTATGATATCATCCATGTAGAAAATACAAAAGCGAACCAAAGTACACGAGGTTGATCAGACCATCATGCACCGGTCCTGATTAGACAATATATTAGTGGGTGCACCCAATAAAATACCGTCATGGTCAAGCTTGATAAAAAGATAGCTTGCAAAACTAGGCTAATTTAGCAGCATCAGTCAAGTTTAGAACGAAAAGATAAGGAATAGGAGTTTACGTGATGTCTCAAATTCTGATCTTCTTCTCACCTCTGACTACGCTTGCAACTGGTTTCTCTGGCACTGAAAGGTTGAGTCCAATCTTCAGCTCTGAATTATCCAATATGGGACTCGGATCCGGAATGTAGCGTCTGAGCTGGCTCAACTTTCCTGCTCTGCTAACACTGATCGTTCCTCTGGTAGGAGAAAATCTTCACAAAAGACGCTATCTCCTTCTTCAAACTCCACTGATTGACGATACTAACTTGGTAGTTGTTGTAAGGAAACTCTACCAATTTTAAATGATCTTCTCCAAGACCCTCCAATTTCCAAAACACAAGATCTAACATATCTTCAAGCGTCTGGATTATCTTCTTTGATTGTCCGTCGGTTTGTACTCCATAAATCCGGTAGGGGTGCCTCTCGTACAATGCTAACAACTTCTCGGTGAATAAACTAACCTTGAAGGGAATAAAGTGTGCTGACTTAGTCAGTCGGTCCACTATAATCCAATTGGTGTCCTTCCCTCCTTGGGAACAAGGCAATCCTTACTCAAAGTTCATTGTTATATGCTTCTACTTCCACTCCGAATTGTCCAGCGGCTGCAACAAACTTGTTGTTCTCTTGCTAAATTCCTCATGTTGACAAATTCACATCTAATCCCATACCTGGAATTGTCCTTCTTCATTCCATAGCACCAATCAATGGAGGCATATTCCGATACATCTTATTAGCTCCTGAATATATGGAATACTGCGACTGTTGCATTTCTTTCATCAACTCGTTCCTCCGTTTGTCAGCCGATACGCAAAGTCTCGTACCATTCTTCAGAGTTCCACTGCTGATCAATTTAGAAACCCTCAAGTGTTCCTGCCAACACTTGATCTCTAAGCCTGCAAAGTGCCTCGTTTTGAAACTACGTCCTCTTGATTTTGTCCATCAGCCTCGAACTTCATCAATACTGAATCAGCATCCAGCTCCGTCCTTCTATCTCCAGGTAGTATAACCTCCAGTCCAAGCTTCTCGACGTCTTCTAGTAGGTGCCACTCCTTGGTTAAGAACATCGCCACTGGGTATCGACTAAGTGTATCAGCGATCACATTAGCCCTATCCGGGTGGTATAGCGGGTCGATGTTGAAATCCTTCATCAGCTTCAGCCATCTTCTTTGTCTAACATTCAGCTCTTTCTGAGTGAAGACATATTTCAGACTTTTATAGTCCGTATATATTTTCACTCTCTTTCCATAAAAATCATGCTTTCATAACTTCAAAGTAAAGATAATTGCAGCAAATTCCAAATTAGTTGTGGGATAATTCTTCTCATGAGTCTGTAGTTGCCTAGATATGTAAGCAATTACTTTCCCATGTTGTTGAAGAACGCAACCCAGTCCTTTTCCAGAGGCATTACTGTAAATTGAGAAACCACCGGTTCCTGCGGGTAGCGCAAGGATTGGTGTAGTGGTAAGTCTCTTCTTCAGCTCCTCAATGCCGCCTGGCAATCTTTCGTCCAGATGAACTCTTCATTCTTCCAAATGAGCTTCGTCATCGGCTCAGCAATCTTGGCGAAATCCTTCACGAACTTCTGATAGTAGCCAGCCAAGTTCAAGAAACTTCCGAATTGAACTTGGGGTATACCACTTTTCAACAGCAGCTATCTTCCATCGAAATTTCTTCTCTTGACAACATGGCCAAAAATCCACCTTGTCAAAGAAAATCCACGTTCAGATAACTTACCATAAAACTTCTTTTTCTTCAAAGTTTCCAGAACTTTCCTCAGATGTTCTTCATGCTCTTCTTCAGTCTTCGAATATATCAGAATGTTATCTATGGAGAAGATAAACTGATTCAAATACTCATAAAAAACTCTGTTCATGGGATTCATGAACACAGCAGGAGCATTTGTCAGTCCAACGTCATGACCAAAAAAACTACCCATACTTGGTGTTTGAACGCCGTCTTGGAAATGTCCTCCTTCCTGACTTTGATTTGATGGTAGTCAGATCTTAAGTCAAACTTCGAAAACACCCTAACTCCACACAAACAGATCAAACAGATACTCGATCCGGGCAGAGGGTACTTGTTCTTTAGTGTCTGGTAATCGATGCACATCCGTTGTTCCATCCTTCTTGGGCACAAACAAGATAGGTGTTCCCTAAGGTGAAGTTCCATCTTGGATAAATCCTAGAGCCTTTATTGATCTGGTCCTTTATCTTCTTGGCCTCCTTCAGGTTGACTCTGTAGCATCCCTTAAAATAGGGGAGAGCCGGGGACTAGGTCAATAGTGAACTCTATGTCTAGATCTGGGGTAATCCGGGAAAACTATCAGGGAAAACATCTACCATAAAGGTGTAACTAAGAATTTTATTCATGTGGAGAATTACAGCAAAAACTCTTATGATTGATCTAAAGACATCCTGTTACAACTTCAAAAAAAAAAAGATAATGCTATTCAGCAGTCCTAGGTACTATTCTTCATGGTTCTGGCTCTTTCATGAGCAGTCTCCAACTGCTTCATCTTCTATGAACCTCGAGTATGCATCATGCCTTATTGTAGGAGGCAGGGTCTGCTGGATAGGAAGAGAGTCCCTAGGTTGTGGCCTAACAGGTGTTGCTGGGATAGGTATTCTGGTATGATGGAAAGATAAGGGGGAGTCCTTTACCCGATGTTCAGCAGATCCACATGCCAAATATTGTCCCAATCTCTTGCGGCAACTAACGGCCTGATGACCAGGCCTCTTGCAGTAGTCACAAGCCAATAGCCTCTTACGACAAGACTGCCGGAAAGTAGAGTACTTGATGGGACCCAAATATCTTCTAGATTCAGGGGTATACCTCCTAGGGTGAGGTTCTGCTCCAACTTGGTTGGAGATAACTAAGGCTACATCATTGATGTTCTTCATGTCTTCTCTCGTGATATCCATATGTTCCTGCTGGACTTCAGCTTGAGCTTTCTGGGACTCCATGATTACTTGAAATAGGGTAACCATTTGGGAGGTGTTCGCTGGTACTGGTGGAGCATCAGGAATGGGTACTTCCTCAAGGAAGTGCAGCTCAGTTTGAGAAGAGGTAGGAATCGCCAGTGTAGTGAAAACTGCACTGGATGCATTATGGGGACGGTCAATCAGCTGCGAGGGAATAAACCCTGGACTTGGTTGAGGAGATGGGGTATGATCCGGAGATGACACCTCATCGCCAGCAGGATTGGTCTTGTCAATGGTCATTCTCTGGAAGGTTTAGGATGCAAACATAAGCAAGGTATCCTACCAGTCTATAATCAAAAATATATATTTATTTATAATATATTTCGGTCCTATGTTGTGACAAATTGATGTTCTAGTGTTCTAATTATTTCTAAATATATTTTCCTAAGTTGTTGTTCAGACCTGCATGGGCCACCACTAAAAACATGTCACGACCCGGTCCCAATTACTTGGGTCGAATCGGATCATGCCCAGCCTGCACCGTTATTGAGACGGCGGCAGTAAGATGTATCACTCATGCAGGTAAATAAAATAACACAGTCTAATTGCCACAACTTTAATAATTCGAATAGTTTAAAACTTTTACAATAAAGTGAAAGATACATCTGAGATACATTATTTCCACAAACATCATGAATTATAAAAAAAAGAAGAAAAATTTACGCAACCAGCTCATCAGTCTCGAGATCATCGTCCTCTAGTTGGGACCTCGGGAAATATCGCGGAACAAAGCCTCATCAGTGATACCTAAAATGTTGGGTCTCCAGTCAGGAGGGAGCAAAGTACAATTCATGCTAATTTGACAATTGAAATAATAATAGAATCATGCACTTTTAAACAGTTTTGAAATCAACAATTAAGCAGTTACAGTTTTAAAACAGTTACAGTTTCTGTGATGTGAATATGCAATGAATATGACCGGCTTGGGTTGTACAGTTGTATCCTATTAATACGATATGGCTTATCCCCGTGTGTATGAGGGGTAAGCTAACACAGTCAGTATACTACTTTGGATGTGGTCATACTCATTACACTACTCCCCCAGTCCCCAATAGTTACAGTAGTTACAGTCAATGCTCTCAAAGAGAGTTCCGTGTTGTATCGTGGTTTAAACTTGCAATAAAACAATTACTAAATAATTGTAAACTAACACAAAATGTACTTGCCTTTGTTTTATTGACTGGATTCGTTTGTTGATTCCGGGGTGATGCTAGTACAGTCCTCGAAACCCTACAATTGAGAATTTGACTCAGATTCCAGGTTTACCAATCTAGCTACGCTAGTTGAAATCTCTATTTGTGTCCTAATCCAATTTTAATTCTTTTAATTAACAAAACATGAAAACACGATTATTTGTGCGTTGATTTAATACGAGGGAAAAAGATCATTTTATGTTTTGAATTCGGAAAACTTCGTCGATACCAGATTAATTATTAAAACTTGGTATTTTCATAACTTATAAATATAAAGCTAATTTTCTTATTTAGTGAGAAATACATGATTTTTAATTAATAATAAACTTGTCAATTTTAGGTGAGAAAATCTTAATTATTTTTATACAAAAAAATACTTTTATTCAATTTAATCGTTTAATAGAAAAACTCGCAAAACCAGAAATAACAAAAATCTAAGCTATCAATTACAGTTACAGACCACAGCCAGCTGGGCTTATGCCCATTACAATTTATTTACATAAATTGAAATAAGACAAAACTGACGTTAGTCCTAAACTGAAATATTAATAAAATATGAACAGAAATTAATAATAAAAGTAAAGATAAATATGGAGTCTCAGATATGGTCCAATCCTCGACTGGCTAATGCCTCAACGTCCGACGAAGCCGGTTTCGTTTGCACTTAGCCGGGTCCATTGACCGATATGGTCGTCACCCAAATCCAATATTAAATAAAATTCCAATATCCGTTTTAAATTCATTTTTAAAATAAATCTAGAATTTATGGAAAAATCCGGCAGCAACTCCTCTGTTTTTGGTCAACCCAAAAACTGGGAAATAGCGCCGATACTTTCCTGCAAATCCCAAACCAGGAAAACCCAAATATGTATATATATATAATAATCCACAACCAATCCACAGAATAATCGGAACGACCCGAATAATTTCGGAAATCCGATTCCAACCCAAAAATCACAGAACGCTACCGAAAAATTCGAAAAGCTAAAACATACCAAAAACCAATTCCCAAAATATTCCGGAAATTCAAAATAATCAACAGAACCTTTCCGAAGGTTCCAGAAAAATACGACGTCGCTAAAACCGAATTCCCAAAGGGAATCGGGGACCATTTCTCATCATAGACTATAATAAAAATAGGCGGGACAGGGGTTATACCTCAGGTTGCTCGGCTAGAGCTCTCAGATGAAATTATAATAGAAAGAAATGGAGATCCGGACAGCAAAATAATCTCGAAACAGCGTCCAACTGGAATCCAGCTCCTGGTCGGGAGCCGAAAGTCCCAGCACACGGATCGGGACGCTAGACAGCAACGAACAGCAGCAACGCTGCCACAGAACAGCAGATCGGGTCACGGGGTCGCGGCCAGGGAAGCTGGACAGACCAAAAAGGGCGCGCGCGGGCTAGGGCACGCGCCGGGAAGCCGCGGGGCCGGAGCTAGGGTGTTACGACAGAGAGTCGACGGAGACCGAAGGGGTCGGTCGGCCGGGACAGGGCTTCGGCGAAGGCGTCGCGGGAAGGCCGGGCTAGGGCCGGCTGATGGCGCTCGCGGGGAGGCCGCGGGCCAGGGTCGTCGGCGGCGTCGGGTGCGGGATCGGCCCGCTGGAGAGTCGGGGGCGCGCCGGAGGTCCAGTGGCCGGGCGCTGGCTCGCGGGTCGGGGACTAAGGGGGTTCTGAAGGAGTGTTGGTGAGTAGGGAAAGATAGAGGAGAGTAGGTGGGGGTGATGGTGAGGCTTTCTCTTTGAAGAGAAAGTTGGAGAGCTTTCAGTTCGGGAGTAATGGGAAAAGTGGGTTTTGGTTGGGAATTAATAGGAAGGAAAAAGGAAGTGGTCTGTTGGTTGTGAGAAGAAGAAGGGAAAGAGAGATGGGGCTTGAACGTGTAAGAGAGGAAGAGTAGGAATAGGGAGTTATAAGGAAGGAGTGGGGGTTACTCTCTGGAGTGAAATAAAGAGGGGAAGAGTAATGGTTTTTCTTGTGAGGAGTTTGAGTGGGGAGTTATAAGGGGTGAGTTTGTGCTGAGAGTTATTGTAGGAAGAGTGAATTAAGGAGAGAGAAAAAAATATGAAGTGCTGGAAGTTGGACCAGCTCCTGGAATTTTTTTTATTATTTAAAAGAGAATCAGATTTTCAAAGAAAAGGTTAGGTCCGGGTCTGGGTTCGGACTCGGGTCTGAACTCAAAAATCCTGGTTATTAATTTCAAAATCATTTTAACACTCAAAAGATATAATAATAATAATAATAATAATAGAAATACTAATAATAATACTAAAACATTAATAATAATTTATCACAAAAATATGGGTTTTACAGGACTCAAATTCTGATCCCCGAAATGGGGTCGGGACCGCATCATCATCGACACGAAAACCCAAAGGGACACGAGGACACGAAAATATACCTCGGGTGCTCGGCTAGAGCTCTCAGATGCAAGAAATAGAGAAAAAATAATTCGTACGGACAGCGGAATAGGTGCCGGAAAGTACGGTGTGCGCGAGAACGGCACACAGGGACAGCGGATCGGGAAACACCGGACAGCGCACAGACGTGCTGGACAAAGGAGGGACGCTGGCCCGGGCGGACAGCGCTGGCCGCGGCAGGGTTGCCAGTGTCGGGTCGGACAGGTGCTGATTGGGGCCACTGCTCGATGCGGGCTCGAGAGGGTTGGCCGGACTCGGACGGAGCCGGCAGGGGCTCGGGACGGAGCCGACAGCTCGTGGTCGCCGGGGGCGGTGGCCGAACGGGCACGGGGGTCGTCGGGGACGCTGGACGAGGCAGGGCGCGGCCTCGGAAGGCGGGCGCGCGGGCGGTCAGCCGGGGAGGCGCCGACGGGAGGCGGGCGCGGCCTCGGGAGGGTCGTCGGGGGTTGGCTCGGGGGTCGCCGGGAAAGGCGAGGCAGGGCTCGCGGCTAGGGCACGGCGGGAGGCGCTGGCTGGACGGGGCGGAGGCGACGGAAGGTCGCGGACAGCAAGGCACGGCCGGGAGGTGGGCGCGCGAGCGGCTAGGGTACGGGTTGGGGGGTTCTGGAGAAATGGGGAATGGGTTTGAGAGTGAGAGAAATAGTGAGAGGGAATGGGAATGAGGGGGAGAGAGAGAGCGGGTGGGTTTAAAAGAAAAGAAAGAAGAATGAGTAGAGGGAGAGAGGGAGCTGGAAAAAAATGGAGGAAACGACCCGGTCGTGGGGAAGGCCAGGTCGTGGGAAAAGTTGGGTTTTTTTTTTCCTTCTCTTAACCAAAATAGAATTATACATATATATCAAGGCTAATATTAATTAAACGATTTAGGGATGGATCCGGAACATGAACGAAATTGGGTTTGGGAAACGGAAGTCGGATTCGAGTTCGGGGTCGGACCCCGGGCACGGGATCGGGACAGGCCACACACAAAAATCCAATAATTTAATTTTAAAAATAATGTTTTCCTGATTCGACTATAATAATAATAATAATAATAATAATAATAATAATAATAATAAAACCTAACTAGCTAACTAATTAACTAGGGATACTCTAAGGCAACCAAAATCTAATAATCAACTAAAATTCGATTAATTCTAAAAAGCCAATAATACCTATATTACGGGTTTTACAACCTTCCCTCCTTAGAAAATTTCGTCCTCGAAATTAAAGGATAAGGGCCGGGGTACGATCAAAATCGCTTAACCTTGATCAAAAATAGTATTTAAATCATCAGGCACGATCGAATTCTAGGCATGATCACTTGGTACAATGATAAAATATCGGCACAATCAGAATTATCTAGATATGATCTGAGATAGGGTTGGAATGTTGTTGTGATCAAAATCATTTTAGGCACGAAAAAAATCTAGGTACAATTATGATCAAAAATAGGAGAAAATGAGGTCTCGTGAAACAGAAAAGGAAAAAAAGAAATGAACGTCAACAGTTTATTGAGAATGCAAAAATAATGAAATCTTCTGAGTTAAGGGACTAAAAATTCTAGATCAAATTGGAATAGGATATAAGGGTTTATGACTAAGGAGAACTCAACAATTTGTATGATGGGAGGATAGCGAGGATGATTAGAATAATATATCTATGATTAGAATGTAATCGGATAAGATAGTTCCATTAAGGACTGAGTGATAATCAAAGGGGATAGAAAAATATTATATCACTATTTCAAGGATCAAAGATAGGATATGCGGGAAAAATAACTTACAAAATAACAATCTTATTAATACCCCATGCAAAAATCCAATTTCTAACTTGCTAAACTAGTTGAACTCTAAGTATCGACAGAAAACTAAGGCAGCCGCCAAGGTATTAGAACTACTCTATTTGGAATCATAAATCACCTAAATCAGATTTTCTTCCGTCGTTGTATGTAACTCGTATGCCAAATGTATTTCACTTTCAAGTATGCCTCTCGATCAAAATATTTTACAGACATCAACTTCCAATTGTCAGCCATTCTTCCAAAACTGACTATGTCACGCCCCAGAACCAGAATACTGGAGAGCGGGGGAATGACTCAGCCAGCTACGTATTACGGGTAGATGAATACCGTATAATACGATCAATTATGTCTAAAAGACGAAGGGGTGCATTGTACATGAAAGTCTCGCTATGGTCACTTTACTTCTATTGTCTCAATCATTCAAACAAGAAACAGTAATAGAGAACATGTAAGATAAAGCAGTAAGGCGTCCCAAACGCTCAGTCAAAATGTTCTTGATATCTAGTTTCATAAAACATAGCCAGAAGATGTAGCAAAGTATACACAATTATTTATCAGCTGCATCCTGACTTAGTTACAATATATGTAAAAGTAAGTACAAGACAATCCGACTAACATGTCGGTGCCAAACGGTAAAGTATAAAGTAAGTAACAAAACGAACGGGGAAGTAAGGAACCCACTCGAGTCCTCCTACGATCATCCCTCTAGTATTGACCATCTTGGAGGTAGAAGTAAGCTGAGTCCTCGGGGACCGGCTCTAAATCTGGCCATGCAAAACCAGAGAGGTTAGACCTCTAATAGCAAGTACCGCAAGGAAGCACGATATGAGAAATTAGAACCAGTAATAAGAAAGATATGATAAATAGATCTCTCTGCTAGCTACTGGGATTCACATAACATCACGACACTTCACTACAACAAATATGGCCTACAATAGCATGCGCAAAACGCTATAGAAAGCCTTTTATAGCATATTTTGTCCGCTAATTGCCTACGCTATAGTATGTCAAGGCATGTGAACGCTATAACATTATAGCGTTCTTGAATGTTGTAGATGAATTATAGCGTTCATGTATGTTGTGGATGGTTTATAGCGTTCGTGAATGCTGTAGATGGATTATAGCATTCATAAATGCTGTAACATTCAAGAATGTTGTTGATGAATGATAGTGTTCATGAACGTTGTAGATGGTTTGATTTATTATCGCGTTCATCATATGCTATCGTTATAGCAGCCAACAGTTTTGGAAACGCTATTACATTTAGACGTTTTGTGTGCTATAAATCTGCTACAGAATTTCATACCTAAATAACATGTTTTGTATCACATACAAATAACCATAGAAATTTGTACTAAATTGCAATTTTGATTTCAACAATTTCAATCGCAACTTCCATTTAGATCAATCAAGATATAGGAAAGGTTAGCCAAAATATGAACATGTTTCATTAAAATATTTAAGATGTACAAAAAATAGTTGTCATTAAAACATTCAAGATGTTCAAAAAGTAGTTGTATGCCTAGTAGTCCAAAATAAACCATTCCATTTACAAAATATCTGTAGGTCAAAAAACAGCTCGATCGCCTCTTTCCTTCTAGCTATCCACAACCATCAAAAATTTATACGCCAACCTACACAAAATTGAGAAGAAAACACATTATTATATAAAAAAAATAAGTTCACACAAGATCATATATTGATGAACAAGATTTATTTATCTTCAACTGAACAAACGACAGAAACTATTTTGTTTTCCGAAAAGCAAGAAAAAGAAGGAAACTAAAAAAGTGTCTATAACTGTGATTTATTTATTCGACTAGAGCTAGAAATGAACCTAATTTCTGCAGGGCAACTAGACAAAAACATTTGACACCATGAAATGAACTATAAGAGTGTTACAAAACAGCTTTTACTGCTACTTTCCAAAGAATACGCAAAAATAGCCCTGATATGCAGTAGTAAACCAGATGTTGTCAAAACCTGGATAATAGTTCAAATAAGTTCAGTTTTCCAAAATCAGCAGTATTACAATTTTGGTTAAAAACATGCTTACTATTGTGTAGAACAATATGCTCCTACATATGCCATGTAAATTAGGTATGCAGGACCCTGAGACATCTATTAATGTCTTAACATGTCCAATAAAATTAATTCTTCAGGAAAATAACATTAATAGATGTCTCCAAGAAACTATGATTTGAAGTTTATGTTAAGAAAAAAGACCAAGAATTTATTGAAGAACACCAATAGAATTGTATCCAAGGAAACATAAGAAAGGCAAGAAAATAGTAAATATTTAATGTTTATCATAATTAGAAAGTTAACAATTTTCTGGCATTAGGAAATGAATTCACCTGAGGTTTGCAGGATGTCAAACAGGAAAGATCAAAATCGGTCAAAGACAGCGTATACTATAAGCTCACCTACATCATAAGCTTATAGTCCTCAAATCTGGAAGTAGTGTAGGATACACAAAAATGTTAATTTTTATACTACAATATACTATGTCTCTACTTTTGTTCACAAATAATGTCTAAGATTAAAGACTATCAATTACATGGCATCTTGACTCTCTGTGTGTGTACAAAAGTGGCTACATACGTCATAAAGTCTGAAGCATTAAATTCAGCAGAAAGGAGAGAGGAGGGGGGCCCCGTCGAAGGAGAGAGGGACTGATTCTACATATTGGGTTTTGATTAGATTGCAAGGGTAACACATCAAATTCATTGCACTATGCACTTTATAGTAGGTGTTGTAAAGGAAGACAGGAACATGACATCAATGATAAAGAATATTTGTAAGGTAGAATGACAAATGTATACTTACAAGAAATATAGAAGGAAGGTCATGCTTCTGAGAAGCCAATGTAGATATAGTTTGGGCATATGAGCAACATAAAAATAGTATAAATAAATATGTTAAATCATTTCTCTAGTATATTAGTTTTTTATTTCAGAAATGTCAGCAACCAATATTCAGACTATGATATGCAAATTATGCAACCTACTTTGCTCCATGCATTGAGAAGGCTGGATTTCCCAACATTTGGCCGACCAATTATTGCTACCTGGAAAATTTTATATTAATAATTTCAGACAGATTCTCCCAGTTACACCTTTAATCCATGACCCTAATTTCTATATTATCTGTAACTTCAATTCCTAAACTTTCCGATCATTGTTTTCATGTCTGGACCTTGTTTCAGTTTATTGGGATTTTAAGACCAACATCAGCAGTGCATTTTGATTGTTCAACATTACTAATTCAGCTCTAATATTTATTTGGCTAGATATGAAGCTCAATAGGCGAAAGAGAGAGAAGGGGGGGAGTACCTCGAATATTCTTGTAGAAGGTGAAGAAAAATTTCAACTTCAAGGTCTTTTGTTGGCAACTTGCTGGAACAAGGGACGTTCATTTTTTTTCTCACACCAAGTAAAACATTTATGTATGAAGGTCTCCAACCCCTTGCAAAAACAACAAAGAAAAGACGTCAAAGAAAAATAAGTAAAAGAGGAAATTCATATACTTCTCTAAAAATATAAAGTACATTATAGTTTCGGACGATTCCTTCTTTTCCTCAAAAAATTAAGCAAACAGATTCCTCAACAAGTTTAATGCATGTGGAAGAAACAGTCAGTTGAAACCCATAAATTCACCACATTTCCATATCCTATCGTGTTGCCATGTATGTGTTGATCGACAAATAAAGTTGGTATGGTAAAAGCCATAAAAACTTAGCTGAAACATTCAGAATGCACAACTAAGCAATGAGTATCAGGACAAAGCAATAAGCATGATTAGAAATGACCCGAGACTACCCCTAGAAATCAATAAAAGAGATTTCCAACATGCAAACTAAGTTCCGGATTAAGAAAAAACTGCCAACTTTCAATCTACCAACCAGAGGAAGCCCTCGCAAAACTTTATTCTGCAAAACAGTTCCACTATAGAAAATTATTAACAAGATGCAACCTTGTTAAAAGTTGCTAAACAAATGAAATTGAAGAATCAATAAACTTTACTATTTCAAACATGTCATTACATTAATGACATGCTTGAAATAGGTCATCCCCAAAAACCATCACCTAGACCTACACCTTGTCACCTACACAGGAAAACTAGGGCCAAATATCACGCCCCAAAACCAGAATACTGGAGAGCGGGGGAATGACTCAGCTAGCTACGTATTACGGGTAGAGGAATACCGTATCATACGATTAATGCTGTCTAAAAGACGAGGGGTGCGTACTACATGAAAGTCTCGCTATGGTCACTTCATATCTATTGTCTCAATCATTCAAACAAGAAACAGTAATAGAGAACATGTAAGATAAAACAGTAAGGCATCCCGAATGCTCAGTCAAAATATTCTTGATATCTGGCTTTACAAAATATAGCCAGATGGTGTAGCAAAGTATACACAATTGTTATCAGCTGCAGCCTGACTTAGTTACAATTATGTAAAAGTAAGTACAAGACGATCCGACTAACATGTCGGTGCCAAACGGCAAAATATAAAGTAAGTAACAAAACGAGCGGGGAAGTAAGGAACCCACTCGAGTCCTCCTGCGATCATTCCTCTAGTATTGACCATCTTGGAGGTGGAAGTAAGCTGAGTCCTCGGGAACCGGCTCTAAATCTGGTCATGCAAAACCAGAGAGGTTAGACCTCTAATAGCAAGTACCGCAAGGAAGCACGATATGAGGAATTAGAACCAGTAATAAGAAATATGATAAATAGATCTCTGCTAGCTATTGGGATTCACATACATCACGACACTTCGAACCAACTTTCCAATCAAACAAGGACAGAAGTTGGCCCGTCATATCCTGACATTCTGATCATCTCAATTAGTTAACAGAGTAGGTACAGTACACAAACAAGTTGTCACGACCCACACCCTAGAGTAAGGGCATGAGACGTGGGTACGTCCAGCCTACGCCGCAGTGTCGGCGGTAGAACGCTGTCCTAGGTCACAACATCTAACAATATAATGCTAACAGTTTATACTTTCCGAATGGGGATGACATAGCAGAAAGTAAACTCAATCACAACTAAGGAAGAAGAAAGCACGATATGATATAGAACTCAAGGAAAATACAGATGATCAGAAGAGTCCCAATGTCTAAGATAACATCTCAGCAAATATCCAGAAATACAAGTCTCAACTACTGAATATGAAAGAATATATACAATCCAGATCTCAAAGACAGAAATAAAGTCCAACTAAACTAGTCTCAAGACAACATAAGTAAGATAAAGCCTAACTAAGCTAGTCTAGGCAGTAGGGGTAAAGTCATCAGCTAGAGCTGGGTCCTCCTGGGAGTCCAGCTCACAAGTGTCGTCTAGGACTGCCCCGTAGAAGGTATCCACACAGGCCTCCTCCTCGTCCTTTGTAATATTTTTAACAGGTCCAGTCAGAACAGGAGCGAGCACAATACATCTCAACAGATCATAGCAGGTTAAAAAATATAAACATGCAGTAGAGTAAGATACATGAAACTGAAAGGAAGTACATGATGTAAAAGAATAGAACTGTATATAAATAGCTACTGTATATAGAAAACTAATAGTGGCTAGTGATGTAGAGTACAGGATAACACATGTGAACAGGACAGATTAGTACATGATCTACACTAAAGAGTTTCACATGATCTACACTACTATGGAATTTGTTCACATGACAATTAGCACTCCCCCGTTCCCTAATCAATACACAAGGATCTAAGCAGGTTATGTTATTATACATGATATCACATGAAGGCCCATAAAAGGGTGCACATGATAGTATACATGAGGGCTCCGTGAACATGAGATTATATGATTCACAAGAGTGTACATGTATGGTGAAAGCGCATGAGTACATGATGAAAGTGAAACGCACATGACACAATGTACCCGATGCTCCCGAGGGGGATAACATCGCATGAAGAGATCCATATAGTACTAATCCGTAATAATGTCGTGACAGCATCAAGTAAAGTAATCTAAAGTAGGAATATAATTCTAACAAGTTATAAAATGATCAGAGAATGTACTCGCCTGGTATCTGAGTGTCCGGATGAAATGTACTGTCCGAGGAGAGGTGTCTGGCTCCTAATCAGAACAGCATAAATCACAACAAGTCTAAAGTGATAACAAGATGCAATTCAATGCATTCTAAATGAATCTAGGTCGATCTAGGCCAAAGTCAACTCTTGGTCAACTCTGGTCAACCCTAGAAGTCAAACTAGGTCAACTATGGTCAAACTAGGTC
This sequence comes from Iris pallida, assembly GCA_029216955.1. Lineage (NCBI taxonomy): Eukaryota > Viridiplantae > Streptophyta > Magnoliopsida > Asparagales > Iridaceae > Iris > Iris pallida. The sequence goes on from JANAVB010012596.1 coordinate 1,800,800, forward strand.
TAACAAGTCTAAATTAGGTCAAACAAGTCATTCTAGGTCTAAACAAGTTCACAAGACCATACAAGACTAAACCAGGCCTATCAAGTCTATATTAGTCTAATCAAGTCTAGCTTAGTACTCATACACAATCACAAGGTCAAAACCAACATCACACATACACAATTCCTATATACATATATCTATGTACCCTATATATATATAGGCACACACATACATTGGCATAGGCTAAGTCAACATATCATGGCATATCTATTAGACATTGCATTTAGCTAAAAAAAACTTATATACATTATAAGAATTTAAGACTAACATATATATTACATTATATGTGTATAGCTAAACTACTACATACATGCATCTATAGGGGCTATGTGTGTGTGTGAACATGTGTAAAGAGGGGGAGTGATTTAGCTAACAGTTAAGAGTGTGTGTGTGTTGACAGTGAGTGATATTGTCACATGAGAGTTATATGTGTCAAGAGTTTCATAATCAAGTGTTCAGTTGTATAGGCAAATGTGAAATGTTTTCAGTTGTGGTGTCAAGTGAACAGTGCAAGCAAAAGTGAAATGAGTGTCACATGTACATAATAGCTAGAGAGACCCACATCTTCAATGTGGCTCAATGACAAAGCTGTGTTCAGAAAAACAGGGAAGGGAAAGGAAAAGAAACCAATTCATTAACCATTCAAAGCAGTTTTCAGTCCCAGCCTATTGACAGTTTACAAACACCCATTTCTAAATCAAAACACAACCAATTCGACCCAAAATCTAACCATAGCTAGATTATAAGTAGGAGTACTATATTAGGATATAAAACCAATAATTAACATCAGTTTAATAGGTTAAAATATCTGCCAAAATTCGATTATCAAAACTGAAAAATACAGGAATTAACATGTATCAGAATTTTAGGGTAAAAGGAAAATATAAATCGAAAACAACTAAAATACAAAATTAAAGGTTGGTAAACATAATATAGGGTGTGCACGTGTCATAGGAAGTGTCTCGTGTCCACCACAATGTGACACAACGTGTCAAAATAAATAAACCCAAAATCAACACAACTTGGACACTGTACCGCAGTGCAGTCTCGTGCACAGGTGCACGCGTGTCGTGCACCCAACACAGACCTAACCAGGATATGAGCTCACAACCCTAGGTTCGCCACACATAGGGCTACCTACATGGCACCCTGATTTGGGTCGACGTGTCCCCGTGTCCGAGTTATCAAACCGTATCAGTGGCGACTGAACGCGTGAGCCAGTACAGTACAAAACCGATGCACGAGCTCGTGCTCCCTCGACACGACACGAGGGGTCGTGCCACTTGGGGAGTGTCGTGTCAGACACTGCCCCAATGTGTCCTCGAAGTATCACGTGTCCTCGTGTTGTGTCCAAAGTAAAAACGCTCCCGAGTAGCAGAGGAATACTGTAGCCGCGTGTGGGGACTGTGTCCACGAGTCCAGTGCAACTCGGACACGGCTCGAAATCACCTCAGTCATGTAGAAACACACAAGCAACATGAAAACATAATTTTCTATTCAAATACTTCCCTAAAATCAACTCGAAATGCCCTTTGGGGCATTTCGACAAACACCTATGCCTACAGTCGGATACGTGTCCGATACGGACACGAAATGGGTCCACCTGACATGAAACCAATTTCTATAGCTAGGGGACACCTAGGGCTAGGTCTTCATGCAAAGAAATCCAGAATTCAATGGAGTTTAGGGTGATTTACCTAGTGGTGAAATCCTCAAGAAAAAGCCTCCTTCTAGATCCTCCTCCTTGTTAGCAAACTTCTCCAAATTGATCCCAAGCTGGAATAATTCTCCATGAACAGCAAGAATACTAAAATTAGGATCTAATGCAATTTGTTTGAGGGAAAAAGGAAATAAAATGGAATTTCTATGAATTAATAAATTTGGGAAAATACCTCTTCCTTAAACTTGTTCTTTCCTAAAAGAGGCTAGCCCTAAATGGAGGAGAGTATTTATAGGGGGAATACCAATGTGGGATGGCCGGCCACACTAAGTTAGGGTTAGGGTTAGCTAATGGGTTGGGCTTGGGCCTCTATGGCTAAGTTGCTAATTAATAGTTTCAAACCATAAGTCATGGCTTATGACTAAAAGCCTTTCTATTCTAACTTGAGTTTAATGACTAACCATGGGTTAACTCTAGTCTAACTAGGGTTACATGACCTAACCAAGTCCAAACACAACTAGGGTTAGCTTCTAGATTAGTCTACCAAAGTCAATGCTAGTCAAAGTCAACCTAGTCAACCATCATTCAAATAATTCCAAAATAAATCCTAAAAATTCCCATAAATTCAAATAAATTATAATAAATTCAAATAACCTTTAAAATGACAAAAAAATACCCTCAAACTAGAAATATGGTAGTGACAAATCTACCCTCCTTAAAAGAATTTTGTCCTTGAAATTGAAAGGCAAAATGCAACTGATGAGAAGGATAGAAAGTATACCTCACGGTCCAAAAAGATATGGGTATCGCTCGCGCATCTTATCCTTCCGCTCCCAGGTAGACTCTCCTGGAGAATGATGCCTCCATGCGACGCGTCCAAGGGTATCACCTGGTTCCTCATAACCTTCTTCCGTCGATCCAGTATCTCCACTGGTTGCTCTGGATAGCTGAGAGAAGGCCCAACCTCAATCTCCGAATGATCGAGCACATGGCTAGGATCAGCCACGTACCGTCTCAACTGTGATACATGAAATACATTGTGGACCCCCACTAGTGCAGGTGGCAAGTCTAGCCTGTATGCCACGTCACTGACTCTCCCGCTGATAACGAAAGGGCTGATGAAGCGCGGGCTAAGCTTCCCGCCTCTACCAAAACGTATCGTACCACGAGTCGAAGATATCCTCAAGAAAACCTGGTCTCCAACCTAATCACAAGCAAGGTCTCAATTTAATTATGATAAACAAACATGATCAATAAAACACAAATAACAACCTAAATCTAATCCTACTCTAATATGTATCTCAAACTCCAACGGCCTCCGGTAGCTATCGGCCTAGTGCCGATGTCTGTCCTGCGCTACGCAAAATCTGTCCCTGATGAGCTTCACCTTCTCGGCTGCGTCAACAACCATCTCTGGTCCCAGTAAAGCTCGCTCACCAACATCATCCCAAGATAAGGGTGTACGACACCTACGCCCGTACAGAGTCTCGAAAGGTGACATCTCCATGCTGGCCTAAAAACTGTTGTTATAAGCAAACTCCACCAAATGTAGATGATCCTCCCAGGAACCTCCAAAGTCTAGGACGCATGTCCGCAGCATATCCTCAAGTGTCTGAATAGTCCTCTCTGACTGTCCGTCCGTCTGAGGGTGGTATGCGGTACTAAACTTGAGCTGAGTGCCCAAGCTAGTCTGCAGACTCCTCCATAAATGGAAAGTAAAGCGACTATCCCGATCCGAGATGATGCTGACCGAAACCCCATAAATCCTGACTATCTGTCGCATATACATCTCCGTAAGCCTCTCTGTAGACGTACCCACCTTGAATGGCAAGAAGTGGGCCGATTTGGTCAACCTGTCAACGATGACCCAAATCGCGTCTTTCCCTCCTGGTGTACGCGGCAATCCAGATACGAAATCCATAGTGATATGCTCCCACTTCCACTCAGAAATGGGCAATGGCTGCAACAATCCACCGGGCCTCTGCCTCTCTGCCTTGACCTGCTGACAGACCAAGCACCTAGCTACGAAGCGAGCTACCTCCCGCTTCATCTCGGACCACCAAACATGCTCCCTCAGATCTCGGTACATCTTGTTGGCACCAGGGTGTATAGAGTACTGAGATCTGTGGGCCTCCTGCAAAACCTGCTCCCTGAGATCCCCGCTGGGTACACATAATCTGGAACCGTGCCGCAAGGCACCATCCTCTGCAAGAAAAAGCTCGCCATCCAGCAATCCTGCTCGAACCTGCTCTCGGAGACACCGCAGAGCAACGTCCTCAAACTATGTCGACTTGATCCTCTCCACCAAGTCTGACTGAATCTGCATGCCCCACATCTGCATCTGCACTCCGGGTACGATCACCTTAATCCCCAGGCTCTCCAAATCAGCAAGCAAATGACAGTCCATAGTCAAACACATGGCTGTCGGATACCTACTCAAGGCATCGGCAACCACGTTGGCCTTCCCTGGGTGATACTGAAGTAGGATGTCAAAGTCCTTCATCAACTCTAGCCATCTGCGCTGCCTCATGTTCAGCTCCTTCTGAGTGAACACATACTTTAAGCTCTTATGATCTGTAAAAATCTTCACCATCTCTCCATACAGATAGTGCTTCCACAACTTCAGAGCAAAAATTACTGCTGCAAGCTCCAGGTCATGGGTAGGGTAGTTCTTTTCATGGGGACGTAATTGCCTGGAAGCATAGGCAATCACCTTTCCATGCTGCTGTAAGACACAACCCAGCCCCTTCCTTGAAGCGTCACTATAAATAGTGAATCCCCCTGATCCTGAAGGCAATGTCAGAATCGGAGCTGTCGTAAGCCGCTTCTTCAAATCATCAAAAGCTGTCTGACACTTCTCTGACCAAACATACTCAGCATCCTTCCGGGTCAACCGAGTCAACGGCTCTGCAACCCGGGAGAAATCCTGCACAAATCTCCTATAATATCCTGCCAGCCCCAGGAAACTGCGGACCTCTGCAACTGAAGTCGGCGCTGCCCATGCCTCAACTGCAACGATCTTCTTAGGGTCAACTGAGATCCCATCTCCAGTCACCACATGCTCCAAAAAGTCAACCCGGTCCAAGAAGAACTCACACTTAGAGAGCTTCCTATAAAGCTGCTCCTTCCTGAGAGTCTCCAGCACTATCCTCAAATGCTCCTCGTGCTCCTCCTCAGTCTTGGAATACACCAAGATGTCGTCAATGAACACCACCATAAACTGATCCAGGTACTGGTGGAACACCTTGTTCATTAGGTTCATAAACACTGCTGGTGCATTGGTTAGCCCAAACGGCATAACCAAAAACTCAAACTGTCCGTACTGCGTCCTGAAAGCGGTCTTAGGAATATCCTCCCCCTTCACCTTCACCTGGTGATATCCTGACCTCAGATCAATCTTGGAAAATACCCGAGCTCCGCTTAACTGGTCAAAAAGATCGTCGATCCGCGGCAGTGGGTATCTGTTCTTGATCGTGAGGTTGTTGAGTGCCCTGTAGTCAATACACATCCGTACTGACCCATCCTTCTTCGGCACAAACAATACTGGTGCACCCCATGGCGACGAACTCGAACGGATGAAGCCCTTGTCCTGCAGCTCATCCACCTGCTTCTTCAGCTCCACCAACTCACTGCTGTTCACCCGATAGACATACTGAGAGATAGGTTCCGCTCCTGGAACCAAGTCTATCGAGAACTCAATGTCCCTGTCTGGTGGCAATCCAGGCAACTCCTCTGGAAAAACATCAATATACTCTGCTATCAAGGGGTGTAGAATCGTCTGCTCCTCAACCGAGACTCCGTAGAAAACTCCACTGCTCTGCTCCGCCTGACGTCTGGAGTACTCAAACTCTGGTTCCTCCGGTGCTCTGAAAAGAACTCTACCTCCTCTGCAATCAATGCTAGTGTGGTGCCTGCTCAACCAATCCATACCGAGTACTATATCGTAGTTCGGCAATGGCATTACGAGCAGGCTCACCTCCAACTCACGGCCTCCCAAAACAACACTCCGACCCTTATAAACATCACTCACGAGGATAATGCCACCCCTGGTCATGATCTTATAAGTCCTAGGCAACGATTCAGCTATGATACCATGTCTAATCATAAACGATACTGATATGAAGCTATGTGAAGCACCGTAATCGAATAATGCAAAAGCGGGACCGGAGTCGAGAAGAACCGAACCTGTGATCAGCTCTCCGATGGCCTCCGCATCCTCTGCTGCCATGGAGAATCCTCGCCCCTACTGGCCTCCCCTGTCCTGCTGCTGATGCTGAACAAATTATTGCTGCTGTGTCGGCAGGGCTGGTCCCCTCAGCTGGCCTGCTGAAGCCTTGGCTCCTCCTCCCTGAGCTGCTCGTCCCCCAGACCTAGCACAATCCCTCAGCTGGTAATCTACCGCTCCGCAAAGAAGGCACTTCCCGAGCCTTTTTCTGCACTCGTGCCATCCATGTCCTGGCTTCTTGCAGAATGTACAACTGACTGTCTGCTGGCTGGGTGCCTGATGCTGAAACTGCTGCTGGTGAACTGGCCTCTGCTGAATCGGCTGCGGCTGGAGCTGCCTCGGCTGCTGGTGCTGAAAGTGAGGCCTCTTGGCCTGGCCTCTGCTGCTGCTGCCCCCAACTGGGTCTCGCCTCCTCTTGAGTCTAAGCTCAAGATCATCCTCAGCCAATAAGGCTCCCGTCAAAATCTTCTCAAAAGTGGCATCCCTGTTGCCCTTGGTCAAGGACTTGACTTCCTTGACCAGACCCTTCCGGAACCTCTGGGCCTTCGTTGTCTCGCTCAAGCCCTCTACGAATCTGTCGAGGCGGCCGAACTCCCCAGCGTACACCTCTACTGACAGGCTCCCCTGAACCAAGCTCTCGAACTGCGACTCCAAGGCTCGAAGCGCTGAATCTGGAAAGAACTTCTTCTTGAAGAAGCCCTTGAACTCCTCCCAGGTCTGCCCAGTTACCCCCATCCTGGGGTCTGACTGATATCAGGTGTGAGCAAGATCTCGCATCCGGCTAGCTGCTGCCTCTATCTGGAGATCTGCCGGTATCCGGGCCAAGCGGAAGATCTCCTCTATATGCTCGATCCACTCGTCAGCATATAGAATCCCCTCCGTCCTCAGAAAGTCTCTGGGGCTCATCTTCTGGAACTGCTCTATCCCCGGTGTCCTCGGCTGCTGAACCACTGGTCGAGCTACGACTGTCGTAAGGGCCAACTCCATGCCCCTGTCCTGTCGGGCCTGCTGTCGGTCCATGAACTGCTGGAAGTAGGAGAACATCTGTGCCGCATCCACGTATCCTGTAGGCGGCGGCTGCTGGAAGGGCACCTCTGAGATGACTGGGTCCTGCCTCCGAGCTGGTGGAGGCATACCCCCTGCTGCTGCTGCTGGAGCCTCAATACGAACAGAGGTGGCAGGAGCTGCAGTCTCCTGTCTCTGCTGAACTGGCTGAGAGGTAGCAGACCCCTCTACAGCATCCCCATGAATGGTACGCTGCGACCGCGTCTCCACCATCCTGAAGACAGACCAACCAGAGTATCAATTTTTGAGAAAGAAGCGATATAACAAAGGCGGACAGTTAAATTTCAAAAGAATCAGTTGATAATAAGGATTTAGAGGGTAATAAAAGAGTTTTTCCTAATATGATTGAGTACCTTGAAAACTAATGTCCTATATCCTACTGCAGGCTGTAGTGATACTCGGGTTCGAATACCACTACACTTCTAGTCTAGACCTGCATGGGCCACCACTAAAAACGTGTCACGACCCGCACCCTAGAGTAAGGGCACGAGACGTGGGTACGTCCAGCCTACGCCGCAGTATCGGTGGTAGAACGCTGTCCTAGGTCACAATATCTAACAATATAATGCTAATAGTTTATACTCCCTGAATGGGGGTGACATAGCAAAAAGTAAACTTAATCACAACTAAGGAAGAATAAAGTACGATATGATATAGAACTCAAGAAAAATACAGATGATCAGAAGTGTAGCTTCCCTTCCCAAAAATATTTTTTGAAATATTTATTTATTCCTTTATTTGATTTAATGGAGATTTTTTTAAATTTGTTTTTATAAATAATTATTTTTCTAATTATTACGGTAGATGATTTTAGCCAAGGTTGAGTTTTGAAGTACCAAACGACTAAGAATCATGGCACGGATAGTGCAGTGACGTGTCTTGACTAGTGTTTAGCCATGGTAGGGGAATACCGAGCCATAGGAGTGTCCTAACTAGGAAAACCAGGCCAAGTTATAGCATGACCATTCACTACCAAAATACATGGATTTACCGACGGCCTTATCCGTCGGTATTCCGTCGCCAAAAATAAATACCGACGGATTACCGACGGATATTTTGGTAAAACAGCCGTCGGGAATAACCTCGTCGCTAAAACATATCCGTCGCTACTCCGTCGCTCAGCGACGACTTAGCGACGGAATACCGCCGGCTCATTTAAATATATATAGCGACGGATTACCGACTAGCTTTCGTCAAAACATGTATCAGGATATAGGTTTAGCGACGGAATACTCCGTCGCTAAAGAGTCGGCAAAACCGTATCAGTGATTTTCTGATACGCAATATCCGTCGCTAATCCGTCGTAGATTTGTCGGTAAAAGCGTATTAGCGACAAAACATCCGTCGCTAACAGCAAAATTTATGGACATCAAACAGAACTAGGTCGACGGACATTCCGTCGCTAAACCGTCGCTCAATGTAAAATCCTACAGATAGCGACGGATATTACGTCGCCAATCCGTCGCTTTATTGAAATGCTCCAGGTAGCGACGGTTTTTTCCGTCGCCACTTCGTCGCTAAACTCAGTTTTTCCAGATAGCGACGGACTATCCGTCGCTCAGTAGTCGCCAGTCCGTCGCTAACTTCTAATTTTTGAAAAAAAAATACTGCAAACAGACTCTTTCATGTTTGTACAACACATCCAACACAATATCAAACATGCAAAATATCCATATACAACACCATATATCCATATCCAACACGAATATCCAACGTATCCAATATCCAACACCATATATCCATATGCAAAATATCCATATCCGACACCAATATCCAACGTATCCAATATCCAACAAAATATTACCAACACAATATATCCAATATCCAACATTAAATTATCCAAACATAAAAAAAATATCCGAACATACAATGTATCCAAATGTCTACAAAAATTTCGACAGCACCTCCTTTGTATATCAGATCATCGCTTATAACCCAGCGTAGGTATATATCCAAAAATCACATAGACAAAATATGCACATACGAATTTAATGCACACCAATTATCCAAGAAAAGACATCAATTATACTGAAGAGTAACCTAATATCCGTCGTTATACTGAAAATTTATCTTCAAGTGTGAGAACGGATGGCTCAGAATACACAACCCAAAATTCATTCTAGCATACATTAGTGTGAATCATCTATGTTCTGTACATATGGTGTAGTATATGATCTTATCGTATATAGTATTTGAAGAACGTAACAGAATCAAGATGAACTCACATAATGTAATACTAAGACATCATCTACTACTATATAAGATATAGTGATAGGTTGTCGTATCATCATTGCCGAGGGATGAGGGTCGGAGGACAGTCAACTTATCTACGGCTACATAGTTTCTGCCTCGCCAGTCGAATGGCTGCAGGGACTATATATGTCCTGATCATCATGTCGTACCGTAGATTAATGCAAATGGAGCTGGAAACAAAATACAGAAACCAAAAAACAAAATACAGAATCCAATCCCTGGGTTCGCCGAAAATACAAAACACAGAATCCAATCCCTGTATTTTAAGTGTGAGAACGGATGGCTCAGAAGACAACCAAACCGGAGAGGATACTCCAAGAGATACATCTGAGTAGGACGTATACTCTGAGAGATCACCCTTACAGAAATGATATCAGTAGTGGTATCGAATGTTGGAGAAGATATTATCACAGTATACGTCCTCTCCTCCACGATGGCTCTAGACCCATCTGCTCGTCCCTGCTTCCATTCTTCTTGTTTGACTCTCTCAGCCACACATGATATCCAGCTCAAGTGTAGAGTAGGCAGAAAAGAAGGGGACAGGAATAGGAGGGGGAAGCAGCACACCGGCGGCATGACCCGGAGGAAGTATAGAGGTTTTCTTCAACATACGTAGGAGAACTATAAGGATATATGTAAATACAACATATCACCTTGTCAAAGACCCTAAATATGACAAAAATGTTACCGTGGTGTCGGAAGACTAACATGTCATAATTTTATAAGCCGTATGTTTTGACATAATCCTCCCAACCGGATTTCAGTTCTATGTAATAATGCGAGATTACGACACAGGAGGAAAGAGTTGGGATGATTATGTCAAAACACACGGCTTAGAAAATTATGACATGTTAGTCTTCCGACACCGCGGTAACATGGTTGTCACATTAAGGGTCTTTGACAAGATGACATATTGTGAAAAGATATATCCTTATAGTTCTCCTACGTATGTTGAAGAAAACCTCTGTACTTCCTCCGAGTCATGCCGCCGGTGTGCTGCTTCCCCCTCCTATTCCTGTCCCCTTCTTTTCCGCCTACTCTACACTTGAGCTGGATATCATGTGTGGCTGAGAGAGTCAAATAAGAAGAATGGAAGCAGGGACGAGCAGATGGGTCTAGAGCCATCGTGGAGGAGAGAACGTATACTGTGATAATATCTTCTCCAACATTCGATACCACTACTGATATCATTTCTGTAAGGATGATCTCTCAGAGTATACGTCCTACCCAGATGGATCTCTCGGAGTATCCTCTCCAGTTGGTTGTCGTATCATCATTGCCGAGGGATGAGGGTCGGAGGACAGTCAACTTATCTACGGCTACATAGTTTCTGCCTCGCCAGTCGAATGGCTGCAGGGACTATATATGTCCTGATCACCATGTCGTACCGTAGATTAATGCAAATGGAGATGGAAACAAAATACAGAAACCAAAAAACAAAATACAGAATCCAATCCCTGGGTTCGCCGAAAATACGAAACACAGAATCCAATCCCTGTATTTTAAGTGTGAGAACGGATGGCTCAGAAGACAACCCAACCGGAGAAAGTACAGAGGTTTTCTTCAACATACGTAGGAGAACTATAAGGACGTGCTGGATTAGTATAGACTATTTCGAATTAGTATCGTGGAAGGTTTATTAACAATTGTACTTGAATTTCAATTTGGATGTGAAAATCTGTATCGTAAGCCAAACTAAACATAATCAGTTCTATTTCACATGCTTAATTGTCAAGTATGGGAACGAATAGCTCAGAACACAACCCAAAATTCATTCTACATGAACTCACATAATGTTTACAGTCTTGGTCTCAACTGTCTTCGATTCTATGATCCCATGTCTTAGGTTAAATAAATCACTAACCTCATCATGGTGGGTCTTGGTGTAGCACTCAAATGTGGGGCACCCGTAAATTCGCCGAGTTTTTAAATCATCGACATTGAGTTTTAAACCCTCACGTAGCCTTTCTGCTTCACTTCTAGGGTCGAGCAGCATCTTCTTACAAGCTTCGGTCTCCAGATACTTAGTGTCAAGATTCTGGACGCTTTCGTAGAGCATGTCAACGCATCCTAGCGCCAATTTACTCGACAGGAAATTGATGCTAGGATGCGTTGACATGCTCTACGAAAGCGTCCAGAATCTTGACACTAAGTATCTGGAGACCGAAGCTTGCAAGAAGATGTTGCTCGACCCTAGAAGTGAAGCAGAAAGGCTACGTGAGGGTTTAAAACTCAAAGTCGATGATTTAAAACCTCGACGAATTTACGGATGCCCCACATTTGAGTGCTACACCAAGGCTCACCGTCTGTATAGTTCGGTTATTGGCGCTCGATGTCCCTGTGGTAAGGCAATGGATGAGGATATTGCGTGGGAGGGGGTTGCAGATGGAGGCAACAAGGATGGCGTGTTTGTAAAAGGAGGGAAAGGATACATAATCACAGACGATTTGCATGTAAGGCCATTCTATTCTATGGAGTCTGCGTTGTCTATTTTTCGAAAGCATGGGATCATAGAATCGAAGACAGTTGAGACCAAGACTGTAAACATTGGCCGCGATGAGGTTAGTGATTTATGTAACCAAATGTAGTAATCTTGTAATTTAAAGTTGGAAGAACATGCAAGTAGCCTTATATATAGTTGCTGCCTCCCCAGTCGAATAACTTAATTGCCAAGTATCGGAACGAATGGCTCAGAACACAACCAAAGATTCATTCTAGCATACATTAGTGAGTTCATCTTGATTCTGTTACGTCCTTCAGATACTATATACGATAAGAACATAGATGATTCACACTAATGTATGCTAGAATAAATCTTGGCTTGTGTTCTGAGCCATCCGTTCTGATCAAGCATCTTCCTTCTCCTCTCCTCCACCATGGCTCTGAACCAATCTGCTCCTCCCTACTTCCCTTCTTCTTATTTAACTCTCTCAGCCACATATGACATCTAGCTCAAGTGTAGAGTCGGGGGAGAAGAAGTGGGCAGGAAGATGAGGGGGAAGCAGCACAGCCGGCGGCATGACCCGGAAGAAGTACATAGGTTTTCTTCAACACCCATAGTTTCTGCCTCGCCAGTCGAATGGCTACAGGAACTATGTTACCGCGGTATCGTAGTCCAATATAATCCAGAGATTGACACAGTTCTAATTCATATATGTAGTCCAATACAAATAGTCTAAAACAAAAACAACCCAATAAAAATAGTCCAATACAAATAAGTACTAATAGCTAATGCTTGCCACGCTGCTCACGCAAACGCTCAGTGATACTTTCACGCAACCACCTCCAAAAAGCGAGATTTTTGGTGCGAGGAGAGGCGTCGTCCCTTGCCAGGACTGCATCAAAAGCACTCTCGGCATTACTAGCTACCGGTGCTGGATGACTAGAACTCCCGGTCTCACTAGCAACCGGTGCCACTTCCTCCTCAACTGTAGGAGGAGCCACCTCAGCATTCACTGTTTTCTTCAAACGACGTGCTGCTCCTCGGGTCATGGGTGCCATCTGGTAAGTATATGTAACAGAATGTAAAAGAATGTAACAGCTCAAATTCAAAAACCAAAATCCCTATGCCAACATGAATCATAACATATAACTTAAACCCAGACATGACATAGGATTAAACCTAATGATTTAATCATCCTTAAATCAGTAAACACAAACAATGTACTAATTCTCAGTTTGTGTGTCCGTGTGTCTGTGTGTCCGTGTGTCCGTGTGTGTGTGTGTCTGTGTGTCCGTGTGTCCGTGTGTGTGTGTGTGTGTCCGTGTGTGTGTGTGTCCGTGTGTGTGTGTTTGTCCGTGTGTGTGTGTGTCTGTGGGAGAGGAGGAGGCAGCTGCCCGCCCCCTCCCACCGCCCCCTCCACACCCCCCGCCCCCTCCCACCGCCGCCCCTCCACACCCTCCGCCACCCGCGGCCAGCCCCCCTCCACACATACCCCCCCACCTCGCACCCCGCGGCCAGCCCCCGCCCCCATCGTACCCCCCCAACGCTGCCCGCCCCCCTCGATCCCACCGGCCCCTCCACACCCCCGCCCCCGCGCACGGCTAGCCCCCCTCCGCAACCCCCCGTACCCCGCGGCCAGCCCCCGCGCGCCCCCATCCCTCCAACGCTTCCCGCCCCCTCCCACCGCCCCCTCCATACCCCCCGCCACCGTCGCCACAGCCGCCCCCCGCAGTCGACGCCGCCCCCGCAGCCCCCGACGCCCCCGGCCCGCTGCACCCACGACCACCGTGCGCGCGCGAGAGAGAGAGAGAGAAGAAAGAGAGAGGGAGAGAGAGAGGGGAATACCTTTGGGAGAGAGAGAGGAGAGGGGGTCGCCGATCACCACCGCGGGAGAGAGAGGGGAGGGGGTCGCCGATCGATCACCGCGGGAGAGAGAGAGAGAGAGGGAGAGAGAGTAAAATTTGGGGGGAATGAAAAAGTTCCCCCCGTCGTTTCAACTTAAGTCTGGAACGTAAATTTAGCGACGGAGTAGCGACGGATTATTCCGTCGCTAATGCGTCAGTAAATTTCGCGCGAGTAGCGACGGATTATTCCGTCGCTAAGTCGTCAGTAAATCTCGCGCCAATATTTTAGGCTTTTGCCGCCAAAATGTCCGACGTTCTAGCGACGGATAAAAAACCGTCGCTACATGGCCGACTACCTATCGACGGCATGGCGACGGATATGGACATAAAAAAATAAAAAAAATTGTCCACTGCTTTCCATCGGTATTCCGTCACAACTCCGTCGGGGATCCGACGGTGATAGCGACGGAAAATGTCCGTCGCTAAATGGCCGTCGCTAAAGTACTGTAATTTGGTAGTGATTATAAATAAGTTTTATTAATTATTATTAGATTTATTGACTTTGCAGAAACCCGGTTGAACCAAGTTGGTCCGAACTGGGCCGAACCAAATTCAAGCCCAGGTAGGCATGTAGTGGGACCAAGTACGACCTTGTAGACATGTTTGGTAAGTGCAAGTATTCTTGTATATATTTTTGGAATTGGCAATTATTTTCTAAGAATATTTATTATAGGTAAATTATAGGTATTATTAATATTAAATAGCGTTTTAGAATATTTATACGATTTTCTGGGGCCCAGTAATGGGAGTATATGATATGCCCATCCAGGAGCTACTATTAAATTATTTTAATTACTAGTGGATTTATTATTATTATTATGGTTATTGAAAATAAAATATTTATTATTATTAGTTATTATTAATTTATTCTTTAACAAAAGAATAAATATATGTGTGTAAATATATATATATATATATATATATATATATATATATATATATATATATATATATATATATATATATAAGTGCATGTGGATGTATATATATTTATGTATATGCATATACATAGATATTGTGTATGAGTATATATATATATAAAATATATATGTATATGTATATATATATAAAATATATACGTATATGTATGTATGTGTATATATATATAAAATATATATAGGTAATTGTGTGCATGTGTATATATATAAATATATATATGAATATGTATTTGTGTGTGTATAAGATATATATATATATATATATATATATATATATATATATATATATATATATATATATATATATATATATATATATATATATATATATATATATATATATATATATATATATATATATATACAGTGATAATATTTTGATGTAAATATTCTAGAGGTGTTATAGTATTTTCTAGTTTTTATTTGAAAGTATATAAAAATATATATGTATTTTGCTCTGAGTGTATGTGTACGTATATATATACGTGAGGCCATGGCCGACCCAAAATATTATGGCTAAACCCCGACCCAAAATCCTGTGGCTAAACCCAGCTGAGCTTCCCCTGAACTAAGGCCCAACCCGCAAAGCCAGAGGCCACAGCCGCCGCTCATATTTTCCAGTAAAAGCCTAAATCGAGCCCGACCCCTGTTCGTAACTATTGATATATATACAGCTATATATCCGAGAGAGCGACGAAGAAAAACGCAGCAGCTACAACAAAACCTAAAACCCTAAACCCAACTTCAACCTGGGCGCTCCTTTCCTGCGTGCGCCGCCGCCGGTTGGCCGGGGGTCGGCCGTCGGCCGTCGGCTGGCCGAGAACAAGCCGCTCAGATTATGATAGCACAGCAGCCGCGAAGGCAACTTCACGACAAGATTTCTCCCTCTACACTCGTCGGTTCCACGAACGGATTGCTCGGGTATGCTCCCAACCCAACCGACTCTATATTCCATTAATTAAATTAGAATAGATCGTAACAAAAGCCTAGAAGAAATCGACTTGAAGTCGAGAGAAAAATCTGTTGAAAATAGAGTACTAGAGCAGTCCCGAAACCCATTTTGGAAGGCACATATCTTCCAATCTAAATCGATTCTTCGAAATCTAGTTAACCAGATTTGAAGACAACCTATAGGACACCAGAACACAACTTGTAGATCTAGATTTCATTAACAGTTGTGAGACCCGTCTCACTGTATCGGTATTTTATACGGATACGTGTTTATTTGAGCCGTATTTCGTATTTATCGATTTGCGTAATATTTTAAAATTTCCTAAGTGTAGGATTTTATGACTTGGTTTAACTTGGATTTGGTTTTATTTGGTTCGGTTCCACCTTGACTTGGTTTGGTTTAGTTTGGTTCTTTATGAGATGAGGTGTATGGTTTAGATTGAGTGAAGAAGAATGATTGGTGGAGATCACTTGAGCTTGTTATATAAGCCACTTTTTCTCTCTCCCTCCTCATTCACCATCATTCATTTCTTTTCCACCAAACCCTAGCCATTAGAGAGAGGCAAGTACACCTTGCCGAATGATTGGACGATTTCAATTTCGTTTGTTCCATTCTCTTTATTGTTAAATTCTAAGCATGTTTAGAACTTGGAGTTTTCCACTTTGATGGCTAGATTGTGGTAGATCTAACTTTGTGGTACTTTCAGTTTTTATAAGTTTTGATCTGTTAAACTTGCATATTTTTCTAGTTGATGGTTCTATGTTGTAAAGAATTTTGTTCTACCCCATTTTGACTTATGGAAGTTCGGATTTGGGCTCCGGATGATGGAGTTATGGAGCTTGGAAGCTTGGCTTCATGGTCTTCTTCTTCTCGGAAATTTGGAGAAGAAGAACAGTGCTGACCGCATGAAACCCCTTAGCCGCATGGCAGCACTTGACCGCATGAACCTTCATGCGGCGAGTCTTCCAGCCGCATAGGCTTCGGCATAATCTGAACCGCATGGACTCCGTCTACCTGAGCCGCATAGGTTGAGTCTCATTTCTGGCCGTATGGATTCATTTCTGCCAGCCGCATGAGACTCTTGTTCTTGAGCCGCATATGGACCCACTTTCTGAGAGCCGTATGGAACTCGCTCGACCCCAGCCGCATAATACTCCGCTCCTCTTAAGCCGCATAGACCTGCTTCCTGCTTGCCGTATGAGGCTCAACTTCTTGAGCCGCATGCAACCCCACTTGCTCTCAGCCGTATGCACCCCTTGCTTCTGCAGCCGCATGTCCACCTGTCGCATGAGGCCGAGTCATTCCTGGCTACATGGATCCCGCAACCCTGAGCCACATGGGCTCCTAATTTCCCGACCCGTATAATTTTCTTTCTCTAGCCGCATGAACTTTTGAACTCATGACCGCATGCCCCCACCCTTCCCTGGCCGCCTAGAACTTGGTCCCGCCAGCCGCATGAAGCTTACTTCCCTCTGGCCGCATGATACTCCGCTGCATGACCCTGAACTCCCCTAAGCCGCATGTATTCCCTTAGACCCGAGTCCCCTCCAACCGCATGGGCTGCTCCCTCTTCAGCCGTATGAGATCATTCTTGGCCGCCTATGCTCGAGCCGCATGGCTCTTTCCCTGGCTTGTATTTTATTATTTAATGGTCGTTATTAACTAGTACTTGTAACGCCCTGTGTAACTTGAGTTCCTATAGCGTACCCCTTACCCTATTGTATATTTTTACGTCCATTTTATATCCTTATGCCTTTTGTCCCGAACTTGATAATTCCGATTTGATTGACATGATTGAAATGACAATTGTACCTGGCATGTTGTGACCAAGAACTGATATGCTTGATAGTGGCCCACCTTGGTGCACTCCTGACATGATGACTTGACCTGATAACTTGACCTGTTATACATAACACGACAGTGACCCGTAGTGGTGCACTCTTGATAAGTATCCTGACAATGCTTGATAGTGGCCCGTCGTGGCGCACTCTTGATAAGTAATAATGATAATGATAGTGGCCCGTCGTGGCGCACTCTTGAAAAATCAATTCATTGGCCTAGACACCGTAGATGATTGTGCTTGTATAAACTACTAGTCCGGTTGTGTCTTGCATCATGTCTAGGGCATGATCCCTGAGTACCACGGTCAGGGATTCATACTGAATCTGGCTAGGTTAATGACTAGATTGATCAAATAGTTCATGGAGAATTTTCCCAGTTACCTGTTGCCCCTTTGGTCCCGGCCTTTTATATATATATATATATATATATATATATATATATATATATATATATATATATGTATATATATATATATATATATATGTATATATATATATATATATATATATATATATATATATATATATATATATATATATATATATACATGGGATAGGTTGCTATCCGTCGAGATGAGCGCACTTCCAGTCCGCCGTCGAGTGTGGTACCTTAGGACACATGTATCTTACTACAGTGTGTCTGCTATATCATGCTATCTTTTCCGTTTCTTGCTGGGATCACTCAGGTAGTAACAAACAGGTAACCGGACTTGGAATTCTCATTGCATCTTGTTAGTAACTAGGCTTGTGATAACCCTAGCTAGTTAAAGTATCAAGCCGTACTTATTGCTTGGCCGTGAATATTAGATGGAGTTTAGTCTGTCTAGTCTTGTCTTGATCTTGTACATGATTGTTACATGTCCTGATTTCTTATTTTATCTTGCCGATAAATGGTGGAAGAAACCAAGTTCTGTTCAGACGAAGGATTACAACCCCGGTCCTTGTTTGGTTTACGGGTTATAACCTGGTTATCTGAATAGTCCCATGGTTATCCCATCGTATATCACCTTTTCAGTCTAAGTCTTGTCTAGATCCAGTTCCTAATTGTTCCAGGATAATGATTGCAATAATTGTCACTCTAATTTATTATACTCTGAATTGTCACTCTATGATTGTCACTTAATGATTGTCACCTCTAGCAATAAATGATCAGAGACCAAGTTCCGTTCAGGCGAAGGGTTACAATCCCGGTCCTTGTTTGGTTTAAGGGTTATAACCTGGCTTCCGGAACAGTGCCTTCGTCCTCTCTTCGTATATTGCCTGGCTCTATTTATTTAACATGTTCTCCAGTTTACTTTATGATGATTTACTTACTGTCTTCCTATGTTCGGGATAAGTGTATTGGTACCGCACGAATTTCGATCCTTCTTTACTTATTGCTTTCTCTCCATGTTGATTGCCTATGACTGCTGGTTTTAAGTTCATAGTTCAGCCTCCTTTGTGGTACTTGCTATTTGGGGTCTGACCCCACTGGTTTTGCATGGCCAGGTTCTAATAGAAGAGCCCGAAGGATCTACCGCACCATCTACTCGACGGTGACCAGCCGGAGCACCAGAGTGCCTCAGTGGGTTTCTTTTTCATTCTCCCACTGATATGTAAATTCTTCTCTTGTAACGTTTAGTCCCGAGCACGTGTTTAGCTCGTGTTTTGGTATTTTCCTTGATATTGTAGCCTACGAGCATAAATATGATATGTGTATTCTAGACTATAGCTAGTCCTTATCATGTACGACTAATACTCTAGCTAGTCCTCAGTTATGTGGTACTGACTTCATGATCAGTCATGTATATATGGTTCGGGACGCCTTACTATTGTATGTATGATGATCATACTCCTTGCTCTTGTATAATTGCCTGTGATTGAGATACCTAGGATTGTTAAACCATAGGATTGACTGATGGCTTGTAGAGTAACCCCCATGTCTTGACAGCTTATACGTGATTTCAGAGTATTAACGTACTTTGGGATTGCGTAGCTGGCTATGTCTGCCCCCGCTCTCCGGTATTCTGGTTCTGGGACGTGACATGGTTTTAGTGGTGGCCCTTGCAGGTCTCAATTTTTAGATTTGTGGGGGTTACCATATTTAGATATCTCAATCACGATTATCCTTATTGATCTCCTTCGAATTATTCTCTACCTCTGATACTTGACTTGATATCTGTTTTGATCATTGATTATTCCTGTTCCCATGATTTGATCTTGTGTCCTTCAACTTTCAAGGGCACTGTTCTTGATCCTTCTGATTATCTTGTTCGTATTTTGCCGAGGGCAGCTCAGCATTCTTCAGCCAGGCCAGATATGGAGGATCAGTCTCAGCATGCAGGCAGAGATGTCAGTCCATCCCGAATCAGCCAGCCGCTTCTATCTTTGTATCTTGAGACAGGTGATAAAGTTCATACATCTGTTTCAACTACGATGATACGTCCTGGGTAGAGTCATGTCTTGAACTAAGTCATTGGTACCGACTTACCTTGAGTCTTGACTTTATCTATTTTTGGGAATCAGCTTAGGCCAGCGAGGACGTTGGTTTCTACACAACTGTCCCAGGAGACATATTGATCCATATGCCTTCAACCCTTCTTGATCATGATTGTAATTGTTCTTGTGCATTTATTTACTGCTTACGCATTTATTTACATTACTGATTGTTTTACTTTACTTATATGCCATGCTTGATTTATTGAGATTGTTGAGTTTCCTGGAGCTTTTGTTTTGTTATCTTGCTCGACTAGCCTCAGGAAATTCCGAGGACGGAAATTTTCTAAGGTGTGGAGAGTTGTGAGACCCGTCTCACTGTATCGATATTTTATACGGATACGTATTTATTTGAGCCGTATTTCGTATTTATCGATTTGTATGATATTTTAAAATTTCCTAAGTGTAGGATTTCATGACTTGGTTTAACTTGGATTTGGTTTTATTTGGTTCGGTTCCACCTTGACTTGGTTTGGTTTAGTTTGGTTCTTTATGAGATGAGGTGTATGGTTTAGATTGAGTGGAGAAGAATGAATGGTGGAGATCACTTGAGCTTGTTATATAAGCCACTTTTTCTCTCTCCCTCCTCATTCACCATCATTCATTTCTTTTTCACCAAACCCTAGCCATTAGAGAGAGGCAAGTACACCTTGCCGAATGATTGGACGATTTCAATTTCGTTTGTTCCATTCTCTTTATTGTTAAATTCTAAGCATGTTTAGAACTTGGAGTTTTCCACTTTGATGGCTAGATTGTGGTAGATCTAACTTTGTGGTACTTTCAGTTTTTATAAGTTTTGATCTGTTAAACTTGCAGATTTTGCTAGTTGAGGGTTCTATGTTGTAGAGAATTTCGTTCTACCCCATTTTGACCAATGGAAGTTCAGATTTGGGCTCCGGATGATGGAGTTATGGAGCTTGGAAGCTTGGCTTCATGGTGTTCTTCTTCTCGGAAATTTGGAGAAGAAGAACAGTGCTGACCGCATGAACCCCTTTAGCCGCATGGCAGCACTTGACCGCATGAACCTTCATGCGGCGAGTCTTCCAGCCGCATAGGCTTCGGCATAATTTGAACCGCATGGACTCCGTCTACCTGAGCCGCATAGGCTGAGTCTCATTTCTGGCCGCATGGATTCATTTCTGCCAGCCGCATGAGACTCTTGTTCTTGAGCCGCATATGGGCCCACTTTCTGAGAGCCGCATGGAACTCGCTCGACCCCAGCCGCATAATACTCCGCTCCTCTTGAGCCGTATAGACCTGCTTCCTGCTTGCCGTATGAGGCTCAACTTCTTGAGCCGTATGCAACCCCACTTGCTCTCAGCCGCATGCGCACCTTGCTTCTGCAGCCGCATGTCCACCTGCCGCATGAGGCCGAGTCATTCCTGGCCGCATGGATCCCGCAACCCTGAGCCGCATGGGCTCCTAATTTCCCGACCCGCATAATTTTCTTTCTCTAGCCGCATGAACTTTTGAACTCATGACCGCATGCCCCCACCCTTCCCTGGCCGCATGGAACTTGGGTCCCGCCAGCCGCATGAAGCTTACTTCCCTCTGGCCGCATGATACTCCGCTGCATGACCCTGAACTCCCCTAAGCCGCATGCATTCCCTTAGACCCGAGTCCCCTCCAGCCGCATGGGCTGCTCCCTTTTCGGCCGCATGAGATCATTCTTGGCCGCCTATGCTCGAGCCGCATGGCTCTTTCCCTGGCTTGTATTTTATTATTTAATGGTCGTTATTAACTCGAACTTGTAACGCCCTGTGTAACTTGAGTTCCTATAGCGTACCCCTTACCCTATTGTATATTTTTACGTCCATTTTATATCCTTACGCCTTTTGTCCCAAACTTGATAATCCCGATTTGATTGACATGATTGAAATGACAATTGTACCTGGCATGTTGTGACCAAGAACTGACATGCTTGATAGTGGCCCGCCGTAGTGCACTCCTGACATGATGACTTGACCTGATAACTTGACCTGATAACTTGACCTGCTATACATAATACGACAGTGACCCGTAGTGGTGCACTCTTGACAAGTACCCTGACAATGCTTGATAGTGGCCCGTCGTGGCGCACTCTTGATAAGTAATAATGATAATGATAGTGGTCCGTCGTGGCGCACTCTTGACAAATCAATTCATTGGCCTGGACACCGTAGATGATTGTGCTTGTATAAACTACTAGTCCGGTTGTGTCTTGCATCATGTCTAGGGCATGATCCCTGAGTACCACGGTCAGGGATTCATACTGAATCTGGCTAGGTTAATGACTAGATTGATCAAATAGTTCATGGAGAATTTCCCAGTTACCTGTTGCCCCTTTGGTCCCAGCCTTATATATATATATACATAGGATTTGTTGCAATCCGTCGAGATGAGCGCACTTCCAGCCCGCCGTCGAGTGTGGTACCTTAGGACACATGTATCTTACTACAGTGTGTCTGCTATATCATGCTATCTTTTCCGTTTCTTGCTGAGATCACTCAGGTAGTAACAAACAGGTAACCGGACTTGGAATTCTCATTGCATCTTGTTAGTAACTAGGCTTGTGATAACCCTAGCTAGTTAAAGTATCAAGCCGTACTTATTGCTTGGCCGTGAATGTTGGATGGAGTTCAGTCTGTCTAGTCTTGTCTTGATCTTGTACATGATTGTTACATGTCCTGATTTCTTATTTTATCTTGCCGATAAATGGTGGGAGAAACCAAGTTCTGTTCAGACGAAGGGTTACAACCCCGATCCTTGTTTGGTTTACGGGTTGTAACCTGGTTATCTGAATAGTCCCATGGTTATTCCATCGTATATCACCTTTTCAGTCTAAGTCTTGTCTAGATTCAGTTCCTAATTGTTCCAGGATAATGATTGCAATGATTGTCACTCTAATTTATTATACTCTGAATTGTCACTTTATGATTGTCACTTAATGATTGTCACCTCTAGCAATAAATGATCAGAGACTAAGTTCCGTTCAGGCGAAGGGTTACAATCCCGGTCCTTGTTTGGTTTAAGGGTTGTAACCTGGCTTCCGGAACAGTGCCTTCGTCCTCTCTTCGTATATTGCCTGGCTCTATTTATTTAACATGTTCTCCAGTTTACTTTATGATGATTTACTTACTGTCTTCCTATGTTCGGGATAAGTGCATTGGTACCGCACGAATTTTGATCCTTCTTTACTTATTGCTTTCTCTCCCTGTTGATTGCCTATGACTGCTGGTTTTAAGTTCATAGTTCGGCCTCCTTTGTGGTACTTGCTATTTGGGGTCTGACCCCACTGGTTTTGCATGGCCAGGTTCTAATAGAAGAGCCTGAAGGATCTACCGCACCATCTACTCGACGGTGACCAGCCGGAGCACCAGAGTGCCTCAGTGGATTTCTTTTTCATTCTTCCACTGATATGTAAATTCTTCTCTTGTAACGTTTAGTCCCGAGCATGTGTTTAGCTCGTGTTTTGGTATTTTCCTTGATATTGTAGCCTACGGGCATAAACATGATATGTGTATTCTAGACTATAGCTAGTCCTTATCATGTACGACTAATACTCTAGCTAGTCCTCAGTTCTGTGGTACTGGCTTCATGATCAGTCATGTATATATGGTTCGGGACGCCTTACTATTGTATGTATGATGATCGTACTCCTTGCTCTTGTATAATTGCCTGTGATTGAGATACCTAGGATTGTTAAACCATAGGATTGACTGATGGCTTGTAGAGTAACCCCCATGTCTTGACAGCTTATACGTGATTTCAGAGTATTAACGTACTTTGGGATTGCGTAGCTGGCTATGTCTGTCCCCGCTCTCCGGTATTCTGGCTCTGGGGCATGACAACAGTGCACAAAGAAATCCGTGTTTTAAAATCATGAAAAACCTGTTTATAAAACTGTAGAAAACATCAAAAACACTCCGATACCACGTCCGTCCCGCCAAACCGGGCGACGTGGTCGCGAACCGAAAGCATCGAAAGCTGCGTAACGGCTTCGTGGTCGTGTGGGCTTTGACGGAATTCGATTTGGTCGTGTGTGCGCGACGAATTTGATACGTATCCGTCAAAATTCACCGTATCGGCCTCTGTGCAAATTTCTTAATTACTTTGTGCACGCTCGTCAGATCGAGACGAAACTTGTGCCAGCAGGAACGTATCATTTTTCTGGTCCTGTATGCCAAATTTGGTCCGATACTGAGACAGTTGATAAAATCGCCGTTTCGCGGGCCCCACGATCCGACTCAACGGGTGATTTGTGCACGGTCTGCCGGAATCCAACTTTGGACATACGATTTGGTTCGTATCGGAAAACCGGATCCGTAGACATGTAGTTTGACGACTTTAGAGACCATTGACTCTGGCACGTTTTTCGGTACAAAGCGGGTCCAACGGCGGATACCGTTTTTGCCTAAAATTACCGTTTTGCCCCTGTGTCCAGAATTAGACTTAAGGACAAACAATCCTAGCTAATTTGACTATTCTGAGAATGTTGGCGATGTTTGTTTCAGCTTTCGGAGACAGTGGTGATGACTTTGACTTTATGGCATACCAGTTGACGGTATCTTATTGGTTTTCCGTGCAACCCTCAGGCAAGTATACCTTGCCTCCCTCTACAGTTTGGTTACATGCATATTTCTATTATTATATAGTTTTACTAGTTGGTTATTACTTGTGATTTGTATATCGTACATGCTAGTATAGCTATAGTCCTTGTACGTGGTTAACCTTGTTAGTTCATATTGGATTGGTTCTCTCGTGTATCGTGATTGGATCGTGTCGTGTCTTCACCTGTGTCTTGACTGAGTCGTGTCTGCAAGTATGTGTGAGTGAACTGCTATTCCTTGTCTTTCCCACAACCTGCGAGTCCACACACGGGGCGAGGGTTGTCCTTTGCACCTGCGAATCCACATACGGGACGAGGGTGACTTGTCTTGAAACTGACCTGCGAGTCCACATTCGGGGAGAGGGTTGGTATCCATTGATCTACCAGCAGTTCATTTATGCATACTTGATCCCATGTCCATGTTCATAGTTACCTGTCAGTAGCCACGTGTCAGTTTCCTGTCTAGTTCCCGTTTATACCCTGTATATATTATTGCATGATTAAACTGTTAGATAAGCATATTTTATGTATCTTGTTAGTCCTCTGAGGACCTGATGATCTCTTCAGGTTTAGCGATTGTATGGAGTTAGTTAGCAGAGCGGGATAGTAGAGGATTACGATGCATGATACAGGTATTTGCTTATGATATCTCTTTATTATCTTTTCGTGCTTTATATTCAGTACCATGATATACTCTGCTTATTTATAGACTCATATCATTCTTGGAGTCTAATCGAACAATATGCTAATGGGCTGCAGACCATGACCCATGATTGTTCACTCTTGTTTCATATGATTCCTGTGGATTGAGATATAGTTTAGATTAGATGATACCATGACCTTGACAGCTTATACGTACTCGAGTCGGGCTGGAGTCCGCTCGATACGTAGCTGGCTTGCTCACGAGCTCGCGTCCGAAAACCGGGTGCGGGTCGTGACAAGTTTTTGTGGTAGCCCATGCTGGTCAGAGCATATCATACCGGTTACGTAACTGTACTGGTACGAGCCTGTGACTTCGACTAAACCTTAAATCCACACTGCCTTAAAATTCTCCTAGAAATTCTCTACTCCCTTGAAAACTCCATATTTGCTCTCGAATATACTTCCTTGTTTCTTGTGCCATTGATTCTCGTCCCTTTTTTTTTGGGGTGACGAATGATCGTGCTGTTTAGAATCCAATAGAAATCCTTAAATTATAGTATATATTGCTTGATTTTGAATATTGGTTGTCTGATAGATAGGTAGGGATTATAGATGCCATATGTCTTAGATATCTAAGGATAATGACTCTAGCGACTTGATGGAAGATTATAAGTTTTAGTGACCTGTGTTTCAAGGGAGTAGTGTGACCAAAGGTGGGTAGAAGTCCTCGAGATTTCGTAAATACCAAATGACTAGAGAAGGCCATAAAATATTTTGAGGAATTAAATTTGAGTAGATTAAGATAATAGTAGACTTTAAATTTTAGGGGATAGTCATGAAATAGAATTTCGAGGACGAAATTATTTTAAGGTGGGTAGATTTGTAGCTTCCCTTCCCGAAAATATTTTTTGAAATATTTATTTATTCCTTTATTTGATTTAATGGAGATTTTTTTTAAATTTGTTTTTATAAATAATTATTTTTCTAATTATTACGGTAGATGATTTTAGCCAAGGTTGAGTTTTGAAGTACCAAACGACTTGGAATCATGGCACGGATAGTGTAGTGACGTGTCTTGACTAGTGTTTAGCCATGGTAGGGAAATACCGAGCCATAGGAGTATCCTAACTAGGAAAACCAGGCCAAGTTATAGCATGACCATTATAAATAAGTTTTATTAATTATTATTAGATTTATTGACTTTGCAGGAACACGGTTGAACCAAGTTAGTCCGAACTGGGCCGAACCAAATTCAAGCCCAGGTAGGCATGTAGTGGGACCAAGTACGACCTTGTAGACATGTTTGGTAAGTGCAAGTATTCTTGTATATATTTTTAGAATTGGCAATTATTTTCTAAGAATATTTATTATAGGTAAATTATAGGTATTATTAATATTAAATAGCGTTTTAGAATATTTATACGATTTTCTGGGGCCCAGTAATGGGAGTATATGATATGCCCATCCAGGAGCTACTATTAAATTATTTTAATTACTAGTAGATTTATTATTATTATTATTATGGTTATTGAAAATAAAATATTTATTATTATTAGTTATTATTAATTTATTCTTTAACAAAAGAATAAATATATGTGTATATATATATATACATATAAAAAAAAAAATATATATATATATATATATATATATATATATATATATATATATATATATATATATATATATATATAAAAATATATATATATATATATATATATATATATATATATATATATATATATATATATATAAGTGCATGTGGATGTATATATATAAATATTGTATATGTGTATTTATATATAAATATATATTATATTGATATGTAAATGAGTGTATATATATTTATGTATATGTATATACATAGATATTGTGTATGAGTATATATATATATATATATATATATATATATATATATATATATATATATATATATATATATATATATATATATATATATATATATATATATATAAAATATATATAGGTAATTGTGTGCATGTGTATATATATATATATATATATATATATATATATATATATATATATATATATATATATATATATATATATATATATATATATATATATGAATATGTATTTGTGTGTGTATAAGATATATATATATATATACAGTGATAATATTTTGATGTAAATATTCTAGAGGTGTTATAGTATTTTCTAGTTTTTATTTGAAAGTATATAAAAATATATATGTATTTTGCTCTGAGTGTATGTGTACGTGTATATATATATATATATATATATATATATATATATATATATATATATATATATATATATATATATATATATATATATATATATATATATTAAGAAATAGAAAAAGAAAAAGGAAAAGGAATAGAATAAAAAAAAGGAATAGGAAAAGAATAAGAAAGAGAAGCTGTGGCAAACCCCGACCCAAAATCCTGTGGCTAAACCCAGCTGAGCTTCCCCTGAACTAAGGCCCAACCCGCAAAGCCAGAGGCCACAGCCGCCGCTCATATTTTCCAGTAAAAGCCTAAATCGAGCCCGACCCCTGTTCGTAACTATTGATATATATACAGCCAATGTTGTAAAAATCGCTAGGCGGAGTCGGTGCGGCGGAGGGCCGACTAGCGCCTAGGGCGCCTAGACGGCGCCTAGGCGCCGATTTTTTTTTTTTTTTTTTTTTTTTTTTTTACTGTATGTATATATATATATGTGTGCAGGGGGGGAGAGGAGAGAGACAACATAATGCAGCAGCAGCAAAAGGGGTCCTCCCCTCTCCCCTCCTCCTCCTCCTCCTCCCCTCTCCTCTCCTCCTCCTCCTCCTCCCCTCCCCTCTCCTCCTCCCCTCCCACCACCTCCCCTCTCCTCTCCTCCTCCTCCTCTCCTCCTCCGCTCCCCTCTCCTCCTCCCATCCCACCACCACCACCACCAACAGCAGCCGCCGCCACCACCACCACCACCACCAGCAGAAGCAGCCGCTGCCCGGCGACTACGACGACGACGGCTGCGGCGGCGGCGGCGGCGGCGGCGGCGGCGGCTGTAGGTAAGTATGTATTTTTGTTTCATTTTTTTTTTTTGAATTTTTAAAAAAAAAATTGGCCGCCTAAGGGCCGCCTAGGGGCCCGCCTAGGGGCGCCTAGGGCCGCCTAGGGGCCGCCTAGACCGAAACCGCCTAGGACCGCCGCCTAGGGGGTTTTCGGTGCGGCGGGCGGCCGCCTAGCGCCTAGGCGCCGCCTAGCGCCTAGGCGTCGCCTAGGCCGATTTTTAGAACACTGTATACAGCTATATATCCGAGAGAGCGGCGAAGAAAAATGCAGCAGCTACAACAAAACCTAAAACCCTAAACCCAACTTCAACCTGGGCGCTCCTTCCCTGCGCGCGCCGTCGCCGGTTGGCCGTGGGTCGGCCATCGGCCGGCGGCTGGCCGAGAGCAAGCCGCTCGGATTATGACAGCACAGCAGCCGCGAAGGCAACTTCACGACGAGATTTCTCCCTCCACACTCGTCGGTTCCACGAACGGATTGCTCGGGTATGCTCCCAACCCAACCGACTCTACATTCCATTAATTAAATTAGAATAGATCGTAGCAAAAGCCTAGAAGAAATCGACTTGAAGTCGAGAGAAAAATCTGTTGAAAACAGAGTACTAGAGCAGTCTCGAAACCCATTTTGGAAGGCACATATCTTCCAATCTAAATCGATTCTCCGAAATATAGTTAAGCAGATTTGAAGACAACCTATAGGACACTAGAACAAAACTTGTAGATCCAGATTTCATTAATAGTGCACAAAGAAATCCGTGTTTTAAAATCATGAAAAACCTGTTTATAAAACTGTAGAAAACATCGAAAACACTCTGATACCACGTCCATCCCGCCAAACCGGGTGACGTGGTCGCGAACCGAAAGCATCAAAAGCTGCATAACGGCTTCGTGGTCGTGTGGGCTTTGACGGAATTCGAATTGGTCGTGTGTGTGCGACGAATTTGATGCGTATCCGTCGAAATTCACCGTATCGGCCTCTGTGCAAATTTCTCAATTACTTTGTGCACGCTCGTCAGATCGAGACAAAACTTGCGCCAGCAAGACCGTATCGTTTTTCTGGTCCTTTATGCCAAGTTTGGTCCAATTCTGAAACAGTTGATAAAATCGCCGTTTTGCGGGCCCCACGGCCCGACTCAAAGGGTAATTTTGTGCACGGTCTGCCGGAATCCAACTTTGGACATACGGTTGGGTTCGTATCGGAAAACCGAATCCGTAGACATGTAGTTTAACGACTTTAGAGACCATTAACTCTGGCACGCTTTTCGGTGCAAAGCGGGTCCAACGACAGACACCGTTTTTGCCTGAAATTACCGTTTTGCCTCTGTGTCCAGAATTGGACTTAAGGACAAGTAATCCTAGCTAATTTGACTATTCTGAGAATGTTGGCGATGTTTGTTTCAGCTTTCGGAGACAGTGGTGATGACTTTGACTTTATGGCGTACCAGTTGACGGTATCTTATTGGTTCTCCGTGCAACCCTCAGGCAAGTATACCTTGCCTCCCTCTACAGTTTGGTTACATGCATATTTCTATTATTATATAGTTTTACTAGTTGGTTATTACTTGTGATTTGTATATCGTACATGCTAGTATAGCTATAGTCCTTGTACGTGGTTAACCTTGTTAGTTCATATTGGATTGGTTCTCTCGTGTATCGTGATTGGGTCGTGTCGTGTCTTCACCTGTGTCTTGACTGAGTCGTGTCTGCAAGTATGTGTAAGTGAACTGCTATTCCTTGTCTTTCCCACAACCTGCGAGTCCACACACGGGGCGAGGGTTGTCCTTTACACCTGCGAATCCACATACGGGACGAGGGTGACTTGTCTTGAAACTGACCTGCGAGTCCACATTCGGGGAGAGGGTTGGTATCCATTGATCTACCAGCAGTTCATTTATGCATACTTGATCCCATGTCCATGTTCATAGTTACCTGTCAGTAGCCACGTGTCAGTTTTCTGTCTAGTTCCCGTTTATACCCTGTATATATTATTGCATGATTAAACTGTTAGATAAGCATATTTTATGTATCTTGTTAGTCCTCTGAGGACCTGATGATCTCTTCAGGTTTAGCGATTGTATGGAGTTAGTTAGCAGAGCGGGATAGTAGAGGATTGCGATGCATGATACAGGTATTTGCTTATGATATCTCTTTATTATCTTTTCGTGCTTTATATTCAGTACCATGATATACTCTGCTTATTTATAGACTCATATCATTCTTGGAGTCTAATCGAACAATATGCTAATGGGCTGCAGACCATGACCCATGATTGTTCACTCTTGTTTCATGTGATTCCTGTGGATTGAGATATAGTTTAGATTAGATGATACCATGACCTTGACAGCTTATACGTAGTCGAGTCGGGCTGGAGTCCGCTCGATACGTATCTGGCTTGCTCACGAGCTCGCGTCCGAAAACCGGGTACGGGTCGTGACAAGAAGAGTCTCAGTGTCTAAGATAACATCTCAGCAAATATCCAGAAATGTAAGTCTCAACTACTGAATATGAAAGAATATATACAATCCAGATCTCAAAGACAAAAATAAAGTCCAACTAAACTAGTCTCAAGACAAAAATAAAGTCCAACTAAACTAGTCTCAAGACAACATAAGTAAGATAAAGCCTAACTAAGCTAGTCTAGGCAGTAGGGGTAAAGTCATCAGCTAGAGCTGGGTCCTCCTGGGAGTCCAGCTCACAAGTATCGTCTAGGGCTTCCCCGTAGAAGGTATCCACACAAGCCTCCTCCTCGTCCTCTGTAATATTTTCAACAGGTCCAGTCAGGACTGGAGCGAGCACAATACATCTCAACAGATCATAGCAGGTTAGAAAATATAAACATACAGTAGAGTAAGATACATGAAACTGAAAGGAAGTACATGATGTAAAAGAAGAGAACTGTATGTAAATAGCTACTGTATATAGAGAACTAATAGTGGCTAGTGATGTAGAGTACATGATAGCACATGTGAACAGGACAGATTAGTATATGATCTACACTAAAGAGTTTCACATGATCTACACTAATATGGAATTTGTTCACATGACTATTAGCACTCCCCCGTTCCCCAATCAATACACAAGGATCTAAGCAGGTTATGTTATTATACATGATATCACATGAAGGCCCATGAAAGGGTGCACATGATAGTATACATGAGGTCTCCGTGAACATGAGAGTACATGATTCACAAGAGTGTACATGTATGGTGAAAGCACAGGAGTACATGATGAAAGTGAAACGTACATGACACAATGTACCCGATGCTCCCGAGGGGGATAACATCGCATGAAGAGATCCATATAGTACTAATCCGTGATAATGTCGTGACAGCATCAAGTAAAGTAATCTAAAGCATGAATATAATTCTAACAAGTTATTGTCACGCCCCAGAACCAGAATACTAGAGAGCGGAGGAATGACTCAGCCAGCTACGTATTACGGGTAGATGAATACCGTATAATACGATCAATGCTGTCTACAAGACGAGGGGGTGCATACTACATGAAAGTCTCGCTATGGTCACTTCACATCTATTGTCTCAATCATTCAAACAAGAAGCAATAACAGGGAACATTTAAGATAAAGCAATAAGGCGTCCCAAACGCTTAGTCAAAATATTCTTGAGATCTGGCTTTACAAAACATAGCCAGATTGATGTAGCAAAAATATACACAATTGTTATCAGCTGCAGCCTGACTTTAGTTACAATTATGTAAAAAGTAAGTACAAGACAATCCGACTAACATGTCGGTGCCAAACGGCTAAGTATAAAGTAGATAACAAAACGAGCGGGGAAGTAAGAAACCCACTCGAGTCCTCCTGGGATCATCCCTCTAGTGTTGACCATCTTGGAGGTAGAAGTAAGCTGGATCTTCGGGGACCGGCTCTAAATCTGGCCATGCAAAACCAGAGAGGTTAGACCTCTAATAGCAAGTACCACAAGGAAGCACGACATGAGAACTAAAACCAGTAATGAGAAAAATATGATAAATAGATCTCTGTTTGCTACTAGGATTCACATAACATCACGACACTTCGAACCAACCTCCCAACCAAACAAGGACAGAAGTTGCCCGTCATGTTCTGACATTCTGATCATCCCAGTTAGGTAACAGAGTAGGTACAGTACACAAACAAATCATCTTGAACGGCCAGGCAAATCCTACGGCTTGCTATTTTGAGTCCCAAGTTATCCTGGAATTTATGCAATAGGGATTCCTCAGTTCTTACTATGTGCGAGCAAGGCTAGTCTATCCAGTTAATCATGTGCGCCATGCATGAATTAGACGAGTCCTAGCAGGACGCCCGTCAATATACAATATATAATAATAATATAAGCAGATACTGTTTCCTGCCCGTGTGGCAGGTTTACAGTATCTGTGGGAACCAGCCGGCCCGTCGGGTACTACTTGTCCCAAGGGGGCTGCCATGTAAGAACTCGAGAATCCATTCTCTCCATGCAATTATTATTTTATTTAACTTAATAAACTCTATGTTGAGTGAAATCCCATGCCGTAGATCATGGTCATTCAAATGAGTACTTTCGTATGGGGTACGATATGCGCAACTCTACAACGATACCCGTGCGGCTAGGTTATAGGTCTTACATAGCGTAATGCAATAATCAAATCTAACCACGGAATAGTCATGCCTTGACCATAAAGCACACATGCTGCTTTTGTAGAAAATAAATAAATAAATAAATAAATAGATTGAAGCATGCATGTGTCTGTATGCCGAAGTTCGGGATTAGCCAGTCGATTGCAATAGTTCATAGTTAATATGAACGTGTCTCATTCATTTAATTCAATAAGACGACTAGCTAGTCTCTTAGTTCCAACTAGGAACGCATGATCAATTTTAGTCAAGATAACCATCATTATCAATGGTGACAAGGCATGAAAGTCAACTAGTATTCAGTGGGGTCGAGTCTACAACTCTCAGGGTTTAATTCCAGTCAATCGGGGTATCTATAACTCAATTCACGACACATGGTACATCCCACGTAACAATCTATATTTAACAGAAATATTAACATATCATGATTATATCAAGTTTTATGTCAAAAGGCGTAAGGATATAAAATGGACGTTAAATATCTAATAAAATATCAATATACAGGGCTGCGCTCATGTCACGACCCGGTCCCCAAATACTTGGGTCGAATCGGATCATGCCCAGCCTGCACCGTTGATGAGACGGCGGCAGTAAGCTGTAATCCATGTGCAGGTCATTCAACAACATTTAAGACTAAAATTGCCACAATAACATTTATTCGATAATAAAAACTTGTCCAGTACAAAAGTTTAAAGACCATAAATTGAAGTAAATCTAACTAACACCAACAGCATCTAAGGAGACGCCGTGCCATCATCGTCAGGTAGTACCGCCGGGTACAAGTCAGGATTGTTGAACAATAGCTCTGAGTCCTCAGATACTCTGGAATAGGTCATCCTCAGTGTAACCTAAAAATGTTGGTCTCCAGTCAGGAGGGAGCAAAGTACAATTATGAAAATCTACAATTCAACTAATAATTAGCAATTTGCAATTATAAACAATTTAGAAATGCAATATTTTCCAACAGTTCTACAATTGAAAACATGTGATTTGAGTAAGTAACGACTATGACCGGTTTGGGATGATTCACTGATATGGTCCGGCCTATCCCCGTGTGTGAGAGGGGTAAGCTCGTACAATTAGATTCAATTAGATTCAATGAGGGGTATTGGTCATAGACGCTACACTACTCCCCCAATATCCCGAGTCAATTAGATTCAATGAGGCAATGAGACAATAACAATCAATACTCTAGGAGAGAGTTCCGTGTAGAAATGTGGTTTAAGCATGCAAGATTACTATTACTAATTAAATTGCAAACAATCACAACTGTACTTGCCTTAAACTTGATCAAACTGGAGAGTCGGTACTTCGGGGTTAACAGTCAGAAACCTCCTCGAACCCTACATTCCGGAAACTTATTTCAGAAGCAATCACAAGTTATCTAGTTACAATCTCTATTTGTCTTTCCTAGTCAATTTTAGTTAACCACAACGTTTACTAGTGCGTTGTTTTAGAAAGTCAAAATTACTTTGATTTTTCGAGAAAACTTGTATTTTATCAAATTACGTACAAAACTTGGTATTTATCTATTTATTGGAAAACTTTGACGTTCTACAATTATATATAAAAATATATTTTCTTTTACTTAAAGATGAGGAATCATGAGTTATTTAATTTAATAGTATTTTAATTGTTCCTACGCGTACCACAATCCCAGAAAATAAAGTAAAAATGCTACACTACAATATTACAGACCACTGGGCTTATGCCCTTACAAATTTAATTATAAATTTAAATAAGAGAAAACAGGTTAGTCCCGAAATTATCTACAATTAAATAATAATAATAAAACTAACAATTAAAATAGGTGTCTCAGACTCTGGTCCATCATCACAATCAGCTACTCTGCCTCAACGTCCGGACAAACCGGTACGTTTGCATTTTGCTGGGGCCCATTGACCATTAAGGTCGTCGCCCGAAAATATTATTAAAATAATATTTTTACCAAAATCATTTTAAAATCATTTTTATTATTTTGTAAAATTTTCGGCAGCATCTCCTCTGTTTTCGGTCAACCCAAAAACTGGAAAACGCTCCATAAACCTGCAGAATAACTCCCGAAACCCGAAATTCATAGAATATATATATATCCAAAGCCAACGCAGCATTTCTGAAATGATAGCGTAATTTCCCAAAAACCCGAAACCATTCCAAATCAACTTCCCAAGAGAAACAACTCTAGTATATATACATATATATATATATATATCCGAAATTTCCCCTCAGGAACAAAGAACTAACTCACAGAGAACAAAAACCAAATTTTATGTAATAAATTCTAATCTCGAATTAATCCCGATAATTCTCGGAAACCCGAGAATACAGAACTACTTCAAAAAGGGTTCTCAGAAATTCCGAGAATTCTTCAGAACTAAGTTCTGAACAAAACATTCCAGCAAAGCCAACTAGCAGCAAAAGATTTCCCGAAGAACTCGGAAATTCCAAGTAACATAGTCATTACGTTACCGAAACCAAATTCCAGAAAGAATTTGTAGGACCAGTATCATCATAGACTACAGAATAACGGTTTAGAATTTATCCAACGTCGGAGAATCCGGAATGAATGCAGGACGGGAACGTCACGTTGCGAAAACGAAACCCGCAGAACTCGAACCGGAAACACTCGGGATGAACGAGCGTCACCGGGGACGAACGCCGGCGTCAGAGGGTGCACCGAAGAGGGTCGTCGGACCAGGAGACCGTGCGGAGTCGGACGCCAGCGGCGGACGGCGGCCACGGGGAGCGGCGCCGGTCGGGTGCGGCCCGGGGGTCGGAGGTCGGGCGCCGATGTCGGATCGGGCTAGGGTTCGCCGGGGGTGTTGGCCTCGGTAGGGGTGGCTCCGGGCAGGGATCGGCCGGGAGGATACGTCGGGCACAGATCTAGGGCACGGGAAGGAGAGGGAAAATTGGGGATGATGATGGAGATGGGAATAGTGGAGGGGGTTTTATAGGAAAGGGAAGAGTGGGGGTTACGGAAACGAGGGGGCGGCCGCTCGGGGAGGCCGACGGTCGTCGGTGGCGGCGAGCGTTTGGGAAGGGGAAGGGTCGGTTCCAGAACGAGAGAGAGAGAGAGTTTTTAAGTTTTAAGAAAACTAAATGAGTGTTAATAAAGGATAGTTTATTTATAACAAATGTGTCTCTTTATCTTATAAACTTAATAAATATTATATCAAAATATTTCTAAAACCAAAATTTCTTGGATTCGAAACAGGGTTCGGGATGAGTTCGGGTCTTAGGTCTAGACGGGTCAGGCCAGACAAACAAAAATCCATGTTTTACTTATTTTAAAATTAATAATTTTCTACTAATAATAATCGGATAAAATATTAATTTAACAAACACGAAAATTTTAATAATTTAGAAAAACAACAAAATTGAATTTACGGGTTTTGACTAATATTTTCAGAATTAAAATAATTAACTAATTAAAATAGTGAACTAAAATTACGGGTTTCACAGCTCAAGTCAGCCTAGCGTATGCAAGTCCATACGACTCCTCTTCAAGGCAGCGTATGTACTCCATACGACTCCTTACTATCCAAGCCAGCGTACGCAAGTCATATGCTTCCAAAAGACAACATATGAACTCCATACGACTCCTTACCATCCAAGTCAGCGTATGCAAGACATACGCTTCCAAAAGGCAGCGTATGAACTCCATACGACTCCTTACCATCCAAGTCAGCGTATGCAAGACATACGCTTCCAAAAGGCAGCGTATGCAAGACATACGCTCCCAAAAGGCAGCGTATGAACTAAACTGCGCTGCGCTAAAGAGCGCGCGCAACTCCGTGACACAAGCTAAAAAGCTAGCGTACACTGCTCACTGTCTTCTCCAAACAGCAAGGACTCCATGGTTGCACCCCAAAGCTTCAAAAGTCCATAACTTGGTCAAAACAAGTCCAAATCCAACTTTCCAAAGGTCAAAATTGGGTAGAATAAAATTCTTTACAACATGGAACCATTAAATCTTGCAAACAAAGAAGTTTGATAGATCAAACCACCAAAATCCAAAAATAACTAATTTCTAGATCTACAAAAATTAAGACTTCGAAATGAAAAATGCCAAGTTCTAAACTCTCTTAGGATCATGAGAGGAAGATAAATGAACTATAAAAACATGGGTTCTCATGTGAAGCAAGTTGTACTTGCCTACGGTTTGGTAGGTGGAGAGAGTGATGAGGAAGAAGAAGAAGTAATGGTGAAGGAAAAATAATGAAGAGAGAGAAAAGGGGGGTTGGCTTTAAATAAAAAGGTGGTGGTAGGTGGGGGTGTTGGGTTCATGAGCCAACTAAACTAAACCAAACCAAGCCGAACCCAAAGCCTAGCTAAAGCAGAGAATAAAAGCAGGAAATAAAGTGCAGAAATAAAATTGCAAAAATATTAATTAACATGAATTAAAGGAATTTAAATACATGATAATACATGATAAATATTAAATAAATACATTCGAGTAGTACATGTATAAAAATACGTATTCTGGGAACGGGGAGTGACAGTTATAAAATGATCAGAGAATGTACTCGCCTGGTATCTGAGTGTCCGAATGAAATGTACTGTCCGAGGATAGGTGTCTGGCTCCTAATCAGAACAGCACAAGTCACAACAAGTCTAAAATGATAACAAGATGCAATTCAATGCATTCTAAATGAATCTAGGTCGATCTAGGCCAAAGTCAACTCTTGGTCAACTCTGGTCAACCCTAGAAGTCAAACTAGGTCAACTATGGTCAAACTAGGTCTAACAAGTCTAAATTAGGTCAAACAAGTCATTCTAGGTCTAAACAAGTTCACAAGACCATACAAGACTAAACCAGGCCTATCAAGTCTATATTAATCTAATCAAGTCTAACTTAGTACTCATACACAATCACAAGGTCAAAACCAACATCACACATACACAATTCCTATATACATATATCTATGTACCCTATATATATATAGGCACACACACACATTGGCATAGGCTAAGTCAACATATCATGGCATATCTATTAGACATTGCATTTAGCTAAAAAAACTTATATATATTATAAGAATTTAAGACTAACATATATATTATATTACATGTGTATAGCTAAACTACTACATACATGCATCTATAGGGGCTATGTGTGTGTGTGAACATGTGTAAAGAGGGGGAGTGATTTAGCTAACAGTTAAGAGTGTGTGTGTGTTGACAGTGAGTGATATTGTCACATGAGAGTTATATGTGTCAAGAGTTTCATAATCAAGTGTTCAGTTGTATAGGCAAATGTGAAATGTTTTCAGTTGTGGTGTCAAGTGAACAGTGCAAGCAAAAGTGAAATGAATGTCACATGTACATGATAGCTAGAGAGACCCACATCTTCAATGTGGCTCAATGACAAAGCTGTGTTCAGAAAAACAGGGAAGGGAAAGGAAAAGTAACTAATTCATTAACCATTCAAAGCAGTTTTCAGTCCCATCCTATTGACAGTTTACAAACACCCATTTCTAAATCAAAACACAACCAATTCGACCCAAAATCGAACTATAGCTAGATTATAAGTAGGAGTACTATATTAGGATATAAAACCAATAATTAACATCAGTTTAATAGGTTAAAATAGCTGCCAAAATTCGATTATCAAAACTGGAAAATACAGGAATTAACATGTATCAGAATTTTAGGGTAAAAGGAAAATGTAAATCAAAAACAACTAAAATACAAAATTAAAGGTTGGTAAACATAATATAGGGTGTGCACGTGTCATAGGAAGTGTCTCATGTCCACCACAATGTGACACGATGTGTCAAATTAAATAAACCCAAAATCAACACAACTTGGACACTGTACCGCAGTGCAGTCTCGTGCACAGGTGCACGCGTGTCATGCACCCGACACAGACCTAACCAGGATACGAGCTCACAACCCTAGGTTTGCCACACATAGGGCTACCTACGTGGCACCCTGATTTGGGTCGACGTGTCCCCGTGTTCGAGTTATTAAACCGTATCAGTGGCGACTGAACACGTGAGCCAGTGCAATACAAAATCGATGCACGAGCTCGTGCTCCCTCGACACGACACGAGGGGTCATGCCACTTAGGTAGTATCGTGTCAGACACTGCCCCAACGTGTCCTCGAAGTATCACGTGTCCTCGTGCTGTGTCCAAAGTGAAAATGCCCCCGAGTAGCAGGGGAATACTGTAGCCGCGTGCGGGAACTGTGTCCACGAGTCCAGTACAACTCGGACACGGCTCAAAATCACCTCAGTCGTGTAGAAACACACAAGCAACATGAAAACATAATTTCCTATTCAAATACTTCCCTAAAATTAACTCGAAATGCCCTTTGGGGCATTTCGACAAACACCTATGCCTACAGTCGGATACGTGTCCGATACGGACACGAAATGGGTCCACCTGACACGAAACCAATTCCTATAGCTAGGGGACACCTAGGGCTAGGTCTTCATGCAAAGAAATCCAGAATTCAATGGAGTTTAGGGTGATTTACCTAGTGGTGAAATCCTCAAGAAAAAGCCTCATTCTAGATTCTCCTCCTTGTTAGCAAACTTCCCCAAATTGATCCCAAGCTGGAATAATTCTCCATGAACAGCAAGAATACTAAAATTAGGATCTAATGCAATTTGTTTAAGGGGAAAAGGAAATAAAATGGAATTTCTATGAATTAATGAAGTTGGGAAAATACCTCTTCCTTAAACTTGTTCTTTCCTAAAAGAGGCTAGCCCTAAATGGAGGAGAGTATTTATAGGGGGGAACACCAATGTGGGCTGGCCGGCCACACTAAGTTAGGGTTAGGGTTAGCTAATGGGTTGGGCTTGGGCCTTTATGGCTCAGTTGTTAATTAATAGTTTCAAACCATAAGTCATGGCTTATGACTAAAAGCCTTTCTATTCTAACTTGAGTTTAATGACTAACCATGGGTTAACTCTAGTCTAACTAGGGTTACATGACCTAACCAAGTCCAAACACAACTAGGGTTAGCTTCTAGGTCAGTCTACCAAAGTCAATGCTAGTCAAAGTCAACCTAGTCAACCATCATTCAAATAATTCCAAAATAAATCCTAAAATTTTTCATAAATTCAAATAAATTATAATAAAT
The DNA here is from genome assembly GCA_029216955.1 of Iris pallida. Taxonomy (NCBI): domain Eukaryota; kingdom Viridiplantae; phylum Streptophyta; class Magnoliopsida; order Asparagales; family Iridaceae; genus Iris; species Iris pallida. The sequence continues at coordinate 1,840,574 of JANAVB010012596.1, forward strand.
TCAAATAACCTTAAAAATGACAAAAAAATACCCTCAAACTAGAAATGTGGTAGTGACACAAGTCAACTTAAACGGCCATGCAACTACTACGGCTTGCTACGGTGAGTTCCAAGTTATCCTGGAATTATGCAATAAGGATTCCTCAGTTCTTACTATGTACAAGTAAGGCTAGTCTATCCAATCAATCATAAATTAGACGAGTCCCAGTGGGACGTCTGTCATCAATATACAATATACAATAAATAATATAAGCAGATACCGCTCCCTGCCCGTGTGGCAGATTTGCAGTATCTGTGGGAACCAGCCGGCCTGTCGGACACTTAATAGTCCCAAAGAGGGCTGCCATGTAAGAACTCGGAAATCCATTCTCTCCATGCAATCATTATTTTATTTAACTTAATAGTCTCTACGTTGAGTGAAATCCCATGCCGTGGATCATGGTCATTCAGAATGAGTACTTTCGTACAAAGTACGATATGCCCCACTCTACAACGATATCCGTGCGGTTAGGTTGTAGGTCTTACATAACGTAATACAACAATTAAAACTAACCACGGAATAATCATGCCTTGACCATAAAGTACACATGCTGTTTTTGTAAAATAAAAAAATAAATTGTAGCCTGCATCTCAAATAACTCTCGAGAGTATCTTCTTTCTTCAAAGGAGACATTGATGATCATCCTTCATCTCTTCATCCAAATCTCCACTTTCCTCCATCAGTTTCACCACTTCACTGCTGCTCAGGGGTCTAAAGAAGTCAGGATAGCATCTATCATGTTCCTTAGTCTTTGTTTCTTTAATGTGGTTAAGGAACAGATAAGGCAACCATTTTGAGGAATACCAGGTATTTGATGTAGCACTTTTGTAGAACAGAGAACATATTTTATAATGACATAGCAGTTCTTCGAAGACTGCTATCATTTCTGTATTCTCTTTCCGAAGTCTGTCCAACTCATCATTGGTTGGGACAAATTCTTCATATGGGGCATCTCCCATTGGCAAGTAGGAGATGTACTGCATCTCATGAAGTGCAAACCCGATTTCTCCGCCAGGAGTCATGAAAGTCCCTGTTCTATAATTGTACCTTTCTGCTAGAGCCAAAAATAGATACGGGTTGGGGACAAAACCATAAACAGTGGCATGCACTGCTTGGTACAAGTTGATTTGCTGAAGTTTGTTTTCAAACTTGGTCAGAATCCAGTTTGCTATGCAGTTCCATCTCTTAAAATCTGGATTCACCAATCCAGTTAATCTGATGTCCTGCTCGGGATATCTTCCTTCGACCTTCGTAAACTCATTTGTGAATATTGGAGTTCTGACAGGCAATAACAAGGAAGAATTCTCCGACGGAATACAACCAGGTTTCAAACCTCTTAACAAGACACTGTACCGTTCTGAGGAACTGTAGAACATGTCCTTCTTGTTCGGCCCCTTCTTCACAAAAATCCTTCCTGGACGGGCATCTTGGAAAGGTGTAAGGTTCCATTCCATCTTCCTCGGATAGCTCGCATGAGCATACCGGGATAAGGGGAGGCAGCGAGAAACATCTGGTATCGAGAATGACCTATCCTTCTGATGAACAATCCTTTCTTCCATCATTGGTCTCGGTTGAGAACTTTTCTCAAAAGCTTCGCCGAACAGGAATAATGGCTTCTTGTGAATGACAACGTCTGCTGACTCCAGAGGTTGTCCATTCATCAAACATAGCAGAGTCTCATTATCTTGGGATATCAAAATAGCCTGACGGGAAGTTGACAGATCATATTGAGGATAGTGCACATGAGATAGGTCCTCTTTGTATTCTGATTCTGAAAGGGTCCCTACGAAGTTCTCATATTCTGGATCTTCTCTAGTATTAACTGCATCAGACAGAGAAAACAAAAATTCAGCATAAAGATAAAGAAAAGTCAAGGATGTTATCATCAGTTTGCACAAATCAGGATTGCGCAAATCAGACTACGCAAACAATCAGACTGCGCAAATAAACAGACATCAGTTTGTGCTGACAATCTTGCGCAAATCAGCAAGTTGCGCTGACTTTTGTCAGCGCAGTTCAACCGATTACGCAGAATGTTGTCCTTCATAAAAATGAAGAACGAACTGATTTGTGCAACCAGAACCCTAAAAAGGGTGGCGCAGTATGATCACATCTCTAAAAAGAGATGGATTCTGAAGAACAGTGAGATCAAAACCCTAAAAAGAGTTTTGATTTGGTCATCTACCTATCAGTGCGGGATGAGCAGATTCGTGACGAGAAGTACGTCGCGCAACCCTTGCCGAAGATTCGGCGGGGGCTTTTCCCTTGGCAGCGGCGGAGGATCGTCGGGGAGCCATCGAGATCGTCGGAGAAGAAAGGAAGAAAGAGCTCGGAAATTTTTTTTTCTCTCAAGTGCACGAAGAAAGCAAGTAAAGAACACTTCGAAGGAATTGAAGAGCTATTTATAGTTTTTTAAATCTAAACGGCCGCCTTAGATTGCGCCTAAAAATGGGGCTAATCCCTCAGATTGCACGGACATCTCACTACATGCGCAAATTGATTTCAATTTCAAAAAATTCAAAGTATTTCGAAATTTTGAATAAATTCAACTTTCGAAAACTTTGAAGGGGGTCTTGTAGGTCCTAAAAAATCAAGTTGTACACATCAACAAAGTCATGAAGATCAAGAAATAAATCTTTCAAATGAATTGCGCAGACATCAGTTTGCGCAGCAAACAGATTGTGCATACTAGATTGTGCACACTCCCAAGCGCGCAGGCTGACGTGGCAGATCATCATCATTACCTGACACAAATCAAATCTTCTGACAGCTGACAGTGCAAAAAACGAGGCGACCGTTCGTTTAATCGTGCAGCACGGCGCTCGAGGACAGCTGGCAGCGCAATCCATGTTGGCGCAATCCATTCCTGCGCAGTCCATGTCTGCGCAATCCAAAGCCAGCGTAATTCAAGTTGCGTGTTTTATCAACACAACTGACAAAGTACATGTGGCATTCATGCCATCAATTGCTCATTACGTGGCAACCGTCTACACACGATCATGCACAATTCAATCAAAAGTTGCCATGTGTCCAAGACAGTTGGACCACGAGCCAACAACTGCCTGTGCAGTCCACTGTTGCGCAATCCAATTGCTGCGCAAACCATCCTGCGCAGTCCATAATAACTAAAAGTTAGTTATTTTTTTCAGAACTCTATAAATAGAGTTTCAAGTCTTCATTCAAGGAGGATCGGAGATCAGACTTCAAAGTTCAGAGAGTTCAGGAGTTCTTGCCCAAGTGCTGCTGCATTCTTCCGAGGCTTTTGCCTTCAACTTTCAAGGCTTTTTGCCTTCAATTCCAGAGTTGTTTTCAACTTCAGAGGCTCTATCTTCAAAGTTCACATCGTCCAAGGGATAAAGCAATCGTCATCTAGATTGGATTCCTACAGTTGTACCATTCCCAGAATTTAAATTGTAATCTTTTACAAAGTTTGTATCAATAAAGTTTTAGCAAAGTCGCCATTTTGTTTGCAAAAACAAAATTGTAATCTTTTACAAAGTTTGTATCAATAAAGTTTTATAATTTTGTTTTTACAAACACCACAGAATCCCAATCGTTCATGCCATAACCAATATGAGCCTCCAATGTTCGGTAGAAATTACAAATTCAATTGCTCCTTTCCAAAGTTGTATGCCAATGGTCTTATCTCAATTTCTCTCTGCTTATTCCTTCTCTAGAACTTATCATTCCATTGCTCGTGTTATTCCTTCCATGGCTATATCCGTCCCTTCTAGGTATAGTAGTCATCTAACCATAAAAGTTGATTCTCGCCAAGTGTTTCTTTACTTGATCATTATATTCACATGTTTATATATATTATCCAAATTTACTTCCTCCATGGAAGAATATTACCAAATCCTATACTTTTCTCGCTAACTCTACCTACGTCTTCCTTTATCTTCAATAACTCTACCTTTAAGCATAAAATTCAAAATCGTCAAATACTATCATTTTTGAATGAGGTTTAGACGCTAGCGAGCACTACTAACGATTCTATTCCAAATAAGTCACTAGCTAGGTATACCACCCCCTCAAGGCTAGCTTACTCAAGGTATTCTTCTATCTTTTCTACCCTTTAGCTATCTAATATTAATCCCAAGGATCCCTTACAAGGAATGAGATAAGTAACAATCTATGTTTCCCCTGCATATAGCTATCAACTATATACATATAGTCATCCACAAGATGTATTTCAACTATTTAATATATAAAGCTAACCACAACTATCTACAGCTTCCAAAATATGTAACTAAAAATAATAATAATAATAATAATAATAATAAATTAATTAATTAATTAATAAATTAATAATAAAAAATATATGCAACGTACTAAGGTTGAAACAGGAAAGAGATTGAGTCAATAGAAATTGATATGGTCCTAATAAGTTCTAGGAAAAAGAATCAAGTACAATTTTATAGAAAATATATCCTTTCTGGCTTTGATAAGAGATTTCTGAAAATGGAAAGCCGCTAGAAATACAAATCCTCTAATTCGGACAACAGTCAGAATAATTTGATGGTGCAGAAAGGACAACCATATTATAGATATAGTCTTAATATTCAAAAACCCAAATATATCCGAAGTTACTTTGCCTCAAATTCATGCCTCGTCAGAGTGCACCTGACTGCAGTAAAATTTTGGCTCCATAACTTGAATAGTAATAGGTTTTCGAGTAGTCTATCAACTTTATCCGTTTTCTGGCTGAACAACATAGGAGACAAATATGATGCATTTAGGACGTAGTCTCAATAATATCCAAAAACTATCAACACCTGAGTCACTTCAACTTAGAGTCTATGTCTCGCCAGTGCGCAACTGGCTGCAGTAAACTCGCAGTTTCCATAATTCAAATAAATGGCTGCAATGCATATTGTGAAGCCATATTAGATCACTGAATATTTTCTCAACTTTGTCCATGAAAATTTCAAAGAGATAGCTCAACAATTCAAAAGTTTTCCAATGACAAAAAGAAAATTCAATAATAGAATAGAATCAATTCTCTGACCGTTCCTGCTTCATGATATTCAAGTATTGAATTTTGGAAGCTTTCTAGGCCTTGAACTGATCAAGAAGTTCTTAGAGAGAGTAAGGTTTCAAGTTGAGTGGAGGAAGTCAACAAATAAAAATATTCTTGGTCTTAGAATAACTTAGAAAATATCAATCAATATTGGAATTATTTTTGGAAAATAATTTCCTTGGAAGATTCGTGAACAAGCTAAGTTGAACCAATTCTTTTGGTAATAATTAACCTTGGGGCTTTATGGTTCCAGAAGAATTTGGTTCGGGATTGGTCCCAAGAAAGTCAATTGAAAATAATGTCAAGATAAATGGTTGGATATACTAGTCGTAAAAATACTCTGGATAGATAAAAGTTTACCAAGTTTGCTAAAGGAGAATTTGAAACTCTAAATAGTTAAATAGATCTAGATTCTAAATAAAGATAGAGAAGTATGATTTGATCAACTAATTAAAAATTTTGAAATAGGTTTGTTGAAGAAGGAGATTGGGAAAAATCTAATCCTAAAATAACAAAATACTGGAGTATGATAAGGATATGGAGGAAAATAACCTCTGAAAGCCAAGGGACACTAAAAGATATATAAAATCTAGAAACTAAAGTAGATAGTAAAATAGACCACCATACAATCGACCTATGCTGGATAAGGTTTAGGATGCAAAACATAAGCAATGTAGCCTACCAGTCTATAACAAACAAAAATATTTATTTATAATATATTTCGGTCCTATGTTGTGACAAATTAATATTCTAGTGTTCTAATTATTTCTAGGTATGTTCACTTAGTTGTTGATTGACCTGCATGGGCCACCATTAAAACATGTCACGACCCGATCCCAAATTATTGGGTCGAACCGGATCATGTCCAGCCTGCACCGTTGTGAGACGGCGACAGTAAGCTGTTCTATATGCAGGTATTCACAACAACATTTATACATTTGTCACAACTCGAATATACGGAAATTTTTAAAACTTTTTATTCAACAATTGAAAAGTACAACTAGAAATGAAAGAACTGAAATAAAGTACTAAATTCAAATTAACAAACTCCAATACAATAAAGCTAGATAACTGGAAAACAACTAACTAGACAGTCGGTTCATCATCCTCTGGTGCTGCGTCCTCCAAGAGGGACTCCGGCAACACCACATGATACAATATCGGGTCATAGTAGCTATTGTACAATAGCTCAGCATCCTCAATGTCACCTAAAAATGTTGGTCTCCAGTCAGGAGGGAGCAAGTACGAATATGTACCTCACATTTCAAATAATAACAGAAAAGTGCAAGCTAAACAGTTGAAATACTTGAACAATATTTTCCAGCAATTTTCAGCAATACAATATTTGAAACAATGTGATTTGAATAGATAAACGTCTATGACCGGCTTGGGTTGTACAATAGCATCCTAGCGACGCGATACGGCTTATCCCCGTGTGTGAGAGGGGTAAGCTCGCACAATAACAATATGCAATATGAGGGGTATTGGTCATAAACGCTACACTATTCCCCCAATATCTCCGCAATCAATAACAATCAATATTTGAACTCTAGGAGAGAGTTCCGTGTAGCAATGTGGTTTAAACATGCAACTTGACAATTACTAAATAAAATATAAGATAACATAACCGTAACTTGCCTTTGTTGATTGACTGGATCGGGTATGTCAGTACCGAGGAGGAAGTCAAGTATGTCTCCGAGATCCTACAGTTGAGAACCTTGACTTAGAACCATAATGAAACCATTATAGGTGTGCTAGTTACAATCTCTAGAAGCAGACCCTAGTCAGGTTTTAAGTTTATTTAATTAACTACCGAAACACGCCTAACGTCGCAAGCTACGTTGGTTATCGTTTACTTGGTTAAACCGATTAATTCAGTTAATTGGGAAAAATAGCGATTTATAGGTTAACTTGTCAAAACTTTGTATTTTATAATATATATAAAACTAGACTTTTCTTTAAATAAAGAAAAATGTGAATTGCTAAATTACCAGATTATTTATTAACTTATTAATTTTTTTTATAAAATATATATATCCATTTTATATTCTACACGTTTAACGGCGAAACAACATTCCAGAAAAATAAAAAAAAGTTACGCTACACAATACAGGGTCACAGAAAATAAATAGAAAACTAGGCTTATGCCCTTACAACTATTTACATAAATTAATTAAATATTAAAAGTTGTCGGCGAGCTCTGAATGCAGGGAAGCGGTCTATTCATGAGGCCGAGGCCCTGCACTAAAATTATGAAAAATACCCAGTAACGAGTTCTAAATAAATTTATAGAATATAAAATATAGGTAAGTCTCAGACTTGGTCATTAAGTATCACGTTGTTGGCTAACACCTCAACGTACAGAAAGGTCCTGTAGCGTTTGCATTTCGCCGAGGCTCATTCGACCGATACGGTCGTCGCCTAACCGGGGATACGTAAAATCTCGAAAAGCCGCAAACCAACCAACAACCAATTTGGAAATCCTTTTACAAAGACCGAGTTCGAAAGTAGATTTTGTTTTATGAAATTAATTTAAATACCAGTATTTCGAAAAGGGTTTTACTGAAAATTTGGGCAGCACCTCCTCTGTAACTGGACAATCCAGCCACATAGGCGATACAAATCCCTGCACCAAAAGAAGGTCCCAAACCAGGGAATACACCAAACCAATCCACAATAATATTCCAACCCAGAGTAATAATCCACAACCAACACATATAGATGAAAACCAACATATAGATAAAGTCGAACCGCAAACCGAAAATAACGAATCGGAAAAATATACGCATCCCGCGTAAATAATCCGAACCACAGAAATACAATGCCGCGATGTAAAATGTCGTGCGTAACTCCTAAACGCAACGGACTCAAATTCCGATCCCCGAAATGGGGTTGGGACCGCGTCATCATCGACACGAAAATCCAAAGGAACACGAGGACACAAAAATATATCTCGGGTGCTTGGCTAGAGCTCTCAGATGCAAGAAATAGAGGAAAAATAATTCGCGCAGACAGCGGAATAGGTGCCGAAAAGTATGGTGTGCGCGAGAACGACGCACAGGGACTGCGGATCGGGAAACACCGGACAGCGCACAGATGCGCTGGACAAAGGAGGGACGCTGGCCGGGGCAAGGTTGTCGGTGTCGGGTCGGACAGGTGCTGGCCGGGGCGACTGCTCGATGCGGGCTCGAGAGGGTTGGCCGGACTCGGACGGAGCCGGCAGGGGCTCGGGACGGAGCCGACAGCTCGGGGTCGCCGGGGGCGCTGGCCGAACGGGCACAGGGGTCGCCAGGGGCGCTGGACAAGGCAGGGCGCGACCTCGGGAGGCGGGCGCGCGGGCGGTCAGCCGGGGAGGCGCCGACGGGAGGCGGGCGCGGCCTCGGGAGGGTCGCCGTGGGTTGGCTCGGGGGTTGCCAGGGAAGGCGAGGCAGGGCGCGCGGCTAGGGCACGGCGGGAGGCACTGGCTGGACGGGGCGGAGGCGCCGGGAGGTCGCGGACAGCAGGGCGCGGCCGGGAGGTGGGCGCGCGAGCGGCTAGGGCACGGGTTGGGGGGTTCTGGAGAAATGGGGAATGGGTTTGAGAGTGAGAGAAAGAGTGAGAGGGAATGGGAATGAGGGGGAGAGAGAGAGCATGGGTGGGTTTAAAAGAAAAGGAAGAAGAATGAGTAGAGGGAGAGCGGGAGCTGGAGAAAAATGGGAGAAACGACCTGGTCGTGGGGAAGGCCAGGTCGTGGGAAAAGTTGGGTTTTTTTTCTTCTTCTTTTTCTTCTCTTAACCAAAATAGAATTATACATATATCAAGGCTAATATTAATTAAACGATTTAAGAATGGATCCGGGACAGGAACGAAATTGGGTTCGGAAAACGGAAGTCGGATTCGAGTTCAGGGTCGAACCCCGGGCACGGGATCAGGACAGGCCACACACAAAAATCCAATAAATTAATTTTAAAAATAATATTTTCCTGATCCGACTATAATAATAATAATAATAATAATAATAATAATAATAATAATAATAATAATAACTAGCTAACCAATTAACTAGGGATACTCTAAGGCAACCAAAATCTAATAATCAACTAAAATTCGATTAACTCCAAAAATCCAATAATACCTATATTGCGGGTTTTATAAATTAAAAAACAGTGATAGTTGAGGGTATCAAATTGCAATTAAGCCTAATATATATAATACAAATATCATGAGTATCATTAATTTTTCTGTATAATACTTTTTGTCTGAAAATATCATTATGTATGGATAAAAGAACATTTAGTCACCTACTAACTCAAATTTTTATACTAATCAATCTCTCTCTCTCTCTCTCTCTCTCTCTCCTCTCTCTCTCTCTCTCTGTGTGTGTGTGTGTGTACCATGTTTTTCTTTTACTGTAAATTGCTTACCTCTACAATGTGTGTGATATATAATAAATAATTATTTATATTTATCCTCATTACTAATCCATAATTTTGTTTCACCAATTATTAATTAAATTACTACTATCTCCATTTCATATTGATATTAAGTGTTAAGAATGACAATGAACCATTTTCTTCTATATGTTCTGGGTACAAATTAAAGGAATGTGGGTAGCAAAAATTAAATTAACATAATTTTTATATATAGAGGGAATAATTTTGTAAAATTTGCGCATGAAGGAAATAATTTTGAAAAATTGCAGATCAAGGGATAATTTGCCAAAAGATTTAGCGAGTTGGAGTAAACCGTCAACTCAAATGGCAGTTGGACATGAGGTCGTCGGCATGGGTCGCCAACTTATTTGGCGAATTATGTCCATGCCAAGTGAGTTGAAGAATCGCCAACTGAGTTGACGATAAGAGATTCAGAAATGGATGATTATTTTGCATATAGATCCCCCTTCTATGGATTATAACTATAGGCCTATGGATTGTTTCCCATAATGCAGTCTTGAAACCTTTTATATATAGTCACGTGCACGTGCAAAAAAATGTTAAAAATAAATAAATATAAATTTATTATAAAAAATTATCAATCCTAGGTTTTGAACTCAGGCAATCAAGAATACCAACTACCTAAACCATTTGAGTTAGAATTTTATAGTTATAAATAATCATATGAAATAGTTAAATACTTAGTTAAGTTTTTTTAAAATAATTTGTCGAGTATTTATTTAGTTATTCATTATTATTTAATTTAATAAATGGTTGATGGTATACATACGACTTAGATGGCTCACTTTTGAGCCTTTTTCCAATGCAACTCGCCAAATAAATTGATGATCCATGTCCAAATCGTTATTTTTTTGACAGTTTGTCCCATCTTTGCCCATCTCCACAATAAACTCGCCATCTGAGTTGGCGGTTTACTCCAATTGCCAAATCTTTTGGCGAGTTATTGATGTGCAATTTTTCTAAACTCTTCCTTTTGTAAGCAATTTTTACAAAATTTTTTTCTCCTATGTAAAATTTTTTGTTCAATTAATGATGGAGAAAAAACAAAACTAGAAATTAGTAATGGAAGGAAATACAAATAATTCTATTAATTAATTAGATCACTACTTTGTTAACAATTTTATTAAAAGTAGTTTAGGGACTAAAGTGAAAAAAAGTAACCCCACAAAAAGCAAAAGGGCGGTTCAAAAGTAACTTGAAAAAATGCAAGCAAACAAAGCGAGCACAGTCACCACCACCGCCAATTACAGTAAAAAGTAGGGAGAGATGTGCAAAATAATAAACCGACATAACCCCCCTATAACAATTTTTTTTTAACCACTCTGTTCTCAACTACTCATCACTTTCTCTCTCCTCCCCCTCTCTCACTTTCTCTCTCCTCCATCGCCGGTTAGTCCCACCAAAAACCCTAACCCTAGATTCCTCCCTCTAGGGTTTCGAGCTCCTTGCATGAGCTGATCGATCCCCCCGATATTTTCCATGGCGGAGCTGTCGAAACTCCTGGAGATCTTCGCCGAGGGCAGGCCCCCGCGCGATCTCTCCCACAGGTTCCGCTCCGACGCGGTCCGGCCGGGGCTCGAACGGTTCCTCGCCGTGCTCGAGTCCGGAGTCGAGGCGTCCGGCGGCGACGGGCGGCTCGGGTTCGAAGCGTGGAGCCGGTCGCAGATCGACGCCGTCCTCTCCGTCGCCAGGTTGATCGTCTCCGCCGCCCTTCCGATCTCAGGTGACCGATTCGAATCAATTTTTTAAAAAAAAGTAATTTTCGGGATGAAAGTTTTGATTTTTGCGTGATTTGAGCAGCGGAGCGCGGAGAACCACTGATCGTGGCGATCCTTGAGAAATCATGGGAGTTTGCTCTTTGTTTTCTCGAGAAGTCGGCGTTCGATGGCGTGGATTTCAGCCTACAGGTTCGATTCTTTGTTTATTTTGCTGTATTAACCTAATCGAGAGTTGAGTATACTTCATTTTAATTCCAGTTTGATGCTGTCGATCTCGAGCAATCGATATAAATGACGAGCAATCGATATTTAATTTCCATCGACTGCAGTGTCATGTTTCAATACTTTAGATCATGCTTGCATGCTTACAGAAGCTCGGTCAGCATATTTTGGTGTAAAGTGGCCCAGATGATTCAAATAGTTAATTTCTAAGAAAGGCTTATACTGTTTGTTAGGTTGAGGTTTTATCCACCAAAAATCTTTGCCGTGCGACATACCCAACATGATATGGACACTCCAAAAAACACTAGGACATACCAAAATAGGGGTGCCATATCCATATCATGTCGTGTCATCTTATATATATATATATATATATATATATATATATATATATATATATATGATGGCTGGAGCGGGCGATAGTTCTCCCGACCTAGGGTTTCCCCGAGGGCTTCCTCCACGGCCGCCGGACCCCTTAGCCGGCGGCGGGCGGGCCTCTGCCTCGAAGGGCGCCCCCCCCTCCCGGCGTTGGGGGGGGGGGGGGCGGGAGTCAGATCTGGGGGGTCGGGCGGACCCCCCCTTGCACACGCGCGCGGTGGCTCCCCCCAAGGCGGCCGGGGGGGGGGGGGTGGGAGCACAGGAGGGGGGGCGGGGGGACCCCCCTGTGGTGGTGACATCCATCCCAGGCGGCCGGGAGAGGGGTCGGGATCTACGGGGACGGGGTTGGGTGTTCCCCACACCGGGACTCCCTTGGATCCGAATTTTGAATTCGGAGCGGGGTCCGGATCTCTGGGGAGTCAATCAGAGGGAGGTGGATGGACGACGGTTTCACGCCGTCGTGTGGTGAAGAACGGGGGGAAGACGGGTGGCGGACAGGGTCAGGTTCGGGATCGCCATCCCGAAAATCGTCTGAACGGGCCAGGGCCTCGGCCTAGCCGGGGTCCGGGGGTGTCTGCTGGGCGATCGATGGGTTGGCGGCCTAAGGCAACCGCGGCGGCTAAGGGGAAGAGTAAGGTAGTGGATCTGGATGATCAGGGACATGGGACTTCCCGCCCGGTGATTGCCCCAAGGCCGATTGGGACGTCCCCAAGGCCGATTGGGACGTCCCCACGGCCTGCTGGACGGTCCTGGGCCGAGATCTGCAAACCGGTGGTGCCGAAATCCCCCTCATCGATGGAGTACGTCCCGCCGCTCAAGGTAGGGAGGGGTTTCCGGGCTGTGTTTCCTGCGGAGGAGATCCAGCAGGTGACAGCTTACTGGGAGAATACCCTCGTCCTGTATGTCGTGGGCAACAAGCCTTTCTACGGGCAGTTCCGGGGCTATGCAGCGCGAGTCTGGAAGCCTAAGGGGAGTATGGAGTTCTATGCTCGTGAGAACGGCTTCTATTATGTGAAGTTCGAGCTGGCGGAGGATGTCGCTAGGATCCTCCAAGGCGGCCCTTGGACGTTCGACGGCCGACTGATCATTCTCAAGGAGTTGACTCCAGAGCTGCGATGCGAGAGGAAAGTTCTGAATGCCATCCCTGTATGGATCCGATTTTTCGAGTTCCCGGTTGGGTTTTGGAGCATTCCTCTGTTGATGAGACTTGCTAGTCTGGTGGGCACCCCGATCAAGGCAGATGAAGCTACTACCTTTCGGACGCGGTTGATGTACGCGAGGATCTTTGTGGAGATTCGGGCAGGGGGGAGCTCCCGAAGATGGAGTATGAGCTCCCTTCTGGGGAGGTGCTTACCCAGAAGGTGGAGTATGAATGGGTTCCGCCTACATGTTTACGGTGTTCCTGTTTTGGTCATCTGGCCAGTGCTTGCTTAGAGGGTGGCCCTCCGGTGGAGCCTTGTATTCCTCCTCGTGAGGTCCCCGAAGCCCCATGTGATATGGATTTCAGAGATGATAGCGGAGTGGTGGCCGTGGAGGGGGAGGTTACTAATCAGGGGAGTGATGCCGGTTTGAGCCTCGTTGTATCTACCCAACTTGCCCCAACGGGTGGGGTGGTATCCACTGGCCAGGGGCCGAGTTGTATCGTTACCAGAAGCATGGCTGCGACGGAGACTGAGGCACGAGGGGAGGGCGGTTCGTCTGGAGGGCAGGTTTACTGTAGGAAGAGACGTGCGGTCGGCCTGCTGCGTGATGGCCCCTCCATGATGGGGGGACGTACCACAGACAGAGGAGGCAGTGTGTGTTGACAACCCTGCCTGGGCGTTGGTGTTATCTCAGGGCGTACCACAACAGACGGTTCCGACTGGGATGGATGAGGATCCTTTAGCGACGGAAGCGGCACCTTCCCCAGGTGTCGTTCCGGGAGTTTCTCAGGGGGCCCCACCTCTCATTAATTAATGTCCATTATCGCCTGGAATGTGAGGGGGGCGTGTTCGCTAGGGAGGTGGAGAGAGATCTGTGGGGTGCTCCACAGAGAGAGATGTGACATTTCTGTTATCTTAGAGTCCAAGATCAAAGGGGAGAAGACTCTTACTCGTCGGACCCCTTCTCATTGGGCCCAATTGCACAACCTGGCATTTTGTGATATGGCTAGGATTTGGGTTCGCTGGAACCTGAAGAGTTGGGATGGTGACTTGCTCCTGCTGTCGGAGCAGCTGATTGCTATCTCCTTCGTGAACAAGGGAGGCTTCCGGTTCTTGCTGGGGGCTGTCTACGGCCACAATGACAGAAGGCGACGGGAGTCCCTATGGAGCGACATCTCCCGTATTTCATCTGTTGCTGACTCGTCGTGCCTTCCTCTTCTCTTGATCGGGGACTTCAATGCCCTTCTGCACCAAGGGAAAAAGCTGGGTGGCCATCCGGTCCCAGATTCTATCCTATATGATTTCCAGAGATGCCTCCTGCTTGCGGGGCTTCGGGGATTGTCCCGCTCAGGCTGCATCTGGACTTGGCACAACAAAGCAACTCATAATCGGGTTGCTTGTCAGCTTGATCGAGCCTTGGGTAATGGGGAGTGGTTCCGTCATTTCCCCACCACTCCAGCTGAGGGTCTAGCTGCTGGGACGAGCGATCATTCCCCCATCAGGGTTGGTTTTTCTGCTAGGTCTCTTGGGAAGTCCCGCCCGTTCAGGTACAACAACAGTTGGTATCTCTCGGAGGGCTACCTAGAGGCTATCGCTGAGGGGCTCACTAGTGGTCAGGAGGGGACGGCCCAATTCCGTTTGGTTCGTCGTCTCAAGGCCACGAAGAGAGCCCTTAGGAGTTGGGTGAAGGGGCTGCCCAAGACCACCTTAGAAGACAAGGAGGTGGAGTTGCGGACCTTACAGCAGGATATGCAGGCTGACATGCTGAATGGGGATCTGGCGGCCAGAGAGAAGGAACTGATCGGAGAAGTCAACATTCTGAGGCTGCAGAAGGAGATTAGCTCGGCCCAGCGGGCCAAATGCTCCTGGCTGAAGGATGGCGACCGGTGCTCCAAGTTCTTCTATGATGTCATCCGGGCAAGACAAAATAGGAATCACATTTCACAGCTACTTGCGGCGGATGACACTCTGGTAGGAACGTCGGCTGAGATCCAGGGCGAGGCTGTCAGATACTACTCTGAGTTATATTTCCAGACTGACTACCTTTTCGTGTTCCCAGAGGTTGTGACGAAGAGATTGGTGACTCCATATGGAAATAGCCTTCTGCTAGCACCTGTTACTTTGGAGGAGGTGGAGTCTATTGTCAAGGGGGCGGACCCCAACAAGGCTCCTGGTCCGGATGGCTTCAGCAGTGGTTTCTTCAGTCGCTATTGGGACATTCTTAAGTATCAGGTAGTGGAGGTGGTCCAGGAATTCTTCACCAAAGGGAAGCTCTTGAAGGAACTGAATCACACTTTCCTGACCTTGGTGCCAAAGAAGGAGGGAGCGACTGCACTGGCGGATTTTCGTCCTATTGCGTGTTGTAATTATCTTTATAAGATAATTACGCACCTTATGTGCCGGCGGATGGAGGGGATCATGCAGGACTTGGTATCTCCGAATCAGGCTGCATTCATCAAGGGAAGGTTGATCGCTGAGCACAGCCTCCTGGCTCATGAGATGGTGAGGGGATTTAGCAAACCCGGAGGGGAGAAGGCTTGTGTTAAACTGGATTTGCGGAAGGCGTATGACATGGTCAATCGGGACTTCCTCTGTCATCTGATATCCGCCATGGGATTCGCGGAGCACTGGGTCGCGTTGATTCGGGAGTGCATTACATCCCCTACTTTTTCTGTTCTCATCCAGGGGGTTCCGTATGGGTACTTCCAGAGCAACCGTGGGCTTTGGCAAGGTGATCCACTGTCCCCTTACCTGTTCACGCTTGTTATGGAATACTTTACCTGCTTGATGGATCTGGCCGTGCACCGTGGACGATTGGTTCCTCTGTTTCGGAGGATGGTTCCTCCAGTTACTCATCTTATATATGCGGATGATCTGCTAGTTTTCATCCAGCCTACGACGGAGGGGTTGCTGACGCTTGCGTCTATCATGGAAGATTTGAAGTCCGTCTCGGGTCTCCAGATGAACAGGGATAAGAGTAGGGTCTACTTCAGCTCCTTGTGTACCCGGAAGGAGGAGCGGGCTGATGTGTTGGGTGTCGCGAGGAGTGATCTTCCGGTGCGCTACTTAGGATTGCCTCTCACTGTCAACTATGCGCGGGATCAGGACTGCCATAGCCTGGTTGAGTATGTCCAGAGGAGAGTTGAAGGGTGGCAAGCAGCAGGTCTGTCATTTGGCGGTCGCATTGAGCTGGTCAGATCGGTGATATCGGCTGTGGCCTATTTTTGGTTGCAGTCCATCCTCCTACCTGTGGCTACTATCAGACGGGTGGAGCGGCTATGTGCTGATTTCATATGGAGGGGAGGTTTGCATGCGATCTCCTGGGACCAGCTCTGTCGTTCCAGGAAGGAGGGAGGAGTGGGGCTTAGACCGTTGCTGGAGGTTAGAGAGGCTTCTGCGCTTAAGCTAGCCTGGAGATTCATCAGCGGGGGATCTCTCTGGGCGGACTGGATGCACAACAGATATGTGAAGCAGGGCAATTTTTGGACGTGTCCTACTGACAACAACCATTCGGTCACGTTCAAGACTGTCTTGCGACACAGGGGGGTGCTCAAGTCTGCCATTTGGAGGGTCATGAAGGACGGGTCGGGTACGGACCTCTGGTGGGATCCTTGGATAGATCGGCGTTCGCTGTTGGACATCAGAGGAGCCCCAACTTATCAGGAGGACATGCGTGGTCTGACGTGCAGTCGCATCGTTCGTAATGGGGAGTGGAGGCCGGACTCCTATCGGTTCACTGAGGAGCTGGGTGGGAGCATTTTGTTTACTGTCATTGATCTGTCTCTGCCTGCGGATCGGTGGATTTGGGAGCCGACTGGAGCCTCTTCAGGGACTGGGGAGTTCCAATTCCGTAGCTGCTTCAACCTCGTCCGGCGAGCCTTCCCGCTGAGTCCAGAGTACGAGTTCGTTTGGTTCAAGGGTCTGGCCAGGAAGATGCAGTTGTGTGTTTACAAGCTGCTACTGGGCCGCCTCTTGACTAGAGATCGCCTGAGTTCGTTTGGAGTGCCGGTTCCGGATCTCAAGTGTGTGCTTTGCGGTTTGGAGCCTGAATCTATAAAACATATCTTCTTCGAGTGCACTCTGGCATGGCAGATCTGGGCGGAGCAGAGTCGTGTATTGGGAGTGTGCGCCTCCGGAAAATGTATTGGGGACATCATCACGGTGATCCGAGATAGCAGAGGCAGGGGGCAGGACTGGTTCCGTACAGCCAGAATTCGTCTGGTTGCTTCGGTTTGGCATGTATGGCGGGAGCGAAACCGTCGGATCTTTGAGGGGCTGGTCACCCCCCCAATTGGCATTCTCCATAACATCGAATTTGATGTAAATGCTATGGAGAAGTGTTGAGCGATGAGTGGGAGTCCCACTCTGGTTGTATGTTGTATGATTATGGCTTTTCATTTGGAATAAAATTCACCTTTTTTCCATATATATATATATATATATATATATATATATATGATGGTCAGCCAGCCCTATAAGGTTCCACAAATTATGTTGGCCATATGTCTTATTAGCCATACAACACTCACCAGTCGAGGGCGAGCTTGTCATACATAGCCAACTGACCTTTATATATATATAAGGTTCCACAAATTATGTTGGCCATATGTCTTATTAGCCATACAACACTCACCAGTCGAGGGCGAGCTTTTCATACATAGCCAACTGACCTTTATATATATATAAGGTTCCACAAATTATGTCGGCCATGTCTCAATAGTCATACAATACTCACTAGTCGAGGGCGAGCGTGGCATACATAGCCAACCGACCCTTATATATATATATATAAAATTGACTAAGGTTTCTTATGTTTGTGTATGTACCATCTATGAAATGTCCCTTGATGAATAATCAATATTTATGATATGATAGTGTAATGCTGTCCACTTTCATGTGTTGCCTTATACAATTTTCATTCCTAGTCATTTTTGAAGATCCCATAGTTAAGGGTCTGGCCTAAGCATCTCACGATGGTTTAGTGTAGTTCATTCAGTTTTCCATTTCCCTTTCTTGAAAAAACTCAGGGAATGCTATTGAGTACTACTTCGAATTTGAAAATATGCCATAATCTCTATACTTGTTAGAGTTCTGTGTAAATTTCGTGCCTTTCCAGTCAAGTGGACCAGAAATGCTGTAAATTAAGTTTTGTAAACGTTTTTGGATTCAAGTTGGTGGACATATATCTGGGATGTACTTGGAATTATGGTGCTTAGACTACTATGCACTAGCTGTTATACTATTGGCCCTTCAACAGACTTTGCTGAGAAAAGAAGCAGCACCATTCTTACTAAAGTCAAAAGTGCACTGTTTTACTTGCGTTGAGTTCTTATTGGTGCATCGTCTGTAAACTTTTGAAATGATCCTTTTGAGGATGCACGGCAAAAACTGAGTATAGATAGAAGTGCACGAATTTAATCTAGTAAATTTCTCTCTGCGAGATGTTGGTATGTGCTTTGTATCTTTGCTTCCACATTGCTGCTCAATTCTGAGCTTTCTAGAAAACTCATACCCTTCATGGACATGAGAGCTACATAAAATTTATAGGTATTTGTTTGATGACATGTATTTTGTGTTCCCTTGGAATTTTGCAACTTGAGGGAAGTAAGAACCTAGGAACCAATTGTGGAGGAGCATTAGTATGAATATTGCTCAACTTTATTTATCTTATGTTATTATTACTTTTAGGCTTCTGTTGACTTTAGTGTAATATTTTGACTATCATCGAGTTATCTCCTTATGCTTATAGGATTAGAAGGAATGTGATTATTGTGATGAGGATACTAAATGATGCTTAGGGATTTGATCTCGGTGACCCTTTACTGGGATTATGTCAAGTCCAAACTACAAAGTTGAGTATAGGGGCGTGGCGTAGGTCACACGCACTAAGCCCTCAACCTTTATGCCTATATACAACTATAAACAAAAAAAATCAAGTCAAAAGTTCATTTTAGTTCCACCAAAATGATTGAAAAATAATAATATGCTCGAGATATTAATAATCTCTAAACAGAAAGTATTAAACAGCGATTTTAAATGTGCAACATTTGTAGTTTTGTACATGTAGTAACTCGAGACTAAAACAACAATAACTATATCTCGACGAGTAGGCCGAGTCGAGATCCAAGTACCGGGGCCACCCAATATGATCACAGAGTGAACTAAGGGGTAAACACGTTACTTAGCACAGAGTAAATCGTACGATCACATATTAAAAGCTCATATGATCGTGTGTATACAGGCACACATAGACAATCAATACTTATCGAAGTTTTTATTTGAGATAAAAATATAATAGGCAAGTATGATGTAAGGTGGGGATGCCCCCTCAGCCCAATAGGCTAAACGGGGTAGGTTCCATGGGCCAATCATGACAAATTGACCTGGCAGAATGCCTGACAAATTGACCTGGCAGAATGACAAATTGACCTGGCTAAACGGGGCAGTTAGCACAGGGTGACTGGTTAAACCATTTCCAAAACTCCCCAGCTTTCATGCCCTTTTCAGTTTTAACATCTCAGGATAGTCGCTCGATCCTTTCTCGATTGTCGACCCTATACAAGAAAAACTAATTGGCGCAAGAGCTCGTGGTTTAAAGTATTAGCTGATCACGATCTACTATGAGTATGAGATAATCAGGACTAATTTAAGGTTCAGAAGGGATGCAGCTTGCTGGACATCCATTCTAGTGTTATTTTAGGACAAAGTTATCTTTCTTGACCTTTTACTTACCATTAAAAGTTAACTTCAGAAAGCCCTTTGCAGTTTAAAGCCTAACCATGATCTAGCTATCTGTTGGAGTTTGGCCTTTTGTTTTGGAATTTTAGTCCCACATCGGCTAGGCCAAAGGAGTTGTATCTCTATATATTAGCTATGCTCTTTTAGAGATGCACATGTGGTGTGAAGGTGCACATGGGTGTGCCATGTGGGGGTATTTTTCTAACGAGAAAAAGGCTAAATCAACAATGAAGCATTCATGCTTTTTGCTCTTGGGAAATTTATTTCCATTAGAGCCAAGTTCCATAGGGGCTTAGCGACTCGGACTCGGGTAGTCCCACATCGGCTAGGCCAAAGGAGTTGTATCTCTATATATTAGCTATGCTCTTTTAGAGATGCACATGTGGTGTGAAGGTGCACATGGGTGTGCCATGTGGGGGTATTTTTCTAATGAGAAAAAGGCTAAATCAACAATGAAGCATTCATGCTTTTTGCTCTTGGGAAATTTATTTCCATTGGAGCTAAGTTCCGTAGGGGCTTAGCGACTCGGACTCGGGCTCATGAGGCGTAATGTGGCGTTTTGTTGGCTCACTTTGCACTTGGAACGGTTTTTCCTACTTTCCGAACGTTCTGCTAACTGGACAGTTACTGCGCGGGCTTATATAAGGCTCTCTTCTCTCTCACAGTGAAAAGAACAAGTAATAGAACATAGAGTACATAAGTATTTTTTAATACAAGTACAGAGTTCAGAATTTCTTACGAATTCTCACAGACTTTGAGAGAGAAGAGTAGCATTGCACCAGCGTCACTTAGCGCCGCAGGAGTCTGCTGCCATCCGAGGAGTCAGAAGAGCAGAGTGTTCCAGAGTTCTCCGACGAACTTGCTGGTTCCTGGAAGCTATTCGTGTGGGGTGAATTAAGCTTTGAGCAGCGGTGATCATTCACCCCAGCAGACCATCTTCCATCTTTTGCGTGTCATCGCTGCTGCTGTTAGCATTTCGATTCGTACCTTCTATTTAGAAGTGCTACTGTCGTTTGCTACTGTTACGAAATCTTTTTAGATTATCGTAATCCAGAATCCTCCTAGGATCTCTGTTGTGCACCTTCTTTGAAGTGTTGCGTTGAAACGTTGTTTTTACAATTGTTTCATTTTCTCAGTTTTCCATCGAAAATTGTGCCTCGACAATAACAATATCTAATTCCCAGCATCAATATGATGTATCATGACATGCCAACTTTTTAGAGCATACCATGAAAACCTTTCATTACCTAGGAGCAGCACCGGACGCAGGAATTTTTCCAGGTGGAGCGGAAACCAAGGTTTAAAAACATGGTTGGCGAACCATCCAATTTTGATCTGGTCGAATAGGTTTTGGTCCATACTTCGATTTTTGGCAAAAGTATATCTATTTTTTTTTTTTTTTTTTGAAAGATGTAACAATCGATCCATGTTGATTATAGGCTATATTAACTTTTTTGCTTTTGTCTTTTTAATTGTCATTCTCACTTATGTTTCTTTAATACCCAAGAGCAAGGCTTGGGCTTGAACCTAGGGCCTCACCAATAACCCTCAATACTCCCAACCGCTCCCAACCACTCCCAACCTTTGGGCCACCCCTAGTGGTATCTAAGAGTTGAGAGGTTGTTCCATCTACATGATAAAAAAATGGGAATTTAATGCAAGTATTCTATACAATAGAATGTATTGGTATTACATAATAATGTGGTTGGGTATATATAACTAAAATCAACATTGTCGTCTTCAATGAAGATTATGTGTCGACAAATAGTGAAAATTCAAAAAAGTTACAAATTTGAATAATTAATGCAAAATTCTTGGAATTCTTCATCTAATAACAAATATGAATTTATTTTTAATAATAAATGGATCTAAAAAATACAAAGTAAAGTGTGTTAGGATTATCGCAAAAGAAAAAATATAGACAAAAAAGAGGGTAGAGATCTTGAAGATCAAGCTTGGGCATGAGCTGTAACTAGGGAGCGGAGCGGGCCTGAGCTGCAACAAGGGTTTAAAAAATTCAGCTGGAGCTTATGTACCTGCTCGGCCGAGCCCGTCCGTTCCTACCTAGGAGTTCAGATAATACATGGTTTAATATGGTGCACAAGGTTGTAAAAATCGCTAGTCGGCCGCTAGTCGGTTTGTGGGGACTACGGATTAATCGGACTACTCGAGGACTAGTCGGTTTAGAATTTTTAATGAATATATATATGTAATATGTTATAAAAATATTTTAAAAAATAATATGTTAATTGTTGAACTTTTAGTTATTGTAGTGCATTTTCTTATTCATTATTTTGCACAAATTTTTATTTCGATAAATCTTTAAATAATATGTTAACAACTTACTATTTTGCACGGAGAGTTACAGCCGCAGTAGCAAGCAAAAGCAAAAAAAAGTAACAAGCAAAAATTAAAAAAAGAGCCACAATAACAGTAGCAAAGAGATAACAAAGAAAAAGTAAAAATAAAAAAAGAGTAGGCTAGTCACTTTTTTCAAAAATAGAAAAAAGGCAGCAACAAAGTAAAGAGTCGACGGCGACTGTCTTGATGAAGTCGACGGCAGCCCAGACTAGTACCAATTTAGCCAATTTTTGGATGGACCAGCCCCTGATCGAGTCGACGGTGGCCGACAAGTGACTAGTCGGGGACTAGCCCCTAGTCGAGTCGGCGGCGGCCGACTAGCGACTAGTCGGGGACTAGTCGGCCGCCTAGAGGGATTTTTACAACATTGGTGGTGCATACCGGAGCAATGCACTTGCACATTCACCTATACCTATAGAAGTGCTAGTAAACCATGGCCAATTGCCTAGCAGGTGTAGTTAGGCTCAATGGATCTATATCCTTGTAAAAATATTTATAGCCATTCCACACACCCAGAGTAGGTCCACCAATTTTATGAACGGAATACTTCTCCAAATAATTTTTGCCCGCTGGTTTCTAACTTAGTTACCATCCGATGCTAATGTCCAGATGCAATGTAGCATGTATCAGATGGTTTATCTACTATGGGTTATCAAAATGTGTCAAATATATCCCAAGTTATATAGGACAACACGAGATGTGTACATGCACAAGGCTAAAGTTTCATGAGATATGTTTAGTGTAAAAGATATCTTGTATGCTACTAAAAATATTATATCCACTTTTGGACTTAAAAGCCATTTCAAGAGGTAATCATATGACAAGAGGTTAAGAACTAATCTATTATTTAGTTACTAATAGCATGCAGGCTTAGCATTCCACAAGTCCAAAGTGCCAATTACAGAGTTCTGATACGGGTACCTTAATATCTTCTATTAATCACAACTAATTTATGACCTAAATATAAATGCCCTTGAGGCATTCCCAAATTAATGTATTTTAGGATGTTCAAAGAAGGTGTTAGGTCTACAAATTTCAAGAACCAGTGCGTGTGCACGAACTTTTTTTTTTTTTTTTTATGTCGTGAGGCTAGCTGGTATATACACTATATAGTTTGACCAAAATGCCAAGCAAATATGGCCACTATGGGTGATGGTGGCACACTTCTTTGGTTGTTGCCACTAGCACCTATTGACTACCAATAATTTAATAATGGTTACTTATTTTATGTTCTCTTCAAAAGTTGTTATATGGGTTAAATTCAAATTCTACAGTTCTAATTCCTAATCCCCATTAATCTGGTGAACTCCGGTCATCCAAAATCAATTACTCGGATGGAAATCCTTATTATTATCAATAATTATTGGACGCCATACATGTATTGGAAGAGAAACTGGGTGGAGAGGGGACCGGTTTGTTTGAAGCAGGAGAGAAAGGGGGGGGGGGGGAGTTAGTCCATTTCGTGGTGTTCAAAGAGGACGATGCGGAATGAGAGAGCGCTCCACTGTTGTGGAGGCGAAGGTCATTTGATAACTGAAAGGTGGAGGGATGGTCAGTTGTGATGGGGACAAAAGAAAGGAGGGAGAGGTGGGGGGGTTGGGGGGGGGGGGGGTGGAGGAAGAGCAAAAAGAGAATGGAGGAAGGATGATGCTATTTACTGGTTTGGTTTGGTGGTGTTGGAATGATGAACATTCAAGGTAGACGAGGGAAAACAAGGTTTTTATTGGTACAATTTGATAATTGTCATTATAAAATCTGTTTTGATGATGGTGGTGAGAAGAAATAAAAACAAACCATAAAAAGTTCTCTTTATATTTCCCCCCAAACTTTAACTATCTGAAGCTAGATCACAGTATGAACACCTGACAATTATCTTTATCCATGTTTGTAAGTTCTCTTCGATCTGGCTTACATAATGCACAACATATGTCTTCAAGTTTGTTCTATTTCTGGTGGAAGGTTGGAGTAACTTTTGATTTGAGGCATGCCATATCCGTCTGCTCACATTATTTTTAGAATTTGTGCATCTATTTAATATGTACACAGAAACTTAATTTCTTTTGTGTCTCTGCCGTCATGCAGATTGAGTTGTATTCAGTCCATTCTTATGCATTTGCATTTTTTTTCTTTCTCTTGAGTTAGATCTTAGTTTTACTTCTGCTTCATCCTGTAACAGAATGGCTGTGCGCAACTTATGGAAATTTCATCAAGTGATGGAGCTTCCAAGGAAAACAATACAACACATCACGACCCTGTAAATGCTTATGTTGAGCTATTGTCAGTAATCCAACTCAAACCTGATAGTGCTACCCCACGAGAGGTTGCCATATGCAATATGCAAGGTATTTGATAAATCATTTTTTATTTTTGAGTCAACTACGTATACCTTTTTATATTGTTCTAGCAATTTGACCACTTGTCTGTTGTGGTCTAGGTATTAATTGCTTAAAGGATGGGAATTCAGTTGACAAGATTCTTAAGACATTGTCTTCAGAGTGTTTTCAAACAGAAGGATTTGTTACGCAACAAGTTGAATTCACTGTGCCACGCTCTTCAGACAGAATGATGTCTATAGCACTACACTGGGCTGCAGTTCATTTGAAATGCATCCCTCGCCTTATTATGATATGCAAAGGATTGCTATATCCCCCAGTTTCTTTTGGAGAGCAGACAGACGATATAAGCTTCAACTGGAGATTGTCCTTCTCCCAAAGAATACTTAGATTGAGTGGTCAGCTTGCCAGGGAGATTTCTCATGATGCACTTGACGCAGATCTATTATGTGCAGTGGCAGGCTGTGCTGACACAATTCCAACCTTGTTCAGCTTGAAAACTGAGTACCGGAACTTTGATTCTACTGCAATGAATAATCTTAGTAACTACCTGTTGCTAGTACTGGAGGAATTTCTACGATTTGTTCAAACTGTCTTCTTGGATGGTTACATATCTCAAAACATCCGGACATGTTTACTTGCTTCCATTCTACATATTTTGAGTCCCAACATATGGAGATATGATAGTCTAGAATCTAATCCTAAGCCCCCGCTGGTTTACTGGCCTCAGGTTGTTGTATACGTGCTTAAACATCTCAAAGATGCTAAGAGCTGGTCATGTCATATTAATGACTGCATGGGCAAAACTGTCAATGAATCACTTGAAGTCGGCTGCGATTCTGAGATTAGTTCTATTTCATGTCATTTGCCTACTGAGGAAGTTCTCCTGCTTAAGAAGTATGCATGTGAGGAATATCTGAAAATGATGTTTCCACCTTCAAAACAATGGGTGGATGATCTAATACAACTTGCATTTTTCCTTTATGCTGAAGGACTAAAACTGAGGCCTAAGATTGACAGATTACGCCAAAGCTGCTCAAAAACTGCTAATGTTTTAGAGGTGGATGGTGCAACTAGTCATGAAGATGAGGCCATTTTTGGAGATCTATTTTCAGAAGCTGTCCGCCCAGCTGGGTCGTCAGACAGTGATCAAGCAAACAATGCAGTTCCTTCCGTCTCAAGCAGTCATCTGTTGCCAATTCAAGCGGCAGTGGAATTACTGTGCTTTCTGAAAGAGAATATCTTTTCCGTGGAATGGCATTCTACTATTTTTGATGATGCCTGCAAAAAGATTAATGAGAACCACATAAATCACCTACTTTCTATGGTTAGTTGCCAAACTTCTGTTTCTGATGAGAGGACCTTTGAGAACTGTGCTGCCTTACCTTCGCAAAGGGCACTTCTTTATGTTAGTGAGATTTGCTTTGAGCTCTTGCATAAGTTTCTTGTTCTCCAAGACTTCTCGGCTTCTCTGAAAGAACACCTTGTTGATCAAGTGTTGAAGGTCGAAAATGGGGCATTTATTTATAACAATTATACTCTTACTTTGTTAGCCCATGCTCTTATTTCACGGGTGGGATTGGATGGTAAGCGTGTAACAATGAAAATCTTTGAGAGATATGTTGATTTTCTTCTAGAGAAGGCAAAGGATGTCTACATTAACTGTCCTCTGGATAATGACTTCTTTCTGACTCTTCCCAGTCCCTTTCACTTGGAAATTCTACTGATAGCCTTCCATCTGTCTTCTCCTGCTGAAAAAGCTGTTCTGGCAAATTATATACTTTCTTCACTCACAAAAAGAGATGTATCAACATCTGAATTTAATGCAAGGCAACTCTTCTGCTGGGCTATGACAGTTTCGAGGCTTCTTTTGGTGTTGCGGCACATAATAGTCTATCCAGCTACTTGTCCTTCATGGTTGCTTCTGCGGGTGAAATCTAGATTGAGGGAAACGCCATCAAGAGCTTGTTTTATGCATGATCATTTGTCTTCCTGGACATCAACTGTGGTGGAAAATATTTTTGGGGATTCAACTAAAGAGTCTGCAAGTGTTAGTGCATTGCTCCTTCAGCTAATTGATGTAATTCCCCATCCTCTTGCTGTCTGTAAAGATGATTGTTCCTTGGACGCTTTAGGATTGAACTGGGGTGAGTTGTCAAGCACATTTTCGTGGATTCTAAATCTTTGGAACGGTAAACAGTCTGAAGTTGTGGAGCAGCTCATTCTTGAAAGATACATTTTCTTACTCTGCTGGGGCACTATTTCTAGTATTGGTTACGGCTTGAAACATATGATTCTTTCGGGTAGCACTTCACTTGATCAGGACATCTCAAATATCGAGTCCTTCTTGCACTTTGGCCTCATTATAATGGGCAGTACTCGTGCTAGTATCAAGGAGAACAATATGTCAAAGGTCATTTTGAATCTACTTCAACGACTACTGCGAGAGCGATTACCAGATAAGAATGCAGTACAAGGTTGGGATTTTCTTAGAAGTGGTGCATGGCTTTGTCTACTACTTTCTCTGCTTCGTGCTGGCATTTGGAAATATTCTGTTAATCATGGGATTCCTGGGGTTGAGTTATATAGGGTTCAGGGGTCCAGTGACCATGAATTCTTTTACATTGCAGAAGACATCATATCCAGTATACTTAAAGGCAATCAGAGTGGGTTGCTGTTAAATTTGTTCTCATCCATTCTAAAGACGTACTTGCAGGTTTTCCAGGAAGCTTTTCTTTCTATGCTAGATCATAATAAATCCTTTTCAGATGGATTATCTCCACTGCTGTTGCTGAAACACACTAGATTTGACAAATGCAGACAAGATTTTCTGCTTGATAAGTGTGGTTTTACTCCATCACAGCTGGACTCTGTATATGATCTCTTATTGAAGTTGGATGAGATCCTTGCAAAAGAGGATACAGGAAGCACACATGGCATGTTCTTGGAGAGCTTGCTACATGGTTTTCCTTCAAATTTGGATCCTTCAAGTGCTACTGTTCTTACTTGTGTTCTTGTTGTTAAAGAACTTGTTTGCTCAGTGGATAATTTCATCAAAGTCAATGGAGTACCAAACCACTCATTAGGTGCTGATGTACGTTGCCAACTTCTTGATTCCATAATGGCCATCCGATGTGATCGAATGTTCCAAACCGTCCATATAAAATGTGAAGCTATATTTGCCAGTCTAAGTGTCGAGAAGAAGGAATTGTCTGGCATGAGTGACTTGTATGCCCTGAAGCAAATGGAAGGGCTCCTGGTAGACATGAACTCCAGAGAAATAACTGATTCCAATACCCATGAAATGCTGATTATTAGTGTTGTTGATGCAATAGAAGCCCTCCGAAGGGATGATTCTAAGGCAGAGGCTTTTAAATATTATATGGGCTGTGATGAACATGTATTTGAAGAAGATGCCATTCTACATCAGCAGCATGGTGAGATGTTAATTTTCATTGATGCACTAGATAAATGCTACTCTGAGACTGTCAATTTGAAGGTTCTCAGCTTATTAGTTGACCTTTTGGCTGGTGGGCATTGCCCTGGTCTCAAAGAGAGACTGCAGAAGAGACTACTTGGCATGGACATAGCTTGCCTATCTCATTGGTTGGAAATTAGGCTATTAGGACGTAAAGTAGAAACTTTAGAGGGGGTCATTACTGCAAAAGGGAGTTCGACTTTGCTCAGAGAATCAACTATGGACTTAGTTAGACACCTTGTATCCCAACCATGTGAAAAGCTGTCAGGAGAACTCCACAATCGACTTATAGAGGCTATGCTTATGTCACTTGACAGTGCATTTTTGTTGTATGATATCCATTCTGCTAAAGCCTATTTCAGTTTTGTAGTTCAACTTTTGAATGGGGAACCCTCAATGAAGCTACTTGTGGAGAAGACTCTAGTTCTAATGGGCAATTTGGCAGGAAATGAAGATTTGCTTCCTGGTTTGAAGTTCCTCTTTGGCTTTCTTGAGGCTGTTTTAGGCGACTCTGGACCTAATAGAAGTGCCTCAGAAAAGATCTCATCAAAGCTTTCCTCTAGTAATAGTTTTGGGTCAGGATCTTTAATATCAAAACCTGATGGTTCCAGAAAGAACTCAGAGAATTTGGTTCTTCCTTCCAATCCAGACGGTGCTTCTGCTTCGGTTGATTGTGATGCAACTTCTGCAGATGAGGATGAAGATGATGGCACATCTGATGGGGAGTTAGGAAGCATGGACAAGGATGAGGAAGAGGATAGTAACAGTGAAAGGAATCTTGCCTCCAAAGTTTGCACATTTACATCCAGTGGCAGTAATTTTATGGAGCAGCATTGGTATTTCTGTTATACGTGTGATTTAACCGTCTCCAAGGGCTGTTGTTCTATCTGTGCAAAAGTTTGCCATCGGGGTCACCGTGTTGTCTATTCTAGGTCAAGTCGGTTTTTTTGTGACTGTGGGGCAGGTGGTGTCAGGGGAAGCAGCTGTCAATGCTTGAAGCCTAGGAAATTCACTGCTAGCAACGACGTAACCGCTCAGAACGCAGGTAGTTTCCAACAGTTTTTGCCTTTTCCTGGAGATGATCAAATTCCAGACAGCGATTCCGATTTGGATGATGATGTTTGTTGTGTAGATGTCGACACTTCCTATAAGTTGTCCATTCCTAGAGAGTTACAAGATGGACTCCCTGTATTACTTGAAAATCTAAATGTGGAAGCTCGAGTACTTGAACTCTGTAATAGACTGATTCCAGAAGTAATCAGCCGAAGAGAGTTGAACCGTTCAAAAGATAAAAACGTAATTCTGGGCGATAGCAAGACATTGTCGTGCAAAGTTGACCTTTTTCAATTGAAGAAAGCTTACAAAAGTGGATCACTAGACCTGAAAATAAAAGCAGATTATCCAAATTCCAGGGAACTGAAATCACATCTGTCCAGAGGTTCTCTTACTAAATCATTGCTTACTGTCAGTGTTAGAGGTAGGCTTGCTGCCGGCGAAGGAGATAAAGTGGCAATATTTGATGTTGGACAGCTAATTGGACAGCCTTCTGCTGCACCTGTCACGGCAGATAAGACCAATGTTAAGCCACTGTCGAAGAACATTGTGCGCTTTGAAATAGTACATTTGCTGTTCAATCCTGTAATAGAAAATTATCTTGCCGTTGCTGGGTATGAAGATTGCCAGGTACTTACTGTGAATCCTCGTGGTGAAGTAACTGATCGGCTTGCTATTGAACTTGCTTTACAAGGGGCTTATATCCGAAAGGTGGATTGGGTTCCTGGTTCCCAGGTTCAGCTAATGGTGGTCACTAACATGTTTGTAAAGATATTTGACCTCTCCCTGGATAACATTAGCCCCATGCACTACTTCACATTGCCTGATGATCTGATTGTGGATGCAACACTTGTCCCGTCTTCCATGGGGAAAGTTTTTCTCCTTGTTCTGTCAGAATCTGGGTCTTTATACAGGCTGGAAGTGTTAATGGAGGGAGATATCGGTGCAAAAGCACTTACGGAGAGTGTACAGGTTCAGGATTGGACCGTTCAGCCAGAAGGCCTATCATTGTATTATTCTTCCACTTACAGGCTACTTTTCTTATCTTATCAAGATGGGACAAGTCTTATTGGACGTTTAGATTCTAATGCTATGTCTTTCACGGCGGTATCATCCGTGTATGAAGATGACCAAGACGGTAAAGTTAAACCAGCTGGGTTACATCATTGGAGAGAACTGCTTGTTGGTTATGGGCTTTTTGTTTGCTTCTCGAGCCTCAAATCGAACACTGCACTCTCAGTATCCATTGGCCCACTTGAATTATTTGCACAGAACATGAGATATAGTGCTGGCTCAACTTTACCTTTGGTTGGAATTGCTGCCTATAAGCCACTGTCCAAAGATAAAGACTGCACTCACTGCCTAGTACTAAATGATGATGGCAGTCTTCAGATTTACTTACATATTCCCATGGGAGATGACACTGCAGCAAATATGAGTGCAAATCCCACAAAGAAACTGGGATCTAGCATTCTCAGCAACAAGGTCTATGCCGGGTCAAATCCAGAATTTCCCCTTGATTTCTTCGAGAAAACAACCTGTATTACTGCAGATGTGAAGCTGACTTGCGATGCCCTTAAAAGTAGTGATTCTGAAAGTATGAAACAGCGGTTGGCATCAGATGATGGATTTCTAGAAAGTCCGAATGCCACAGGCTTCAAGGTATCATCATTCCCAAATCCAGGTGTCCAGAAATAGTTTTAGTTTGCTATATATTTATAACCCTGTTTCTTGTGGTAGTTTATATTAAATGGTTCTTTCTTTGTTCATTTCTTATTATTTCTTGTTCTTTGATCTTGGCTAAAATATTTGAATTCTAAACTTCTCATGTACTTTATCCTCAGATTACTGTATCAAATTCGAACCCCGATATTGTCATGGTTGGCCTGCGCGTACATGTGGGTAATACGTCAGCAAGCAATATACCTTCTGAAATCACCATTTTTCAGAGAGTCATTAAATTAGATGAAGCCATACGATCATGGTATGACATACCCTTCACGATTGCTGAATCACTTCTGGCTGATGAAGAATTTACTATCACTGTGGGTCGGACTTTTGATGGGTCAACTATGCCAAGGATAGATTCTTTGGAAATCTATGGCCGAACAAAGGATGAATTTGGTTGGAAGGAGAAAATGGATGCTGTTCTGGATATGGAAGCCCAAGTGCTCGGTGCTAATTCTGGTGCTGCAGGAACCGGAAAGAAGTGCCGGATTATGCAAACTGCTCCTATTCATGAGCAAGTTATCATGGATGCTCTTAGACTTCTGTCAAGGATTTATTTACTGTGCAGGCCACAATTTCTTACTGAAGTTGAAGATGCAAATTTGGAGCTTAACAAGCTAAAATGCAAGAATTTGTTAGAGACCATATTCCAGAGTGATAGGGAACCTCTACTGCAGTCTGCAGCTTGCAGTGTTCTTCAGGCCCTGTTCCCAAAAAAGGAGATCTATTATCAAGTAAATACCATATGCTTAAGTTGGGAGCGCTTCATGCTTTACTCTTTCTTCACTAACATCGAGTTGTTTTTTCCAGGTGAAAGATACCATGCGCCTCTTGGGGGTTGTCAAATCTTTTCCTATGCTTATTTCGAGAATAGGAGTTGGAGGGGTGGGAGCAGGATGGGTGATCAAAGAGTTCACAGTACATATGCATGCAGTGTCAAGAATAGCATTGCATCGAAGGTCAAATATGGTTGCTTTTCTTGAAATTCATGGTATGTATGAAATTAGTTGAAATCAAGATACTGTTCATACAAGCTGGGTTTTAATCTTTCATCGCTAAGAGTTACTTTCAGATTGTTTTTTAGTTGATCTAATAGGTTTCTTTCTAAGTCCCTGTCAAAAAACTCTTGAGTGTTGGTTGCTGAGGGTTATATATATTTATATTCAAACAGTTTTATTTGCCAATTAGTGATAATGATGCATAAACTAAATTGAAATGGTGATCTTTGTCCAGTTGTCAGAGCGGTTACATTATCTAATAACCGGACCTAAAAATCATTTTGCTTATAAAGTGAAAATTTAACAAGGAAGAAGAATATTTTCTCCCTGTGTGTACTAAAGCAAGGAAATAATTTTTTTAGTTGTAGTGGAACAACCAAGGAGAACAGATATATGGTAGGTGGTCTACTTTTATGTTTTCATTTCTTATTGATTCTTTTTCATTTCTTATTGATTCTACAACAAGTGTGGATCCAGCACATGTTCTCTTGACATTTCAGCACGTTTCTGAATGCATTAAACGATTATCCAGCCAGATAGCGACATTTAGAGTGTTACAATAGGTCACTAGTGGGGGATTTCTTCTTGGCGAGAACCATATAAATTGCTTGTATGAAGTTAAGACTTTAATGCGTGGTTATGTTGTATAAAGATCATTTGGAAACAAAGTTACCCTGAAGAATGTGATGAACTGTGTGGCATAATTTATTGACAAAATGTGTAGAATGAACATATTGTTTTGTTGGGAATGGAGTGATATTGTTCCACTAATAATGAAAAAGCCAAATTTCTCCATGTATATATTCTTACCCCTTTCTATCGTCTTCTTTTTGGTTGCAAAACTGATAGTCAACTCTTGCAAATTATTTCCAACAATCGTAAAGAATATATATTTTTTCAAATAATGCACGGCGTAGAAATGCAGATCACTGTTGGAGTGGTTCTCATCGTCACCATTGTACAAGCCCCCTCCCAACATAATGAGTTGAGTTATGGAGCAAAGAGAGTTCCGGCAAAAGAATTGGCAAAGTTTTACGATTACTTGGGCAAGTAATTGGATTTTAATAGCAACTTTTGTCGGAAACCCAGAAGTTGTTAGACAGATCTTCTATGAGGCTTAGAAAATTAGGATGAATAAATTAAACAAAACTTCCTATATTTAGACAAACAGACATCTATTTGATTGTTCATCATTCTTTATGATGATTATATTTATGATTCAGCATGACGTGATATTCAAAAATGCAGTTATAATTACATCAATTTTTTGGTCGCCTTCAGTAAAACTCAGTTTGTGTATAGAATGATGCCACACCTTGTGCTGTTTTTTCTGGTCAGAAGTTTATTTTATTTGCTTTAGACCCAGTTATTGATTCATGTTCTGTTATCTACTTGATAATACATTCAACAGATTATGAAGTACCGACTATGTTGTACCAACCATGAACGTCTTACATGCTTATCTAGAATTATTGTACTGTATGATGCATTATCCTTTTAATTGCTTATAATGTAGGGTCAGGGGTAGTGGATGGTTTGATGCAAGTTCTATGGGGCATTTTGGATTTGGAGAAACCTGATACACAGACAATAAACAATATCGTGATACCCGCTGTGGAACTTATATATAGTTATGCTGAATGTCTGGCTTTACACGGAACTGAAGCATCTGGGAGCTCTGTTTCACCTGCTGTGGCATTACTCAAGAAACTACTCTTTGCTCCCTATGAAGCAGTCCAGACATCTAGCAGGTTTTAGTGCACTTATCTAATACATTTTTTTTCTTTCACTTATCTAATATATGATCTGTGTGTTACCTTTTTATTTTGATGACTATATGTGCTTATTCAGGTTCCTCTTCTTTTGTTTGCAATTGCAGTTTAGCTATATCATCTAGATTGCTCCAAGTTCCTTTTCCAAAGCAGACAATGTTGATTGCTGATGATGTTGTAGAGAATCCTGCTACTTCACATGTTCCTTCTGATATAACTGCATCTGGTGGAAATGCACAAGTCATGATTGAAGAGGATACTGCTGCATCATCAGTACAGTACTGCTGTGATGGATGCTCTACAGTTCCTATACTTCGATGCCGTTGGCACTGCAACATATGCCCAGACTTTGATTTGTGTGAGGCCTGCTATGAAGTACTGGATGCAGATCGACTTCCTCCCCCACATTCTAGAGATCACCCAATGTCTGCGATTCCCATAGAAATTGATGCTCTTGGAGGTGAGGGCAGTGGAATCCATTTTTCAATGGACGACTTAAATGATGCAGGCTTGATGCAGGCAGCTGATACAAGTATGCAGAATTGTCCATCTCCACTGCACGGTTTAGAAACCAATGAACCTTCAGAGTTCTCATCCTCTGGGATTGACCAAAGGATAGTATCTATTTCTGCATCGAAGCGTGCTGTGAACTCTTTGCTGCTTCGTGAATTAGTTGGGGAACTGAAAGGATGGATGGAGACAACTTCCGGGATTCGAGCTATTCCAGTTATGCAGTTGTTTTACAGACTATCATCAGCTGTAGGAGGCCCTTTTATGGATAGCTCAAAACCTGAAAACTTGGACTTGGAAAAATTTGTGAAATGGTTTTTGGAGGAGATCAATATTGGCAAACCATTTTTAGCTAAAACTCGTTCCTTCTTTGGAGAAAGTGCTATCCTTGTTTTCATGTTCTTCACTTTAATGCTTCGTAATTGGCATCAGCCTGGTAGTGATAGCACACAGGCAAAATCAGGTTTGAATGCAGATGCACAAGATAAAGGTTTTGGTCAAACTCCTTTATTATCATCTTCTGCTTCACCCTCTGATAGTCAAGAAAAGGATGAGTTTGCTTCTCAGCTTGTTAGAGCTTGCTCCTCCCTAAGGCAACAGTCGTTTTTGAACTATTTAATGGACATTTTACAGCAGCTTGTTCATGTTTTCAAATCCTCGTCTGTAAATGTCGAAAGTGGGCCACCTGGTGGTTCTGGTTGTGGCTCACTTCTAACTGTTCGAAGAGAGCTACCGGCTGGAAACTTTTCTCCATTTTTCTCTGATTCTTATGCAAAAGTTCACCGTTCAGATCTTTTCATTGATTATCATAAGCTGTTGTTGGAGAACACTTTCCGGCTGGTGTATAGTATGGTTCGCCCAGAGAAGCACGATAAGTCAGTAGAAAAGGAAAAGTCATACAAGATGTGTGCTGGTAAGGATTTGAAGCTGGATGGTTTTCAAGATGTTCTTTGTAGTTATATTAGTAATCCCCATACTGCATTTGTACGACGGTATGCGAGAAGGCTCTTCCTTCACTTGTGCGGCAGCAAAACTCATTATTACAGTGTGAGAGATTCATGGCAGTTCTCAAATGAAGTTAAGAAGCTAGACAAGCTTGTCAACAAATCTGGAGGTTTTCAAAACCCTGTACCGTATGAGAAAAGTGTTAAGCTCGTCAAATGCTTGTCCTCAATATCCGAAGCTGCTGGGGCCCGACCTAGGAATTGGCAGAAGTATTGCTCAAAGGACAATGACCTGCTGACCTTCATGATGACTGGAATATTTCACTTCAGTGAAGAATCTGTTCTTCAGACACTCAAACTTTTGAATTTAGCATTTTACACTGGAAAAGAGATGGGCAATACCATGCAGAAAATTGAAGGTGGGGACGGAGGAACAAGCTCCAACAAAAGCGGTAGTCAATCTTCAGATCCAAAAAAGAAGAGAAAAAACGAGGATGGAACTGAAAGTGGATCAGAAAAGTCTTGTATCAACATGGAGCAAGCTGTTGAGATATTCTGTGACAAAGATGGTAGTATCCTAAGAAAGTTTATTGATTTCTTTTTACTAGAATGGAATTCAGTAAGTGTTCGCAATGAAGCGAAGTGTGTCCTATTTGGTATTTGGCATCATGGCAAACAATCATTCAAGGTGACCATGCTAACTTCCCTCTTGGAAAGAGTGAAAATTTTACCTATGTATGGCCAGAACATTATGGAGTACGTGGAGCTCATGACCTGGCTTCTGGGTAAAGTGCCAGACGGGAGCATGAAGCAACAGGACACTGATCTTGTGAGCCAGTGTTTGACAGCTGATGTTATAAGCTGCATTTTTGGAACTCTTCATTCCCAAAATGAGCTTCTGGCAAACCATCCAAATTCACGCATATATAATACTCTAAGTGGTTTGATAGAATTTGATGGGTGCTATCTTGAAAGTGAGCCATGTGTTGCTTGTAGCTGTCCAGAGGTTCCATACAACAGGATGAAACTTGAAAGCTTGAAGTCTGAGACAAAGTTTACCGATAACCGCATAATTGTGAAGTGCACAGGAAGCTATACTATTCAAACAGTGACTATGAATGTTCATGATGCTCGCAAGTCGAAATCAGTGAAAGTGTTGAACTTGTACTACAACAATAGGCCTGTTGCTGATTTATCAGAACTGAAAAATAATTGGTCGCTGTGGAAGCGTGCTAAGAGCTGTCATCTTGCTTTTAACCAAACAGAACTGAAGGTGGAATTTCCAATTCCGATTACTGCTTGCAATTTCATGATAGAGCTCGATTCCTTCTATGAAAATCTGCAAGCTTCGTCCCTTGAATCATTGCAGTGTCCCCGTTGTAGCAGGTCTGTTACTGACAAGCATGGTATTTGTAGCAATTGCCATGAAAATGCATACCAGTGCAGGCAGTGCAGAAATATTAATTATGAAAATTTGGATTCATTCCTTTGCAATGAGTGTGGATATAGCAAGTACGGTCGTTTTGAGTTCAATTTCATGGCGAAACCAAGTTTCTCATTTGATTACATGGAGAATGATGAGGATATGAAGAAAGGTTTGGCAGCTATTGAATCAGAATCAGAGAATGCTCATAGGAGATACCAACAACTTTTGGGATTCAAGAAGCCTTTGCTTAAGCTCGTATCAAGCATAGGCGAGCAAGAAATAGACTCGCAGCAGAAGGATACAGTGCAGCAAATGATGGTGTCTTTACCTGGGCCTTCATGCAAGATAAATAGGAAAATTGCACTATTAGGGGTGTTGTACGGTGAGAAATGCAAAGCAGCTTTCGATTCTGTGAGCAAAAGTGTCCAGACACTACAAGGATTACGAAGGGTTCTGATGACTTATCTGCATCAGAAAAGTTCTGATGATATTGTAGCTTCATTGAGATATGCAGTTCCTAAATCATCAAACAATTGCTATGGTTGTGCTACAACATTCGTCACACAGTGTTTGGAGTTGTTACTGGTGTTATCAAAACATGTAAACTGCAAAAAGCAACTTGTTGCAGCCGGCATCTTAACAGAGCTATTTGAGAACAATATCCATCAGGGTCCCAAAACAGCTCGTGTTCAGGCAAGGGCTGTTCTTTGCGCTTTCTCTGAAGGTGATGCTAATGCAGTGGGTGAGTTGAACGCATTAATACAGAAGAAAGTCATGTATTGCCTTGAACATCATCGTTCCATGGACATTGCACTGGCAACCCGTGAAGAACTCCTGTTACTTTCGGAGACCTGTGCCGTGGTGGATGAGTTTTGGGAGTCTAGACTGCGTATTGCTTTCCAGCTGTTGTTTTCTTCCATTAAATTGGGAGCAAAACATCCTGCCATTTCAGAGCATATTATTCTTCCTTGTTTGAGAATAATATCTCAAGCATGTACTCCTCCAAAATCAGATGTTGCGGAAAAGGAACAAGGCATAGGTAAATCCATCTCTATTCTGCAGTCGAAGAATGACAGCAGTGTGACCTCATCTGCAACTTTTAGTGGCTTTACTGGAGGGAACAAGTCCCCTTCTGAGCAATCAGGCAAGCATTTGGATGGTAGTGGAAAAGGTCAGGATATTCTACTTCTAAGCTATTCTGAGTGGGCAAGGGGTGCTTCATATCTTGATTTTGTCAGGCGGCAGTACAAAGTCTCCCAGGTTGTAAAGGTTACTTCACATAGAGGCCGTCAGGATCCGCAGAAATATGATTACTTGTCTCTTAAATATGCTCTCAAGTGGAAGCGCCGTGCTTGTAGAAGGACAGCTAAGAGTGACTTATCAACATTTGCACTGGGTTCCTGGGTTTCAGAATTAATTTTGAGTGCTTGTTCGCAGTCTATAAGGTCTGAAGTATGTGCCCTTGTCGGTTTACTTTGCCCACAGAACTCTCCTAGGCGGTTCCAGTTATTGAACTTACTCATGTCATTGCTGCCGGTTACTCTATCTGCTGGTGAAAGTGCAGCAGAATATTTTGAATTATTCTTTAAGATGATTGATTCAGAAGATGCACGGCTTTTCTTAACTGTGAGGGGATGCCTAGATACCATTTGCAGGTTAATATCACAAGAGGTGGGTAATGTTGAATCACAAGAGAGGAGCCTCAATATTGACATATCACAAGGTTTTATTCTTCATAAGCTTATAGAGCTCCTCAGCAAGTTTCTTGAAGTATCCAATATCCGAATCAGGTAAGCATGCTTATTTGTGTTAACGTTTTGTATATTTTTGTTTTCACCCTTTACCTAACTGATCCTTGTATTGGTGCCTAGATTTATGAGAGATGAGTTGCTGTCACAAGTTCTGGAGGCGCTTCTTGTCATCCGAGGCCTTATAGTGCAGAAGACGAAATTGATAAGTGATTGCAACCGTCTTCTGAAAGACCTTCTAGATAGTCTTCTGCTAGAGAGCACTGGAAACAAGCGGCAGTTCATCCGTGCTTGTATTTCAGGTTTGCAGAAGCATGCAAAGCAGAAAAAGGGCCGCACTTCACTGGTATGAGATTGCTTATCAGAACATTTATACTTTCTTTTTCTTGCAGAAGGTTTTTCTTGAAAATTACAGTTATTGTTACTGTTGTTTGTTTCTTTGTCATTTCTGTTCCTGGTTTCTGATGGCATTACGACTTCAGCTTCAACTTGTCACCATTTCAGTTCATTCTTTAAGATGTAACTTTAACAGTCTTCTGACTCTTCTCCAAGGAGCCTAGTATTAGGGGAAGAGGCATGGGAGCAAGAGGGACCTAATCACTCCCCTCCCTACCTCCACGCATTCCCATATTACCCTGCTTTTTTTTGTTCTTTGGTACCTCACATATCTTCTCTTGCGTTGGTTCTCATCACCACTCTATTCTGCATATAACGCTAATTTTCTACTTATTGTATCTGTCAACTATCATTTTCGACTAGACACCTCCATAATAAGTAGGTGTTTCATGAACAAAAATAATCAAATAGCTCTTAAGATTGCACACAGTATACGGCAATATATCAAGGTCCAACCTTGTGAGTCCGCAAATGTGGAGTTGAAGTTAGTGTTCATCTGGTTAATTTAAACTCATTACCACTGGCTCTGGTTACAGTCTAATACATCTGAGGTTCCTAGTAGGACCGAATAGCTAAAAGATCATGCCAAAGTCCCTTAAAATTTTCAATTGAAACCACCACCACCACCACCACCACCTTTATCCCAAAGTTTCGGGGTTGGCTTGTGGAGTCCATGTCCTCTGTAACACTAACAAAAACCATGTCCTCTAGTTTGAGTGGCTCCATTAACTAGTATGTTATTGCTCCTCGTTGGTGGAGTTACATAGTATCTATTGGTCTATATTGTACGTCCGCATTACCCAAGACGTTTTTCTTTCATCTTGTCCTCAATTGGTGCTAACCTCTTAGTTTTCACGAATACACTCATTTCTTTTGCTATCTTTTAATGTACTGCTACTCATCCATCTTAGCATCTGCTACACTAATTTTTTGGACATTTTTATTAATTGAAGCTGATGAAGGAATTAAGATTGACCCGAAACCCGAAGCCAAATTACTTTGCTCAAACCCTATCGAAGCCAAAAGACCAATCAAATTTGGAGTTTCTCCGCTTAGTTACGCAATATATTTTTAGTCTCTGACATCAACATCTGAAGGCTAATAGCATCATGTTGGTAGTAGTTACAGAGAGGTTGCCAGTCCTACCCATTCTTTGGCTTAATGTGTCACAGAGATGAACACAATTACTTATATAGCAAATTGTATCATTTTTATCTATTTGTCTAGACTCTTTATAGTCTAAGGGAACTTAGAGGGTGCTCCTTAATTTTAAGATGCATAAAAAAGCTTGGTCTACCTACCTGCCAAAGGCCGACTAGGTTTTATGGCACGAAGATATCTTCCCTATGAATTTTGTACCATCATGGAGGGTTGACGTCAACTGGTCATAAAAGCTAAGTTAAATATAGTTGATTATTTATGCGATTTGATAATATGATTCTTTTGTGCAGTTTATTTTGGAGCAACTTTGCAACATGATATGTCCATCAAAGCCAGAACCTGTGTATCTTTTAATTCTCAACAAGTCGCACACACAGGAAGAATTTATTAGGGGTTCTATGACAAAAAATCCTTATTCAAGTACTGAGATTGGCCCGTTAATGAGAGATGTCAAAAACAAAATTTGCCATCAGTTGGATCTATTAGGTCTTGTGGAAGATGACTATGGCATGGAATTACTTGTTGCTGGTAATATAATTTCTCTGGACTTGAGCATTTCTCAAGTATATGAACAAGTATGGAAGAAATCCCATAGGCAATCACAGAATACACTGTCCAGTGCTGGTGCACCAACTTCAGGGGGTATCACAGCAGTCAGAGACTTTCCACCAATGACAGTGACATACCGGCTTCAGGTGAATAATTATATTCAGAGATGTAGTTCGTAATCTTGAATTGATTTAGTAAAGTTAGACCTCTTCTATATATGATGGGTTTTGTTCCAATTTTTGTAAATTTTCAAGTACTGATGTAATAGATTTTCCTTGGGTTCTTCACTTCCACATTAGGCAAACATGTGCACAGAGTCTATATCATATTGCCTCCTTTGTCTGCCCCTTCTGGTGCATCTGCTGTAATTATACTGCAAAATCTTATTTTGCTCCTAAAATTGGCAGGGATTAGACGGTGAAGCTACTGAGCCAATGATTAAGGAGTTGGAAGAGGAGAGAGAGGAATCCCAGGACCCTGAAGTTGAATTTGCAATAGCAGGTGCTGTCAGGGAGTGTGGAGGCCTTGAAATCATTTTGAGTATGCTACAGGTAGGTTGTGTTCTTCTATTGTGTTTACTAATTTATCTCCTTTATCAAGATGGGACCTAGGTCTTTAGGCTTATTTCTCGGTTTATAATGTTTAAGACTAGTTAATAAGTTTGTTTCCCTTAGAATTATGATATTGTCTATATAAAAATCCAATTGGATCTGCTTCTTAAATACTCTTTGTGCTTTACATTGTAGCAGTGGTATGCAATCTGTTTCCAATAACTTTCAATTCCTTTTGTAGCGCTTACGCGATAGTGAATTGAAGTCCAACCAAGAAGAACTGGGTTCGGTACTTAATCTCCTCATGTACTGCTGCAAGATAAAAGAGAATAGGCGGGCTTTACTAAAATTAGGGGCTCTAGGCCTGCTTCTTGAGACAGCAAGAAGAGCCTTCTCTGTTGAAGCCATGGAGCCAGCCGAGGGCATCCTTTTGATTGTGGAGAGCCTCACCGTAGAAGCGAATAGAAGCGATTTTGGCATGACTCAGAGTGCGCTTAAAGTTACTAATGATGAAAGTGTTGCTGATGAACAGGCAAAGAAAATTGTTCTGATGTTCCTAGAAAGACTCTGCAATCCCTTGAGTTTCAAAAAGTCAAATAAGCAACAACGTAACAATGAGATGGTGGCAAGGATCTTGCCATACTTGACCTATGGGGAACCAGCAGCAATGGAAGCACTTATCCAGCATTTTGATCCATACTTGCAAAACTGGGGTGAATTTGATCGTTTGCAGAAAGAGCATGAACATAATCCAAAGGACGAGAACTTGGCTCTTCAAGCAGCTAAGCAGAGATCCGCTTTGGAAAATTTCGTACGAGTATCGGAGTCCCTTAAGACTAGTTCCTGCGGAGAGAGGTTGAAGGACATCATACTTGAGAAAGGAATTGCCAAGGTTGCTGTTAGACACCTGAGGGAGTGCTTTGCAGTTGCAGGTCAGGCTGGGTTTAAGTTAAGTGCAGAATGGGCATTTGGTCTCAAACTGCCATCAGTTCCTCTGATATTGTCCATGTTGAGGGGGCTGTCAAAGGGTCATCTGGCTACTCAAAGGTGCATTGACGAGGAAGGAGTCTTACCTTTGCTTCATGCTCTTGAGGGAGTCCCTGGAGAAAATGAAATAGGTGCACGAGCTGAAAACTTGTTGGATACACTTGCTGACAAGGATAGTAATGGTGATGGTTTCTTAGGGGAGAAGATACACAAGTTGCGACATGCTACCAGGGATGAGATGCGTCGTCGGGCTCTTAGGAAAAGGGAGGAGTTACTTCAGGTTGGTTTCATGCTCACTTTTACTATTTCTGATTAAAGTAAATTGATGTTGCGCGTGTGCATGTGTAGATCATCTGGAATTTCAATTTGGAACTTTTGCTCTTTGTAGAGTCGTGATTTTATCAGAAATCTATGTGCATTAGATGAAGCAAAGTCTTTTCATGAAAATAAACCAGGGCCCATCTTGTAAGAAATGGCCTTCAAAATTACTGAATATAATTAGGAATAAATAGCACTAGTGTACACAAGAGAAGATTTTCTCACCTGATCGGCAGAGACACATCTAGCACTGCAGGGAGCTTGAAATTGAAATTTTATGTGCTTCTCCCTTAACAGCAATCACTTTGTTTAGCGAAGTAATTGTGTTCTTAGAAGTATATAAACCAAGGTTCAAAAGTTGGTATCGGTATCGGACTCTTCCTATGACTCTGGGTTTGGTGGGTTGGGTATCAGTTGGTTTCGACGGTTTTTGCAGATTTCCGACCCTCAATTTTTGATTTGGTTTTGGCCGCTAATCAAAACCTAGATATAAACTAAGATATCGTATAGTGCAAATGTCATCATAAGTGTCTTGCCCCGAAACCAAGCGGAAACAAATAATTTGGGACAAGGACGCTGATATTAGGCAGGCCCTAGGATTCAGTGTGGTGCATTGTCCTAGCCATGCACTAGCATGCGAGCATATCTCAATCTCTGGTTAGTCGATCCTACTATCTCAGGGGCTAAAAAATGTTTGGAAATACAAATGGAACCCATAAAAGGTGACTTGTCGGTGCAACACGCCTCCCCGTATATAGTATAGTTTGCAGTATCGGCCAATACCGATACGATGGCATATCCCGGTCCGATACCGACCGATACCCGATACGATACCGACATTGGAGGTCTCTTTTCTAGTCAATTCGGAAAAAAAAATTGAACAAAAAGTCCAACCAGCAAGGGTGTAAAAACACACTAAGGTTGTAAAATAATGTAAAAGAAGAAAACTTATCTATCACATGTAAACCAATTGGCAAGGGTGAATACTATTTCATTCAATTTCAAAACTACTAAAAAACAACACAAAAAATACTTAAAATTATGCATAAATGTATAAAATATTTTTTGATAAAATGTTAATAATTTATAAATAATTATTTGCTTTCCGATACCAAAAATTCCAATACTGTCGATCCCGATACTCAATAGGGTCTGATACTGTTATCGATATTTTTGTTGTGAACCTTGGTATATACTATATAGGTCTCCACTGAACACATTAACATTGTATACCGATGTTGACTTATGCAATGTCTCAAAAATACACAACTAGATGCCCCATATGGTGACATGAAGACACAACTACTCAAAACTCAATGAACAAACGAGAGATGCATGCAACTCAAACTATTAACAGTTTGTACAAAAATACACAACTAGAAGCACCATTGATGTATAAAAATAAATAATAAAGCAGGTGTCTAACAAAATTGTATATCAATCATATACTTACACTTAAATTTTTGTACACTTAAGAAAATATGTGTAAAATACTAAACAAGATAAACCAACTTACCTTGGACATCCCCAATAACAATTTTCAGCCAACCGACCTCCACCATATCATTTTGGTCAATTCATAAGATATCTTAAATCACAACAGACAACTCATTGTAAGGTGTCTCTATTAATTAAGCTAATAACAACTTGAATCAAATTCATACCCATCGATCCTTCTATAAATATTGATTATCTACACTTCTAACCATAGCCCACCCGAACACGAATTTGCGTCCCAATGCAGTAATATATATCCTGACATACTAGCAAAAGATCTTTAGCAATTCCCCATATGCAACCATCATATTGTTATCGTTGTAACATAGATCTATTTTATCTACAATATGGATCCTTTCTTGTATCTTAAGAATTTTAGGAAGTGTTGATTTATATCGGTAGCGGAGTGTTCAGGTTCTAGTTTTGAAGTAGAAGATTCTTAGATGATGCTAG
The DNA here is from genome assembly GCA_029216955.1 of Iris pallida. Taxonomy (NCBI): domain Eukaryota; kingdom Viridiplantae; phylum Streptophyta; class Magnoliopsida; order Asparagales; family Iridaceae; genus Iris; species Iris pallida. The sequence continues at coordinate 1,884,527 of JANAVB010012596.1, forward strand.
TTTGTTGATGTAAACATTGTAAGGTATACATATGGGTTGTACAGTTAAATATTAGAAGGATTGTGTATAACATATGTTATGAGTTTGATTAATTTGTTGAAATTTTTATTTGGGAGTAGTGAGGAAGGCTTACAGCTGGAATGGTTGAATTGTCTCCTGTCTCGTTCCTGAATTGTTTGCTTCCGCCAGTTTCGGGACATGAGAATAAGACTACAAATCCACCCTGTCTCTCTTCCTCTCTGTGAAGTATAAAGTAGGTTTGGATATACTGTAAGATTACTAGGTTATTTATTTAGGTGAAAGATTTATCAATATTTAAGTCAATAGTCTATCTCATATTTTATAGTCCTAGTTAACATAAATAAGTAGGATCTCTAAATGCTGGTTGTTACCTACAAAGTAGGTTTGGATATATTGTAGGATTACTAGGTTATTTATTTAGTCAAAGATCTATTGATATTTAAGTCAATAGTCTGTCTCATATTTTAGTCCTAGTTAACATAAATAAGTAGGATCTCTCCTTTGGAGACTATGGTGGTTGTTACCTACAATAGATTTCTCTCCACCAACTTAGGGTTAGATACCACGACTTTTCTTCTTATATCTTCTATGCCTACGCCATCTAAATCTCAACATAGTATCTGAACTTGATAAATGGTGTCATAGGATGATTCATGATCCTCGAAGGAGATGTTGATACAGTATTAACTTCAGGCCTTTCTTCTTCTGAAGGTTCTACCGTTATCCTTTTTGTTCAAGAGTAGGCAAGAGGTGGAGGATGAAGAAGAAGAAAAATAAAGTAAAAAAAAAAAACCGTTTAGTTGGAGATGATAAGAAATTGGGTATATTATTTTTCAACGTCGAAATCCCATTATTTTCACTTCCTCCGGGGCACTATCACTGTTTGACCTTTGGGCGCCACCTCCGGCCCAAACTCCGGATGCCACCTCCTGGCTACCTTTGGTTCGACCTCTGGATGCCACCTCCGCTCATCTTCCCGCAGGGGCGGAGCCAGGATTTAATTCATGAGGGGGCCATGTTACTACATATAAAAATTCTTAAACTTGTCATATTAATTGAACTTCAATAGCAAAAAAATATATTTAAAATTCTAACAAGGAGCAAGAAGGAAAAAAGAAGAAGTTAATATTTCCAAAATTTTAGAAAGTTAATATATTTAAAAATTCAAACATTAATTGAACTTCAGTAGTAAAGACAAGTCTCAAACCCTTTTAATATGTTTAAAAATTTAAGCATTAATTGAACTTCAGTAGAAGCCAAGTCTCGAACCCTTTGCCCCTCCTTTAAATGCATAGAGCACAACCACTTGAGCTAACATTAACTTTGTGTAAAAGGAGGCCAAAACAATATATGTTGTAAAACAGCAGAATTTTCTATGTAGTAATTGACAATATTTAAAAATATTGGGGGGGCCGTGGCCCCCCTTGGACTCTTAATAAATCCGCCTTCTTCAAAGCCAAGGTTCATCCTCTGCATACAGCCTTCCTTCACATATGTCATTGTCCTCGGACCTCTTTATTGTCAATCTCTCTTTTGTGGTGAGCTTTTTCGTCCACTCTGTTGACTTTTTCAGTGAGAATCTGTTTGGTAAAAGGAAAGTGGGAGGGGGAGGGAAAGTGCAAATCCTAGTCAGGAAGTGCTTGGACTCTCTCTTTCTTGTGCCCTCCTCCTTGGTAAATATGGGAAGTACATTATAATATTAGTAAATATTAATCAATTACCTGACTACTTGGATGATAACTAGATTACTTGTATTGACATTGTTCACGTAGATTTTTTTTTCCTTCTTCTAGTAACATAACTTGTCAACCTGTAAATGTATATGCTGAAGTGATAAATGCATGGAAAGCTTAATCTCACATGGGTTGTCATGGCTCGCCCCTTTCTTCCAAGAAAGCAAATCCTAGTTGAATTTTGTTCATATTGGTAATATTCAGAACTTAGCTGAATTATAAGTACATGATGTTGATCCTCCTTTTTTTTCCCCATTTTAGGGGCTCGGAATGCGACAAGAGTTTGCTTCAGATGGGGGTCGGATTGTTGTTTCCCGACCTGTAATTGAAGGTCTGGAAGATGTAGAGGAAGAGGAGGATGGTCTGGCTTGCATGGTATGCCGAGAGGGTTATGGTCTGAGGCCTAATGACATGCTAGGTGTTTACTCTTACAGCAAGCGGGTGAACTTGGGCACATGTTCATCAGGAAGCACCCGTGGGGACTGCGTTTACACAACAGTGAGCCATTTCAACATTATACATTTTCAGTGTCATCAGGAGGCCAAAAGGGCAGATGCTGCACTGAAAAATCCTAAAAAAGAATGGGAGGGAGCTACACTAAGGAACAACGAGACGTTGTGCAATTGCATATTTCCCGTGAGGGGCCCATCTGTTCCTGTTGCGCAGTATGTTCGATGTGTTGACCAATACTGGGAAAATCTTAACTCTCTTGGGCGTGCTGATGGAAGCCGGCTTCGGTTGCTTACTTACGATATTGTCCTGGTACATATTTATTCCTCACCTTTTATAAAATATGAATCAATAACTAAATTTGAAAATTCATTTTGTTGACAAGAAAATTGACAATGATTCCAGAGAGCTACACCTTTGACAAAATAGTTAGTGGGTACATGAGGATATCATGGAAATTCTCTTTAATTAAGAGTAGGAAATTATCACTTTCATACCTGGAACGACTTTGCAATGAGTTGTGACATACAAGGTTAGCATATTAGGTCGTGGAGCAGGCCAACTGTAGGAAAAGAAAGCAACAGTCTTCTCTCTTATCAGCTCTAGGTGTTCTAGTAAACTTAATTATTACGAGAACCTAGTAACTGTAACAGTATTTCCAACAATATTCATGGCTGAAGAATTTTTTTCTTTTTTCTTTTTCTGCTTTTCTTTCTCTCTTCACCTCCAGGCTGTTCCATTTTAAATCCAAAACTTGAGCTCAAGTCACTCTTCTATCAACATGCAAACTCCAAACATATTATCCTCCTGGTGTATCATGCTAGAATTAAATCTAAAGCAGGAATACATTAAGAACATAAGCAATGTTGTAAAAATCGCTAGGCGGAGTCGGTGCGGCGGAGGGCCGACTAGCGCCTAGGGCGCCTAGGCGGCGCCTAGGTGCCGATTTTTTTTTTTTTTTTTATGTATGTATGTATATATATATGTGTGCCTGGGGGGGAGAGGAGAGAGACAACAGAAGCAGCAGCAGAAGGGGGTCCTCCCTCTCCCCTCCTCTCCTCCTCCTCCCCTCTCCTCTCCTCCTCCTCCTCCCCTCCCCTCCCCTCCCCTCTCCTCCTCCCCTCCCACCACCTCCCCTCTCCTCTCCTCCTCCTCCTCTCCTCCTCCGCTCCCCTCTCCTCCTCCCCTCCCACTGCCGCCGCCGCCGCCACCACCACCACCAGCAGCCACCTCCACCTCCACTGCCGCCGCCGCCGCCGCCGCCACCACCACCAGCCGCCGGCGACTACAACGACGGCGGCGGCGGCGACGGCGACGACGGCGGCAGGTAAGTATGTATTTTTGTTTAATTTTTTTTTTTTTTTGAATTTTTTTTTTTTATTTTTATTTTTATTTTTATTTTTTGAATTTTTAAAAAAAATTGGTCGCCTAGGGGCCGCCTAGGTCCGCCTAGGGGCCGCCTAGACCGAAACCGTCTAGGACCGCCGCCTAGGGGGTTTTCGGTGCGGCGGGCGACCGCCTAGCGCCTAGGCGCCGCCTAGGCGGCCGCCTAGGCCGATTTTTAGAACACTGAACATAAGAAAAATGTTGTCATGGAGTGAATTAGCCTAGGTGACTAATGACATCCGTTACTAATAAAAATTGTTATCCAAACAAAAATATAGCAGAATATATTAAAGTATGTAGTATGAAACATCCTTCATGTTTGTAGATTGCCTCTTATGTGTTTGACGACCGTTTCGGGATCCACATTTAAAGTTATCAGAACTGGACCAACCGCCGGTCGAACCGTCCGTTTACGGGTTTCTAAAACACGGGCAATCCATTCGGTAAAATAACAATTTTAGGACAGCACCCCCCCCCCCCCCCCCCCCCCACCCCACCCCCCAAAAAAAAAAATACTAATCGCATACATGACCAGATTACCAACATCCACATTCATCATGAACTTGAGAAGGATACTTGGAATTGGAAATTAAGTCGTACAGGAGATTTCTTTGTGAACTCTGCTTGGTCCTACAGTCACAGTGGATTGGCGGAAGGCTATTCGGTTTCTAGGATAGTCTATACCTCTAATACCATTGTAATTATTTCCTCTAGACATTAATAATGTCTTCCCCCTCTTCAAATATTATATATATATATATATATATATATATATATATATATATATATATATATATATGGGGCGGATCAAAAGATCCGCCCCAGGAGACCCCCCCCCCCCCCCCCCCCCCCCCACACCCCCACCCCACCCCTCTCGTGCACCGTTGGATCGAGCGGGCCCGCTCGTTCCAACGGTCGAGAGGGACGGGGCTCCGGGGGCGGGGCTCCTGATCCGCCCCCTATATATATATAGAGGAGATTGTAAATGCTTATTTTAGTTTCTCATGCATATTAATCTCGAGGCCACAGCGCTAACCCTTTTTTTCCTCTTGTTTTTAGATGTTGGCTCGGTTTGCGACTGGTGCTTCATTTAGCACAGACTGCAAAGGTGGGGGGAAGGAGAGTAACTTGCGCTTTCTCCCCTTCATGATCCAGATGGCCTTTTACCTACTTGACCAAGGAAGCACGAACAACCAGCAGCAGCGCCGTTCCATGGCAAAGTCGGTCACTTCCTACCTGTCTTCTTCAACCACCTCCGACTCCCCCACAAGACATTCATCTTCGTCTCTTAGCCCTGGCCGCACTACTCTGGGAACCTCCTCCGACGAGACTGTCCAGTTCATGATGGTCAATTCTCTGCTGTCCGAGTCCTATGAGGATTGGTCTCAGCACCGGCCTGCCTTCTTGCAGCGTGGCATCTACCATGCCTACATGCAGCACAAGCACGGGCGCTCCACCCTCCGAATCTCATCCGACACGTCAATGCCCACTGCCGCCCAAGGTGACGAAGGTTCTTCCATGGATCCAAACGACAGCAGCAAGCTCTTTCCTATAGTGCAGCCAATGCTCGTCTACACTGGCTTGGTCGAGCAGCTGCAGAAGTTCTTCAAACTCGGCAAGGGGTCTAGCGCCGCGGGGGAGGGAGCAAAGGGCTCTGAAGGAGGGGAGACCGGAGTTCTCGAGAAGTGGGAGGTGGTGATGAAGGAGAGGTTGCTGAATATGAAGGAAATGGCAGGGTTCTCGAAGGAGCTGCTCTCGTGGCTCGAGGACATGACTTCGTCCGCAGACCTTCGGGAGTCCTTCGATGTGATGGGGGCACAGAGTGATGTGCTCTCAGGTGGCTTCGCCGATTGCGAAGATTTTGTTAAAGCTGCCATAATTGCTGGGAAATGCTGAGGTTTAGAGACTGCTGTCTTGTAATTACTTAGTTATTCGGCACTTTTGTCTATGACAATGTCCATAAATATGCACATATTCAGTTTGGATTGAATGGTTGAAGAATTAATGAGGGTTGCGTGTTTTCTCCCTTTTCCTGTTGGTTGTGTCTTTGTTGTCTTCGCAGCTCACAGCTTTGAAACTCAACTGGGAGGCGTTTGGTTTGCAATTTTTTTTTTTTTTTAAATTTCGGATAAATTTTAAGATGGAAATCTGTTCTCATGTTTGTTTTAGGTTATCAAAATTTATTTTCAAAAATTGTGAATAATTGGATAAATAATTTGTCCATGAAAATCGATCCTTCAACAGCAGGTGGATGTTTTATTTTAATCTTTGCCTAGGTAATGTTTTATTTTATCTTTGCCTAGGTAAAATTTTTCTTTTTTTCTTTTTTTTTTCTTTTTCTATACTCTTATTTATTTATTTTGCCTTCTTTTTTTCGTTTATCTTTTATCATTTTATAAGATATTTTCAGTTTTTTTTTTTAAAGATTTTTACTTTTTTCATATAAGCTTTTTTTGGTTCATTTGTTCATTTTTTTTCTTTCATTTTTTTTTCAAGTCTTCTTTTTAACAAACTTTTGTTCTTTCACGGATATATCACACGCATCATCAACTATCTAAAATAGTGAACAATTCATTGTCAAGATTTCTAATAATAACATTTGTAGTTATATTTACAACGGAAGTAATAATATCTTCTTTGATTTAAGAAGTCAATTTGAGATTTTCACGAGCCTTCTTTAATGCAACTGTATCGATATCCTCATTGTGGTCGCAAAAAAATTGTAAGAGTTCAAGAAAGTTCTCTTTGTTTATTCCTCGAATTCATTATGACCATGAAAAGATAATCCTTGATGCAAAAAGAATTTAATGCAATCAATTGATGCTGTCAAACAGCGGTGATAGTTGACTTGAGTTTGAATTATTCGGGTAGCCAAAGAATGTTCACAGGTGTGTTTGCTTCAAAAGATCATAGCTAGTCCTCACACATTTGTTATGGGAACTAGTGTGGTCTCCAACATGTTCATACAACTTCATTTTCTTCACTCAAGTTTTTAAATCCCTCCCCAACAAATGAACCACCACCATTTGGCCACCATGATCAGCTTTAGAAAGATAACAAGATAAACAATAAACGGCATATGTTGATGCTATATTCTAGCCAATTAGAGTGCTCTTTTGAACCACGAAGACGACGCTTCTCATTTGCACACAAACGCCAAGAAAAGTTGTGATCTTTTCGTTGATAGGGGTCTTTTTGCAAGTAATACCGTCGAACATTCTTTCTTTAACATCATACTCATAAATATATTTTTCATAATGCAAATCAGAAGGATACTCATCTTCTATATTGCATGTAGGCAGGGGCTGGACAACGGGCCGACATAGGGGTGGAGGTGGCCCGGTTGGGGGCTTTTGGCTGTTTGAATTTGCTTATTCTCGAGATTTATTGAAAATTTTAAATAATGTATTATTTTTCATCTGTCCATTCCAACCAATCAATATCTCAAAAAATAAAAAAATGCCATTAAACTAAGAAACACAAAACTTTGCCATTAAACTAAAAACAAAACTTCTTCCAGTATCAAAGTATAAATTACGATGTCGATTTTGGACCTTCCCAAATCCCATGAGTCTCAATCTCAGCAGTTTCAGAGGGTTTAGGAGGTTTTGAACCGGTCAGTTAGTGTAGTTGCAGTAGTTTTGGTGTCGATTAACCTTGCTTACATGTACAAATGATGAATCTCGTGAGGTTAAGAGATAATTATGATAGTTATATCAATATAAGAGGGCACCATCATTCAGCTATATACTAAACATCAAACTTCACGTTCTTCTTCTCTTAAAACTTGACACAGTACGAAGTTGTCTATTTTGAAATACTAAGCATTGATAAGACTATTGGAAAGTGTAAGAACAGTAAAAGAAAATTCTACTTGAAAGCAACTAAGATGGATGAGTAAAATACAATTGTTAACATTTTCACCCTTGAAGATGTGTCATCATAGGAACATACAATGGTATGTATATAGTGGAAAATGCTAAGTCTACAACCAAATACGTACAACCTTCTTACAACCTCTCTCTTCCGTCTTTTACACATGGATCCCATCGGATCCCACCTCCTCTACCATCCCCTGCTACATGGGCTCCACCCGACTCCACCACTTCCCCCATGCTCCAATAGAAGCCCGACACGTAGCGGTTGTAAGAAGATTGTAAGCATTTAGTTGTAGGCATAACAAATCTCGTATATAACTCACTGAGCATCTTCTTTTCACGATAGGCATGTTACGTCAGCATGCTTAGATGTTCAAAATTAACCGGCACAAACCCAAAAAATTAACATGCGCAAATTAATAGGCATATTATGAGAATGAACGAAAAGCACAGTAATTACAAATTATATTGGCGGGGGAGCTTCAATTATTGTCGTTTATTATATGGGCGGGGAGCTTACATAATACATGTAACCTACCAACGGAAAAGGGAGAGCTCAACAGCTAAGCACAGTACATTTGTACCTGTATAAATTAAAAAATGAATAAATTCTGTGGGACACAGCCGCGGCCCCTCGGGACCTGCTGGCTATGCTCCTGACCAGAAGGACTTATTGGTTTATGGAACCTGGTCAAGAATTTGGAAAAAAGTTGTCGTAGTTTAGTTTTTTTTTTTTTTTTATTTTTTTTTTACATTTACTCCACTCAAACTATAACTTTTTTTTTTTGACATTCTAAAGACTATATTACTGTAGTTTCTAAAAAATAGGTATGCTTAAATATTTCACATCGGAGGTTAAAAATGTGGAATCATGAGCGATCGTACAACTTGCATGTACTAAAAAACAGGGCTGATGAAAGGTATATAAGATTTAGTTGCGGAAATGATCGACATAAGCAATTTTATAGAGGGTTAAAATATCCTTTCAGTATAATTGTTTATGACACTTTTTCCCTTCGTAACATTTATTAATCACAAAAATACGAATCAAATACTCTCCAAAATAATCAAGACAATTCTAAAATATGAATGTTGGGGGATACTTTACCAAATTGTACGGATATTTCGGTTAAATAATCCCCAAATGATGTGGAGTGGTTGGGTCGTCGGCAAGCTTCGGCTAGGCTCATATTCGGACCGCACCCGAATCCAAATTGGGAAACCTAGCCCAACTCGCATGACTAGCGAGCTTAGGTTAAGTTTAGGGTTGACCGTGCCAGCCTGAGCTCGAGTCCGAGTCCGACCCTGTTTTTATTGGGCGAAGTAGGTTAGTAGGTCACTCCACTGAACACCTCGAGTCAAAAACCAAAGGAGTTTGAATAACTCACGACTTGTATGAAGCCACTTTGGGTTGCTTCGAACCACACTCATCTATGAAGAGCCCCAATTTTCAAAATTTTAGAAACTTAAGACATTAGTTTGGGAGCAAAGTTTGCTACGTAGTTGTGTTTATTTTGGAGTTTTTAAGATTTGAAGCTTGATACAATTGGACTCCAATTATAAAACTGGTGTTATGTTTAAGTTAGGAGCTGGAGTTTAACTGTTTGGAGCTATCATCAAAATTTTCTAACAAAGAGTGGAAACTGCGAGTTTCACACAATAATATTGAAGTTTTGCTAACTCAAATTTTATGGTGTTTTTGATGAAGTTTTGTCTAACTAAAATAGGTTATTTATATGGGCACATCATATTTTGATCATGGCTAGTTCGGATTGTGGCTAGTCCAAAATTTTGTGGTTTTCACTAGGCTAGCCCAAATTTTTGATACATGGCTATCCCAAATTCCTCCCCCCCCCCCCCCCCCCCCCCCCAAAACCCATTTTTTGTCCTTCATTTGCAAAATCTATTATCTCTTCCAAAAACCTCACCACTCTCTTATTCTTCTTCCTCTTCATCTTCTCCTCCACCTCTCCTCAATCCCCAACATTTTCCTCTTCTCATCCACAACTCCTATATCCCCAACATCTTCCACTTCTCCTCCACCATCCTCCTCTTTTGAAGAAATTAATTCAAGCACTCAAATTCTTTCCAATTTATTTCCAAAACCCTAGAAATTAATTTGAAAAATTCAAGCATCAATTATATTGTTTATTTCAATTCTTTGTAGCCCATTTGAATGAATTAAACTACATTCGGAGTGGAAAATTATCCATTTAAATTAAATCCAAGTATGAACGACGAAAAAACTCCGCGTCGACAAGGACTGCCCAATTTTCTGACAGTCCTACAAACTGAATGGACTGCCAGAAAACTGGGCAGTCCTAAGTCACAGCATGTGAAACAAAGGACTGTCCATTTTTCTGGCAGTCCATTCAGTTTGTAGGACTGCCAGAAAATTGGACAGTCCTACATAAAGTAAGAACTGCCAGAAAAATGGGCAGTCCTTTGTTTCACATGCTGTGGCTTAGGACTGTCCAGTTTTCTGGCAGTCCATTCAGTTTGTAGGACTGCCAGAAAATTGGGCAGTCCTTATTTACACTAGGGTTTAATTTTTTGGGTGTTTTCTTCTCATTTTCTGGAAATGAGAAGAAAATTAGGATTTAATTTTTTGGGTGTTTTCTTCTCATTTTCTTCTTCTTCATTAATTGAAAATCGAAATGGGAAGAAAATTAGGGTTTAAACCCCATTGTATTTGGAGATAGTGAGGATGAGTTGAGGAAGAAAATTATGGTTTAAATCCTATCGAAATTCTCATTTTTGTTGTTGTTGTTGTTCTTCCTCTTCTTCCTTTTCTTGTTCTTCTTGTTCTTCCTCTTCTTGGATGAGTTGAGGAAGAAGAAGAACAAAACTAGAAAAATTGACTTTTATACCAAAGAGTGGGATAGCCATGATCACTTTCTTCAATGACAAACTTGTAAATAAACCAAAGTTCAAAATGGGCTAGCCATGATCATTTTTTGATGTGCCCATATAATTAGCCCTAAAATAATGTCCCAAACCCACCACATTTTTTATTTTTGGAGGCCTAACTCCACCAAACCGCAGTTTTCTTTTAAATTCTCTTCCCAAATGCACCCTTCGGGCTCGTTTGGTTGGAGTTTTTGTATTCCTCGGAATATATTTTCTATTCCTTTCCAATGCAAAAAGAATTCAACATACTCATATCCATGTTTGGTTAAGTTGAGAATATGTAGTCCAAAAAATTCAATTATTCCACTCTAATATTTGGTTCACACATGAAGAGGAATCTTGATCTGTTTAAATTCATAAATACCCTTTTATTAATTTCTTGATGCTACTATTACCATTCACATGATTGTGATAGAAGTTGTAATTTTGAAAGTAAAATGAGAGTATTAGCGTCCAAACAAAATCCTCAAACAACATTCCTAGGAATGCAAAACTAATCCCAAGGAGGATTGGGAATAGCTTCCTCACATCAATGGGAATATGAAGCCACCCGTATTCCCTCTTAATTTTCAATCCTAGACATACCAAACATGGATAAGGAATTCAAAACCCATTCCTAAGCATCAAAAACTTAGTTGTCAAGTAGGAGGGTTTTTTTTTTTTTTTTTTTTTTTTTGGCAATTAACATAATTGGCAACTTACATGAGTAAATATACAGACCTCATTCAACTTAAAATGAACCACAAGTAGTTTGAATTATAGTTACATTTCATCTCGAAAACCCCCAATTTGTTTTTGCAAAAATGCCCATCTGAAATGAAAGAAGTTTAGTTTGTCCTTTGCATTTGGTAGCAATTGGGGTTCCAGATGAATGTAAGTACAATCCAAACCAGCCCTATGTCACTTTGATGATAATAATGACAGACCTCACCCACAGGTTAAATTACAATAGTTGTCAAGGTCAGCCTACATTGTTTTGGCATATGATAAGCCACATAAATACACAGACCAAGATAGAATTGACAATCTCAAGTACATGACACATGATGGAGTTCTAACAGATGAGTCCCTTCTTTGATGGAAGCCTAAAAAAGAAAAAAAAGGGAGCAGCTTCTCACTTTGATGTCAGTCCCTTCCAGATGGAAGAAACCCCAATAGCCTAGCATTCCAGTAGAACTCCAAAAGTCAAGAGGAGCATATACATTTAATACTAGCTAACATCTGATCTATGCCTCTTTGGAGCTTGTTCAGACTCCTCGCCGCCGCTCCCCACCATCGTGCGTCCCATAGCTCGATTACCAGATGGAACATCATGATCCTACAAAAAATAGTTTGTGAAAAGAAAACACTAGTTGCATACTATAATAAAGATCAACTTAATTCATACTATATGACCCCCCCCCCCCCCCCCCCCCCCCCCCCCCAAAAAAAAAAAAAGTGTAATACATAAAAGCATACCTTAGCACTTGAAGCGGTCGTAGCAGATCTTTTTGCTCGCTTTCCCAAACTTATCTGCACTGAAACGCTGGCTTGCGACAAATCTAAACCTGAGCTCCCTAGCGACTGTGTTATCATAGCTAATAACCTGCTCAAACATTAAGCCACCCAAAAGAAATGCCATGTTAAAATTTGGGATGATTCATATTTCCACGTGGCAACATTAAGCCTCGAGGGGAAATCAAATTTCAATACATGCACATTGCACAATGAAGGCAGAGAGAGAGAGAGAGAGAGAGAGAGAGAGATCTACAATTTATATGGTTGTTGACTGCAATGTAACAACAACATTTTATGGTGACTATAATCTACAAACAATGGAAACACTCACCCTTGAGAGTAGGTATTAGACACGCTAATTGTGCCCTCATCAACGGTAAGTTCTTCCTGTTCATCCAACATATCACTGCTGACAACACAATCAACCGAACATTGTGGTCTATGCCATTGCACCTGGGACTGAGAAGCCATATTATTTGAATCAGGAATCAACCTCTGCTGAGCATGCGCAAAACCAGTTCCCCTTCCAACAGAGGCATACAAGTTTGGCTGTGAAGATAGAATTAATTAGGAAACTAGAAAGTAGCTCCATGGCCTTTTGCAAGTAACGAGACTCACATCAGACTCTGCAGGATTCTGCATATTTGATAGCATTTCCGGGGCAATTGCCATGCTATTGTCATTTCCAGGGAACATACATCCTGGGGGAGCAGGACCATTTTTCATGGTCAACTGAGGGTCAGTTATACCATCTACAGATCCCTGTGTTGTGTTCTGCAATAAGAGGAAACAATATCCATTAAATATATTAAAAAGAGCATATTATCAAATTTCTAGATCATGCTTTTAAATTTTCAGTTATTTAAGCCCTCTAAGAATTTGAAACAGATACCCGAGCGTTTTTCCATAAGGATCTAAAAAAGGTCTTTACCTGCCAAAAAACCAAAGAGGGAATCAATAAAGGATTCCTCTATTCATGATGTGGTATGCGACAATTGCTGAGACCAGATTACAAATGCTTCAAAATTTGTTGGAAAAATAACTTCCCAAAAATACTAAAGAGCAAAAATGGACATTCGGAAAGCTATCCGGGCAACATTAATGACTAGAAGATAAAAGATATTGTTAAAATATACATCATTTGTTATTTAGTGAATATATATGTCACACTCTGCTCCCAGAATACGGCGAGCAGAGTTACGTAACAAACATTCTAAGCTATGCGACCAATGAATACACCGGTACCGCACTCGCGATTGTCATCTGTAAAGTTATAGTATAGGGATACTATAGGACAAATATGAACTAATCATCAACACATCTCATGATACATAAGAAAACCTAGATACTCAAAACTCTAATACAATCTAAGTGAGTACAACCCTATGTTACCTAGACTTGGGTACATGTGTCGGATAGGGGTACATATCCAAGAGTCGGATCCTTCAAACTCATAATTGAAGGACACACGGACTCGGCTAAAAATGATCCAAATTTTGGATACGGGTACGGAAATATGACTAAGGTTTCATAAAAAGACAGCATGTAATTATAAAGTACTAGTAAACTTTATTGAACTAATTGAATAAGTCCCTAAGGGACCGTCCCTTCAGCTCCCCTACTACTTTACTATCAGTCTACCATATTAAAATAAACTATCTACTTTACTACCACATTAAAGTAAACTATCTATTTCACTACCAGCCTTTCAATTGTCACCATGAAGGATCTGATTGTCACCATGGAGGATCGGATGCGGATTCCATATCCATACACATGTCCTATCGGGTAGACACGGATACTTATCCTTAAAGTGGAGTGTCCGGATAACATAGGTACAACCCCCCTAAATAGAACTACATAGACAAATGTAGATTATATATATTACAAAGATACTACAAAAAAAAAGTCTTAAGTTCCGGCTTTCATGCTACGCAATTGGAGAGCCTCCTCTAAAACAACTTCCATACTTACTGAACAAATACTAGGACATCAAACAACATACAAGTCCCGGACCAAAAAAATACTCGAGAAACATTAAAAAAATAATACGATGTAAAACAAATGAAGATGGATTTGTGATCCAGTAGGTAAGGAGGAGAAGCAAACTATCAAAGTTGTTAAAGCTTACAACTCGTAACACTCTAAAGTACTTTCGGTCACGATTTCTAATCCTTAACAACAATCTTGTATACTTGTAATCGGGTTTCACGAAATCGATATATTATTCTAGTCCAGCACATGGCCTCAATCACAAGTTGTATCCTACTAGGACGGTGTAAGCTCTCTGGACAACATGATTATTTTGATAAATTTTCTGGACATTAAATTACTCAAGTGAAGTTTCTGGAGAGATTAATTGTTCAAGTAAAGTTTATGGACAGATTAATTGTTCACGTAAATTTTTTTGACAGCATGATAGCTCTGCGTACCCCCTTAGAGCCTCTATGACGTCATGATAGCTCGACATAACCCTGTAGAGAGCCTCTATGTAATCACGACATGATAGCTCGACGTACGTCTGAAGAGAGCCTCTAGTTTAATTAGTAATACAATGTTGACAATGTCGTACGTTTCCAATTTATTTCACAAGTGTCCACATACTCTAGCCGAAGTTAACTTACAGATATTCTTGTATTGTTCAAGGTGAATTCTCAAGAATATGAATTGAGTCTAAACAAGACAATGGTGTCAAGTGAGGTTAACAAAAGTCTCCAACAAGTTTCAGGTCATTCGGAATTATAACTCGGCTAAAACAAATTATGTGTTATGACTTTGGAGGTAATAATTTTACCTACTGGATTTTTTTCTTTGAATTCTACCACCCAGACATTCTTCGTAATTGCGTTAAATTCACACGCAAAACGTTAGGTCATTCAGAGTTATACTTTGACCTACACGACCGTTCTACCATAGTGTATTAGTTCTGGAACGAAACATAATTCAGCACTTGGATTTTGTGTTTAACGGGATGTAACTCATAGGTCCGTCATGCAAATTCAGTAATATCATATAGTTTCCAAAATGTTTTTGAATGCTCTAGATATCTCAAAAGATAGATTACTTAAGATATGTTATTTACTACACTAAAAACGGCTCCGAAGAAAACTGCCTTAACATGAACATGTTCAGTATACTGCACACTTACGGCTTATTGAACTTAGTGTTCCGGACAATCCAATTATGCAAAATAGGACATCATATATTGTCGAAAAGGTCTCGAATTGTACTTTCTAAATTCTGAAATTAGTTTACTATTTAACATGATTAAAATCACGAAATATTAGAGGTAACAAACTTGTGTAAATTGCATGACACAAAAGACTGAAGAATTAGAAGATTGATGACAATGAATTAAAGTTCATGGGAATGATCAAAGTTAGAATTGAATTCAAGTAGGAAGGAGTTGGAGTGGAAGCTATCAAACCAAGACCTCGATCCGGTTCCCAAAAAATGTATGAAAGTTCACCAAAGAATCTTGCTATGCTCTCTTCTTCTTCTCCTCCTTGCTTGCTCTTGGCCGATCACCATGTCCTGCTCTCGGGTGGGGAATGGGAAGGAGAAATGAAAAGATAGGATGAAAGTGTGAAATGGAAGAGAGAGGGAAGAATGAAATGACTATATGTCATGAAGGAATAATTATGGCATGGTGCCACCTAAAGGTTTAGGTGTCATGACAAGAATCAAAAGAAATTTTATATGGTACTATGAATATCAACACACAAGGGTGAGGTGTCATGGTAGGTAGGGTTGGGGTTTGTGAAATGAAGGGCACTCATGGAGTATTTCGGATGGGGGTGGTAATAGAGTTTTATTTGGGGAAGATGGAAAGTTTCATTTAGGAATCTTAGGATCAGCCTAGATGTGATACAATATTTGAACTCTAGATTGTGTCAATGTTGGGGTTAATATTGAAATACATTCCGTTAGGCTCAATACCAACTCTATATAGAAAGAGTAACATGTAGGCTAGCTACTCTTAACCAATTTGCGAATGAAGAGCATAAAGATAGAAACTAGACAATGGCACTATTCATAACAGACACAACATGTAATTTTTGAGGGTTTGTGCTTCCTAATTCGAGGGTCTTGCAATGAGGACTTTGCCGGGTAACGCGTTTTAAATTTTCGAAGGTGAATTAGTATAATAATCTGAATGATCGGAAAATGTGCAAATGATAGAAATGAAAGATAAAGTTAAATTCCTTATTTTCTTTGAAGTCCTGGTAGCCTTAAAGTGTCTCGACCTTCTCCTCCCTCACTCTCCACTGGCTACTAATTGCACAGGCAAGCTCACCTGTGCAAACTGTCATGAGAGTCAAGGGAGGAGGTGGGAGGGCTGAGAGGAAGAAGATCGGGGCAAATGTTAAAACATCGATGATTTTGTCATAGTTGATGAAATATTCTCTTTTCAGATGAGTTTAGATAATAGGAATCTGTAACTTTTTTTTTGGTGATTTGGGGTACCTATAAGAAATTAACAAGTTTGGAGGATGCATGTAAAAATACACTAGATTTAAGGGACTTGCATGCAAAAAAGACTGCTCCCATATATGGCATGCAAACCAAAACTTGACTGGTGACGTTTGTTGCTAAAGGTTGTACCGTAAATTTCCACACATTAAAAGGTCAAGCTAAATAGCACTCAGCATAGTGTCTTGATATGTGCCTTAGTCCCAAGACTGGTAAATCCAAAAAATCAAGTTCACAGCACACTTTTATAATACGACGCAATCACAGAATCATGCTGACCACCCATGACTATGTAAATGTCTGTACCTATGTTGTACTGGGCGCTAGGCGAGGCGAGGCGAGACGACAGGCCACCCGCCTCGCCTAGGCGTCGCCTTGGCACCCGCCCAAGATCCGCAGCTCTTGAATCAAAAATTATGCATTTATGTATACAACAAATATGTAGTATAATTAATAAGCAATAAACATTAACCAATAAGCATAAAAGTAATATAAGCAGCCAAAAAGATGAAATAATCAATGTTTAAAATCAAGTAAAGATAGTAAGTATAATTGGACAGCCCTAGGCGGGTCGTGTTTTTTCCCTGGGCGACCCTAGGCAGAC
Source organism: Iris pallida (assembly GCA_029216955.1). NCBI lineage: Eukaryota > Viridiplantae > Streptophyta > Magnoliopsida > Asparagales > Iridaceae > Iris > Iris pallida. The sequence goes on from JANAVB010012596.1 coordinate 1,901,479, forward strand.
GCCTAGGCGTGCCTAGGCGAGCATCGCCTCACCCAGAATTTTTTTTCCCAGGTCGAGGCATCATTTCCAACATGCGCACCTAGGCCGCCTAGGCGTCGCCTGTGACAACATAGGTCTGTACATAGCAAATCAAAAGTATAGGTCAAAAAATAATTTATTACCCATTCATACTTCTGCACCTTCTCTTGTAAAAACCTGATATATTCAATAACCTGCATAGAGACATAGGTTAAAAATCAATCTGTAAAATGCTCGCACAGATGTTAAATAGTATATGGATGATGCATTTTACCTCTAGAAGGAATGATGCTTTATCTCTCTTCTGATCGATATGTGGTATAAGGTCTCTAAGTATCTGAAACCTGCAATAGAGGTAAAACTTTCATCTTAACCAACTGTTAAGTTATAAATCAAGTTACGGGAATTGTGTTCACATGCATGTGCAAATTGTAGTCAGTTGGGACGGATTTACACCAAAATCTGGGAAGCATGGACACTCCAAGACCGGTGGTGTGTCCATGTAGGTCACATGTCAGACACACCAAATACACAGTGCGTCTCTTCCATGTCACCTTTCTCATGCCAGTGCAACACAGATAAATCGAGGGACAAACAAGTCAATGAGCAGCAGAAAAACATGCTTCTACTGGGTCGAGGGGTATAAACAACCTGATATTGTGTCAAAATTCAGCAGAACTGTCAGAAAGGGGATCTTATTTCAGACTTTGTAATCAAGTTCCAGTTTCTTTCCAAGGGTCCATGTAACCTATCAATACAATGTGCCATTACTGCAATACTAATTAAACTTCAATTCTTAAATGATTGGAAAGAATTACTGGTGATGACTCAAAAAGGTAATTCGATTAACGATGATGAATAGTTCTGCATTTATATCCAATGAAAAGACGAGAGGGTCAATGTTTTGGGGTGTTCACAAGACACTCCCTACTCACTGGCTCAATGGCTTGGTAAAACCAAAGATCAGAATCCTAAGCCAAACTCAACTTAATGAATATCGGTTAGATCATTGAGGTACTTGCATATTTGCTCTTATTTATGAGTATTTAATAGTTGACATAATTGTGGATTGTAAAAAAGTTGATAATTAAATTCTTAAGTGGGTCCTGACCCCCGCGTTACATATTGTTGTTTTATTTGCTTACAATATTTATAATTGTTATATGCTTATTTTATTCAATTAATTTACTTGGTTACTTTTTCTTAGTTCGTGAGGTCTAGATAGTTGACATAGTGTCAATTATAAAGAGAAGTAAATGATTTAATTGCTTAGGAAAGTGGACCACGAATTAAAAATAGTTGTTTTATTTACTTACAAGATTTGTACTTGTGTTATATGCCTGGTTTAGAACATCTTGCCTTTATCATGGCTTTTTCCCCCTTTTTTTATGCTCCAGCATTTATTGCAATTTTTATATGTTTAGTTTAGAATCTCTCGCCCTCATCACCATTAGTGAGCAACCAATTGAGAGTCGTCGTGCCAAAGATTAACCTTACTAGTTTCAGTTCATTACCCCTAATGAATTGTTTAGAGTAAGAATATGATGTTTAAGGAAATGACACACAGATATGTAAAGCATTCTTATCCTCAACTATGTCGCCAGATCTAAGTCTGTTACCTTCTTCAAGACAATCATTAGAGAATGTACCAAGTTTTTTATTTTGACATTGTTCCATTGGAAACTTCAAGAAGTTACCAAAAGAGTGGACTTGAGATTTTTAAAATAGGAGCAATAAATTGTGTCCACAAATTTTCTTTATGGCATCAATCTCTATGTGGAAGATTCTTCAAAATACGTCTCTTCAAAAGAACTAAACATCATCAATCAACAATTAAATCATATTCTCATAAATGATTAACTCACCCATATTTCCAGAGCCACGCTACCTTATCATGATCAGTGTTCTAAAAAGCTCTGGGCGCTCCTAGGCGAGCTGCCTCGCCTCATCACTTGGGAGCACCTAGCCTTGTCCGGAGAAGAAAAGCACCGCCTCAACAACTTCTAAAATTATCTTTTTATAACACATTTTGTCACTTTTGTAACTCATGTTAGGTTATCCAAATATGTTCTATATCCCTAAAAACTTATCAAATTCGAGTTTTTAGACAATAAACTAAAAAAAGAGTCAAAACGGTACCAAATTACTAATAGAAACAACAAAGTAACCTAACAAGATCATAAAGTAGCCTATGAAACACAGAAAAAAGAGAATAGAAGAAGCAAAGAACATTGGAAGAAAAAAGAGAACAAACAAATCCTAACTTTTTGTGGGTGAGTGCAGAGAAGAATATAATTATCAAAGAAGAATAAAAAATTAAAAAAAACGATAAAATTCATCTTAATTCGGGCAACAACAGTGAAAACTGCCCAAAAAATCGTCACAAGGAGGAGCCCATTCGAGAGGAATGTCGCTACTCTCTCGTTGTCGTTGTCATACAATATTCTCCTTTTTTTTACTTATGTCTTATTTAGCCAGTAATTTATAGGGTTAAAACTTAATAAAGACTATTTGGAACTTTAAAACAGAAATTCTGCAACTTTAAAAGCCAATAAAATCAAACAAGCCAATAAAACTTATAAAAATACAAAGTCCAAAAAAGTTGCATAAAACATCCATACTAATAATATAAAGAAAAAGTCAATTAAACAAAGAGAATTATAATTTATAATTCAGCAAACATAATCTATTCTACTATAATACCAAAAGTTGGTTTCACCGTGAAAGTTTTCTTTCCAAAAATACCCTTCAATACATTTCCTATTAAAAAAATAATTATAATTAAAATTAATAGAGGATTTAATAAAATATGTATTAAAAGTAGGCATGCATATAGTAGATGAGCCAAAAGAGAAAAATTAAAAAATTGAGCCTCATAAATGAATGATAGTTAATAAGCACAGGAATCCAAGAGACAATGTAGGCAACTGAAGTTATTATTTGATTTTTTTCAAATAATATAAAATACGTGCAACGCACGTGCATATATACTAGTATAATATAAAAATAAAAGGTCAATATAAATATTTTTGGGCTAGTCCAAAAACTGACTAAGAAATACAAAGGATAAGCCAAAAGACAATTTTTGAACAAAAAATAACAAAAATCTAGGCGACGTTTTTCTTCTTTAGCATCATAATGCTACTTTTAGCTGCACAATGTCGCTTTTTCTCACATAATGCCGCCTACTGCGTAGAATGTACAATATACTGAAAATTTTGGCAGTGAGTAGCCGCATTTTAGAACACCGCTTAGTTCTCTACTATCTTTCTGCTTTCTGTAATTTCGAAAACCTATGCTTTAATCTGTTTCCTCTGTCTTGAGTGAGTAGTTGCCAGCGAATCTGCTTTGATGTAATTATCTAAATCCGGGTCAATCTTATCATTTTCTGCAGTTGTCACCTCTATGCTACCCCCACCACCTCCTCTGCCGTCATCGATTAAAAATAATCCAAAGTTAGTAATATTCTTGCGCAATATCACGTAGGTTAAGAGTATTTTTGTCCCAAATATGATTTCCCATTGTATATTATCTTATTCTGGAAGACAATAATGGTATTCCAGTAATTTTTCTAGTTCGTTTTGCTAAAATACAAAAGTAATTTACATTGCCGTTTCGTACCAAGAAATTGATTAACATGATTCAAAACCATACATATACCTTGATTCAGTTGCCAGACAACCTGTATGCATGGAAAGAAAAGTTTTTCCCGACTTCAATGCAATAGCCTCGAGCAATCCAAAATGGTTTCACCGGCCCAGGTTAAACCCGCACTTACTCAGTCTAGCACTCAGCAGAATTCTGTTGTCTGTGTTCCATGTCAGGTCATTCTTGGTATGGGGTATTTGAGATCAGGGTGGACCAACATTTTATGACCACCCAGACCATCCACCTGAGTTGCACCCATAACTGCATGTTGATACTTGATGTTCCTCATTAGACAGATACAAAAACAAGAGACCTGGTGATGAATCCTAGATTCTAATCCTACTTACCATATAAGGTGTATTAATGAGTTAAGGGGTAAAATAAAAATGCCAATGAATTGAAGTTGAAATTATGCACAAAGATATGAACTATGAATGTATTCTATCCTAGTTTTTTCATTTTTCATTCAATGGATTTTTGTTTCTTTCTCCTATGAGAAATCAGCTCCATGCGTCCACTATTTTCTTTTTTCAGTGATACCAAATTTGCGTTTTCCGATCTTTCATTTATTATTGTTTCTAAAAAGGGTCCCAGTGCTATGAGGCTTCTACTTATGCAAGATCTGAGTATATATATATATATATATATATATATATATATATATATATATATATAGAGAGAGAGAGAGAGAGAGAGAGAGAGAGAGAGAGGCGCATGGAGTATGGTGGTCCATGTGGGTTGATTTTCCTAGAGAGTTAAGTTTAAATCACAAAGAACAAACCCGAGTGGTCAGGAGATCGATTCCCGGTAGGAGCGTTCGCCACAATTACCTTCTTTCAAATATATATATATATATATATATATATATATATATATATAGAGAGAGAGAGAGAGAGAGAGAGAGAGAGGTTGTTTCTTCTGCGTCAAAGTTAGTGGTCAGCAGATGGAAACATAGCACATCGTGACCGAGGGGGTTCGATATATATATATGAATCTGCATCCTCTAGGATGCAAGCGACAAGCATTACCGTCACGTCAGGAAACGTCCTTTATTATTTTTTTGTTTTATACCTAGGGTATATAAACTAACGGTAACGTGCTATTTATGTATTTACTTATTATCATATTCTTGACATATTGAATCCTAGAGTTCCAAATTGCCATACCTTCTTATATGTTAGTGACCTATCGTGTCAGCGTATTAGTATCCCTGCAACATAAAGATGGGCCATGGTTCCCTAATTATCTACCACAATGTTTCAATTCTGTCCTCCCGGGTGGTGGGAAAAATAAAGCACATCATCCTATAATTAGTCTAATTTTCCTCGTCAGAACAGTAAACACTACAAAATTTGCAAACACTAGCCAAACAGGCGTGTTCGACGTACATTGAAGATTAAAACGATTGCTTCAACACAACTTCATATCAACCATTGTTTTTCAATCCAAACTAGGAGTTGAAAGAAAGTTATGGGTGCTTATGGTACGAACTAGAATTTCAATGCTCGATCTACGTCTAACTAATGGCACCCATAATTAGACAAGCTTTAAATTGTACAAGTATATAGTCTACGGCAAAAGACCCTGACCTATCATTGATCTTGCTTCTCCGCCGCTGCTCCGTGGCGGAGTGCTTCGATCTCGGCGTGCTCGGCTGCTTCTGGTTATCCTTCTTCCTCTCTGCCTTCCCGCTCAAATCCACTGCCAAAACAAACCCACAGCAAAATTAGAACCGTTCTCTCCATCCCCTCATATCCATAAATGGAAACTCGCAAATTCACCAAAGATGGCATCTTTATCGACACATACCCCCCACCCAACCCCCACGTTAACGATCTAATCTAGGAACCATGCCGGACACGACACGGACGCACCGTTCGTATCGCTTCGTGTCCGTATCAGCGGAACATAGGATCTAAATCAACACTACAATTGAGTACTACTGATCGATCACTCCTCTACTAAGAAAGCAAAAAAAAAAAAGGTGCGAACTTTTGAAGGGATGGATTCGGGAACCTTTATGGGAGGAGCCGTCCCTCCTCCCGAACTCGTCGGCGTCGTCGTCGTCCTCGTCGGCGGCGAAGCCCCTGCTCGATCTCGACGCCATATCCATCGGAATTGCCAAGCCACGGGAAACCCTAACCCTAGAGAGAGAGGGGTGCCGGAGCCGGACTCGCTCCGGCCGATGTTGATAAATAGGAAAATGATTCGGGGATGTTAATAGAAAATTGTATATAAAAGAATCTGCACTAACTGCCTAACACTGTTGTTATTGTGCACTTCACCCCCTCTACAAAATAATATTTTAAGGAGAACTTTCTCTCGTATTTAATCAGTAATTTCAAAATATTCATTTGCCTTTTCTTTAATCTATAGACATAATAATGGTTGTATTATCTACTTGGTCCCTTGTGTGGGTGCAAACTAAGAAGTTAATTTTGTAGCTCGCACTCTGGTCTTGAACTCTCTTATATCTCAAAATTATGTTGTATATGTAGTATGGTGGGGTCTATGCTATTTTATGTTGTTGTGATATCTTTAGGTGATATTTTTGGACGTGAACCGTCACGTGATATTGTCGTTTCTGCTACCTGGATGACAAAAAATTGTGACATCAAGCTTTTTTAAGATACGTTAGATCGCATGAGTGAATTTAAATAAATATGGTTAGTATTGTAACTAAGAATATTAAGAACATACAGAGAACAAGAAAAAAGAACGATGAACTTCTTTTCTTATGAAATATGTTTGCTAGTTTGTTAGCGATTACAATTTTTTTAATGCAAGATATAACATTAGAAAATAAAGCATAATTGAAAGTTAAAAAAATAATAAAAATAAACAATTAAGTAGTTCCAAATATAAAGAGTTAGCCAATAATATATAATGACATTTATAGGAATGATATCTTTTTGTTACATCCTTCGTTCCGTAAAGAAATATAGGAATAAAATAATCTATTTAGGGGTCTTAGGCTACCATCTTTAGCATATAGCTTTATGTTTCTTAGTTACAGGCTTAGGGTCGTCCTACTAACCCTGAATGACACAAGTACTTCATAATCCCATTTTATAAGTATTTAGTCATTTAATTAGGGTTTCTCGATCAAAATAAAATATTCCAATATTTGATTTCACTACTTGTAGTATTAATTGTTGTTTCTTGGGATGAACTACCCCCCCCCCCCCCCCCCCCCCCCCCCCCCCCAAGAAAAAAAAAAGTCCTAAAAAAGTCGGACCACGTAGACAAGCAAACAAATATACAAGAAAATAACCTACCGTATCCTATAACTTCCATAAGTCAATCTCCCTACTCTCTTCTACTTACTAATAAATTTTGAACTATCTCATGTATCTGGTTTTAAGGTTATTATCCAATTCACACTTCTTACATCATAATTCCATGCAACAAACGTTCATCACTAACCTATTACAATCGAAGTAATCATCATCCATTGAAAACTATCACCTTATATTATTCCACCCTAACATAAAGGTACCCTAAGATCCCTCAAACTATGTCATCCCAGTGAAGCTCCTCATACCATGATTTAGTAATTTAATCCTCAAAGATAAACAATCATCAATTTTTTTAATTATTAATCATTAAAGATGAACTAGAAAGCCAACTGCCAACTTTATGCACCCATTGCATTTATAATCAAACATTATCCTCGAGATGATAAGACTCCACAAATTTCACAACAAAATAGTTTGAAGCTCACCAATACTCATATTATAATCATTTAGGATCATCAAAGCTAATTATAGTTAGATTCTATTTACCACTTCACATATCCCCCTTGCCTTCTTAGTTTCTTTTCCTACTCTTACTAATAATACCATATTATGAAAAGATTATCCAAGTGAAGAACTCCTCCAATTAAACTTCTATGCTTACCGTTAACAAAAGCAATCATCAAAGTTTAGACAATTATGAAAGACAAATAAACTATAACTATCCTAGAAATCCAAATCAAGTAATGTCTAGAAATAACCCTAGAATATGCAAGTATCATATTCAAGCGACCAAATTCTATCTACTTAGGAAATAAACTAAATTTACCTCCAACTGCAATGCTAGGTAATTGGATTGACCCACTGTCACGAATGCTTGACCTTGTTCATAATGTTGCGCCCCACCATATCATTGTCTGTTCCAATTTTTCATATTTATACAAATATGTTATCATGTATTATCTATTTATGTGTGTTCATGTATCCATTACAATACAGTATTTGGTACTTTCATTACCAGTAACCATATTCGATACTGGACCCATATATCTTGTTATTTGATTTTTTGTAAGCGTCTGGAGAGCCGTACGGATAAATCGCCTATAAGATAATCAACATGTCTAAAACTAATTAACTGATTATGTAACTGTATTTGGATTTATGTTTTTGACAAGATAATTATATGAGAGACTATCCCAGACCCTTAGTTAGACTATTGAAATTGCAATATACTCGTACTAGGACTCGTGCATAGATTGGATAACCAGAATCTCCCATAAATGAGATTTTTTTCTTCTAAGCAGTGTATCGCCAGTATATCATCAGTATACTGCTCGTCTATTCCAGGCACAGTCAATAGTTGCTGATTGTGTTACCTCTTTAACCTAAACAACAATGCTACTAGTTGTCATCACATCATCCCAAAGTATCCTAGTAGAAACAGATTGCACCAAGGTTGGAATCGTTGCAATTTTACATACAAGGTAAAATCTTTTGATTAAATTATTTACTGAGGTAATTAACGTATAAATATAAAACAATTACCTGGCCTAAAAGTTATTTCATTCTTACTTAATTCAAAATTATAACTTATTTATGAATTTTTAGGTTAAAAGAACAAGGTTCAATCTCAGGACTCATGGCACACGAATCGAAATGAACCATTGACCAGAAAATCAGCTATGACAAAACATGGATTTGTGTTCTTGGACTTGTAGATTCTAGTTCTACAAGAGCACTAGAACCAATGGTTTCCCCATAGGGTATATGGGTCAAAAGGTTTCTGACTTGCAACTTCTAGATCAAAACTAGGTTTTTGACAATTTTTAGTAATTGTTTTCTACTTGTAATAATTATTGAATATATCAAACAAAATTCTAAGTTTCTAAAATTTGACAATATTACAAATCTTTGAGTTAGGATTCAAGAACTAAACTATTCGTGATTTCGTGGTTGGAAACTCCATGAATTACGAAAACAACGAATGTTGTTCATTTTACGGACACATGATGCTAAATAAATCCTACAAATTTTAGTTAACGATTGAAACTATTAAATTATAGATTTGGATAGCTTACAATTGAAACTATTAAATTATAGATTTGGATAGCTTACAGGAAAATCAAAGTCGATAAAAGTAAATGAGGTACAATTCAATGTGTAAATTTCGTGGACTAGAGATATCTCTTGAACTCTTCCTAGAAAAGCTCTCAAATATAAAAGCAATATTTCAAAAAGCTATATCATCCCCTATATATATAACCAGTGACTTGCAGCTTAGGTCAGCTAGAGCAGGATACGTGGCAAGATATGAGCACGTACCGCTCTATCCGACAGCACGGAGTGAACATGATCCTGAGTCGAGCTCGGACTAGGGTTGTGGCTCGGCTGAGGCTTATGTACTGTTGGTGTTTTTGCCTTTGGACTAGAAAAGATAATCGCACATCGGCTACACCAAATGGTGAGTATCTCAATATAATGCATTGGTTGTGTTGAGGTGTGCACATGAGGTGTAGTGGGGCACAAGTTTGTGCCATGTGGGAGTATTTTCCTAGAAGAAAAAAAGGATTAAATCCAACAAGGATGCAAGTTAATTTTTGTTGTGCGGACTCGGACTCGAACACGGACTCCAGGATGTCTCGTGCATGTACGGGAGTGTTCGGAGGGTAGGCGTGGACTGGCACACTTTTATGCTGATTGTGGGATGATCTAAAATATCAAACTCTATTTTTGAGTATTGGTATTTTAGTCCCACATCGGATATGAGAAGAGGTGAAGTCTCAACTCCACTCTATAAATAGAGCCCCTTGGCCTCCTTTGAAAGATGCACCAAGAATAGAGTTAATGGAGTCTGTAAAGTCCAGGAAGTCCGTTCAAGTCTCAAATATTGACTTACGAGCGTTCCAGAAGTTCTTCGTGAACTTGCTGGTTCCTGGGAGCAGATCGTGTTGGGGCAAATCTTGCTTTGAGCAACGGTGATTTTAATCACCCCAGTAAGAACCTTTTCTCTTCTTCTTTCTTCTTCTTTCTTCTTTCTTCTTTCTTCTCCTTCATCTGAGTTGTAACTCAGTTCTGTCCATCCGTAACTGCGATTGCGAGGAAGAACGTGAAATTTACTTTCTGATTATTGTTGCTTTTGTAATCAGATTTATATTATAGTGTTCCTCTTGGATCTCGAGAATAATCAGAAGGTGAATGTTTGTTGAACCTCTGATCTCGACATCGAGTCTACCATCTTTGATCAAGCCCCGGGACTAACAATCTCAAAGCAAGATCCTTGTAGATGGAGAACTCTCGTGCTTCTCTCATCGATACCAGCTTTAACAAGTTGAAGAAATTCGACGGAGAACATTTCCAAATCTGGAAGAGGAAGGTCACCCTTAATCTTCAACTTGTGGACGTAGACTATGTGTTGATTGAGGATGAACTGATAATTCCAGAAGGAGGAACTGCCGAAGCTATTGCTGCTGCACTCGTCAAGCAGAGCAAATGGAAGAGAAAAAACAGCATATATAAACTTATGATTCTCAATTCTATGAAAGACTCTCTGGCAGAGTCATATTCCAAGAAGGAGAAGGCCAAAGAGATCTGGGATTCTTTGGATAAGCTATATGAAGATGATGAGAACATGTCCAAAATCTTTATCATTGAGAAGTACCACAAGTGGCTCTTCGAAGACGAGATGGTGATGCTACCTCAAGTGAAGGAATTCCTGAAGTTGCGCCAGAAGTTAGATGACGAAAAGATGCCCCTCGTCGACAAATTTGTCGTTGCAGGGATAGTCTCGAAACTTTCTGCTGGTTGGAGCAACTTCTCTGCTAGAATGCATCGGAAGAAGCTGGACATTAGCTTGGAAGATCTTCTACAAGAGATCCACGTTGAGGACGAAATACGATCTCAACAGAAGATGGACTCTCTGTCCAACCAACTGGCTAAGGCCAACTTGGTACAGACAAGAGAATTCAAGGGGAAGCAGGTGGCTTCTCATCACAAGAAGAAGGACTCCACTAATCTGAAAGTGAAGGGTCCTTCGTTTAAGCAACAGAAGTCCAAGTCCCACGTGACTTGCTTCTACTGTGGCAAGAATGGCCACTATAAGAGTGCATACAAATCCAAGCCCAAACCAAAATAGCAGGTATAGCTAAACTTGGTTATTTTGATTACTTAACTTGGTTGCTATTGTTGCACAGGTTGAGTTATCTAGCGTGGTAGCTGACTAGTGGTCTGACACTAGTGCATCTGACCACGTGTGCTCTCAAAGGAGCTGTTCACCAAGGACGAGCCATGTTATGACGAAGGTCTCGATGGCGAACATATATCTAGCAGAAGTTCTGAAGATCGAGACAGTGGTTATTAACCACCGACAAGGACACTGGAATGCGTGTTGTACGTACCAGAGATTTTTTGGCAATCTGATCTCAGAAAGTCTGTTATCTGATACAGACTTGAAAGATGGACATTCGTACTAGCCAGATAGTAATTTATTGGCGAGGAACATGCTTCGAAAAGATGTTCGGTGCTGAAGGAATGTTCGAACTTCTGCTGATGGCGATGAAGTTACTTCATTGAGTGGACTGAGAGTTGTTCTATGACAGAAGCAGACTCAAGCTGTCCTACCGGAACCTTATCTTCGAAATGTAGGGGTAAGGAGGTGGAGGAGTTTAAGGTCTGTGCAGATACAAGACTGTTGGAAAGCTGCTCAGACGATTGAACTAAAGTACTGATCATCTGGAGTTAGTACACTCAGATATCTGTGACTTTTATCAATTTTCCACAGAGGCCGGTTCGAAGTGTTTCTCGAAGTGCACGTTCGCATGACTTCTCAAGTAGAAGGATGCAGCATTCGAGTAGTTCAGAGACTTCAGGGCTGAAGCTGAACGTTAAACCGATCTACAATTACTCAGAAGTGATCGAGATGTAGAGTATATGTCTCATGAATTCGCATCATTCTGCAAAGAACATAAAATCATCAATGAGACTACTGCTCCGTATTCTCCTCAATCTAACAGGATAGCGGAGAGGAAGAACAGAACGTTGACAGAAATAATGAACTCAATGCTGCTAACTACGAGTCTTCCTAAATGCTAATGGGGAGAAGCTGCATTGACGACCACTTTTATTCTAAATAGAGTGTCGTATACAACTTCGGACGTAACTCCTCATGAACATTGGTTCAAAGTCAGACCTAACTTGAATGTCATTCGAGTGTGGGGGTCTTTGGCTTATGTGAAGCTCCCAGATCTGAAGATTCAGAAGCTGGGGACTAAAACTACGAAGATGATCTTCTTGGGGTATGCCGAGAAGAGTGATGTTCGGAGATTTCTTGATATTGATTTAAATCATATCATCGAATCTCGCGATGCTGAATATTTTGAAGACAAGTTTATAAGGCACAAGAACATTGTTCTAACGGACATTCCGGAGAATGATGAAGGTACAAAGGTGACTGAGATCTTCAATGAGCCAGTTGTCCAAGATGAAGTTGCTACTGAGGAGACAACGATTGAACCAGAACTTGCTGGGCCGTCGTCGAAGCGAGCGAGGAGGCCAAAGAACTTGGGAGATGACTTCGTCACCTATCATGTGGAAGCAGATCCGCTTACCTATGATGAGGCGATGAAGACCAGAGATGCTGTTTTCTGAAAGGAGGCGATAGACAATAAAATTGAATCAATCACCTCCAATAACACTTGGGTGTTGGTTGATCTACCTGAAAGAGCAAAACCTATCGGATGCAAGTGAATCTTCAAGAAGAAGATGAAAGCTGATGGAACCATTGACAAGTTCAAGGCCAGGCTAGTGGCAAAAGGGTTTTCTCAGAAGCAGGAGATCGACTACTTTGATACGTATGCTCCAGTAGCCTGGATGACCACCATCAGAATGTTGATTGCTCTCGCAGCGATACATAAGATGGTGATACATCAGATGAATGTAAAAACGGCATTCCTGAATGGCGACCTGACCGAAGAGATCTACATGCAACAACCAGAAGGATTTATTGTCAAAGGTCTTGAAGACAAAGTCTGCAAGTTGGTAAAATCTCTGTACGATTTAAAGCAAGCTCCCAAAATGTGGCATGAGAAGTTTGACAAAGTAATAAGGTCAAATGGCTACAGGGTCAGTGAAACAGACAAGTGCGTCTATACGAAGTTTGCTGACGGAAGAGGAGTCATCGTTTGTCTATACGTGGACGACATGCTAATCCTAGGTACGGATATAAGCTGTGTCACGGAGACAAAAAAGTTCCTCTCGACGAAGTTCAGTATGAAGGACTTGGGGGATGCTGATGTTATCTTGGGACTCAAGATCATCCGGACAGACACTAGATTAGCGCTGTCATAATCTCATTACATTGAGAAGATGCTCACTCGATACGGGTATCATGATCTTCCTTTAATTGATACGCCGTATCGGGGTGATCAGAAGCTGGAGCCAAACTCGAAGGAAAGCGTCAGGCAGTTGGAGTATGCTAGCGTCATCGGGAGTTTGATGTACGCTACTACTGCCACTAGGCCTGACATAGCTTTCGCTGTGGAAATGCTGAGTCGATTCACTAGCAATCCAGACGTTGAGCACTGGAAAGCTGTGAAGCGGGTTATGAGATATCTCAAGAAGACTCAGACATATGCACTGCACTACAGTGGAGATCCGCCGGTAGTGGAAGGCTTCAGTGATGCCAGTTGGTGCTCAGAAGTGGAGAGCGAGAGGTCCACAGGTGGATACATTTTCACAATGGGTGGAGCTGCTATATCGTGGAAGTCGAAGAAGCAGACTATGCTCTCGCGATCATCTATGGAATCTGAGTTCTTTGTACTTGATACTGCAGCAGATGAAGCAGAGTGGCTTCGGGAGCTCATATATGATCTTTCAGTGGTTGGGGCACAGATACCGGCAATTCCGATATACTGCGACAATCAGGCGACTGCAGCGGTGGCATCGAATGATCTCTTTAACAGGAAGAAGAGAACCGTGCGGTTGAAGCACAGGGCAGTGAACGATCTCATCAAGAGAGGTGTCATTGCAGTGATTGATGTTCGGAGTCAGGAGAACCTGGCAGATCCATTCACCAAGGGCCTCAAGTGCCAGCTGATCGATGACACAGCTTGTAAAATGGGCTTGAAGGCATTCTGATATTATGTTATTACATTCCTACCATAAAGTTTTATGCTATTAGTTCAAAGAAAAATCTACTAGGCATCTAGCTTTTGGTTCAAGGGAGGACTATTAACCAGAAGAATATCAGAAACGGTGGGTACTTGTCCTCTGTGACATGGAGAGGTTACGGACCTACAACCACTGTTGTCTACTGTTGTTTTCTGCGGAAAACGGATCCTGTGGGAAGGTTGGCTTAAATGACTTAATGGGTTCTCAGGCAGAGTGAATGCCTGGAGTGCTTTACAGGAAGCACGGTAGCGCAGCACTACAAGGAGTGTAACTCCATGCTACAGTGGGGTGACTCCACCATGAGGTTCCCAGGTAGGGGTAATGCCTCGGCTTTGCAAGCCAAGTCACAGCGGAGTAGCACCGCAAATAGGCAGGAGCCTAATGCTGTATGATAATCGTAATAAAGAGAGGTAGACAACACTACAAAGAGGACGATGTCCTCATGTTACAGTGGCATGACACCACGAAGAGGTACCAGGTAGGGTAAAGCCTCGGCTTTGCGAGCCATGTTATAGCGGCGTAACACCGTACGGAAGCGCAAGGCTTCATGCTGGATAGTTTGGCACTACAAAGAGGCCTGTGACCTCATGCTACAGTAGTATGACACTACGATGAGGTACCCAGGTGGGGTAAAGCCTCGGCTTTAAGCCATGTCATAGCGGCGTAGCACTGCAAAGAAGCGTAATGCTTCATGCCATGACTCTTTATAAAGAACTCACCTATAGTGTATGGACAGAGATATCAGGCCGTCTCTTGAAGGTAAACTTGTAGACGCCCAAAAATTATATACTGAAACTAAGCTGGCACAAGGCCTTCAATGTGCAGCCAGAAGCACAGTTGATGTCATTATGTGAGTAGGAAGAATTGCAGTTATGGTACAGAATTCAAGGCTTAGTCCATTCTTGTATCATGCTGTTATTTAACCTATGCGGGAAGATTCAAATCGTAGCGACATCTTTCCTAATGCATGATGGGCAGTCACTGTGGGGAACGCTCAACCCATATATTAAGATATGTGGGAGATTGTTGGTGTTTTTGCCTTTGGACTAGAAAAGATAGTCGCACATCGGCTACACCAAATGGTGAGTATCTCAATATAATGCATTGCTTGTGTTGAGGTGTGCACATGAGGTGTAGTGGGGCACAAGTTTGTGCCATGTGGAAGTATTTTCCTAGAAGAAAAAAGGATTAAATCCAACAAGGATGCAAGTTGATTTTTGTTGTGCAGACTCGGACTCGGACACGGACTCCAGGATGTCTCGTACATGCACGGGAGTGTTCGGGGGGTAGGCGTGGACTGGCACACTTCTATGCTGATTGTGGGATGATCTAAAATATCAAACTCTATTTTTGAGTATTGGTATTTTAGTCCCACATCGGATAGGAGAAGAGGTGAAGTCTCAACTCCACTCTATAAATAGAGCCCCTTGGCCTCCTTTGAAAGATGCACCAAGAAGAGAGTTAAGGGAGTCTGTAAAATCCAGGAAGCCCGTTCAAGTCTCAAATATTGACTTACGAGCGTTCCAGAAGTTCTTCGTGAACTTGCTGGTTCCTGGGAGCAGATCGTGTTGGGGCGAATTTTGCTTTGAGCAATGGTGATCTTAATCACCCCAGCAATAACCTTTTCTCTTCTTTCTTCTTTCTTCTTCTTTCTTCTTTCTTCTCCTTCATCTGAGTTGTAACTCAGTTCTGTCTGTCCGCAACTGCGATTGCGAGGAAGAACGTGAGATTTACTTTCTGATTATTGTTGCTTTGTAATCAGATTTATATTATAGTGTTCCTCTTGGATCTCGAGAATAATCAGAAGGTGAACGTTTGTTGAACCTCTGATCTCGACATCGAGTCTACCATCTTTGATCAAGCCCCGGGACTAACATGTACTGCATAGTGCATAGTTGACCATGTTATGTCCTTGTTTTCCATATTCCGGTACTAGGGTGTGATATATATTGTTCTTGTCGAATTAAGCCGTAAACTTGGAAATAAAACTATATCAATTACCCACTCACAAACAATTTAATAACCCTACTAGTTTAATCTGGGCCATATGCAAGTCACAAGTAATTAATGCCCACTCCCCCCCCCCCCCCTCTTCACCCCCCCCCCCCCCCCCACACACACACACACACAACACCCTCAACCAATTCAAAAGTAGGCATTAGTGAAAAGAATAACCCAAATTACAATTATATGGTCTAACTATGTGCCTCATGTTTTATGGCCTCATTTGGTTCTTGGAAAGGAAATCAATTCCCTTGTCTTTTCCATGGAAATGAAAAATTAGAATTCATGTCAGGTTTTCTTTCATGTGTTTGGTAAAACAAGAAAAGCATTCAAAAAATACCATTTGATTTTTTTTCTTACAGTGTTTGGTTGGTGCATGAAAGAAAAGGAAAAATATATCAATGTTCCAAAAATATTCTTGTATTCTAAAATAAAAATAACATTGTAGAAATACAAAATTAATGGATAAAATAGGCAATAACACATATGAGTAGGGTTATTGTCGTCCTAAATTTTCATAATAAATGATAGGAAAAGAGGAGAAAAAATTAATCACATGGGTTCTAAGTGGAACCATATTCTCCCATATTTTTTCCTTTCTGTAAAAAAAAAAAAATGGCTTTCAAGTTTGTGATACCAAATAAAGAAAATGAATTCATTTCCTGATTCATTAAATCCGTGAACCAAACATATTAGATGGGATATTGTAAAGAGCATAGTAAATAGCCAAACTCGTAATGTAACATTTTCATCAAATCCATGTGGGGATAACTTTGTGACCATGAGAAAACACATTTTCTAATAAAGCTGGCTCTCACCATCTATTATGGCCAATATACCTACCCTTAGTTCGCAGTATGGGACTAATTAAGTGAGCTCAAAGTATAGAATCAAATGTAGAAGCCAACTGTTGTGACACAAGTCTAAGAAATTTGTATCTATTGTTTGTCTACTTGGCGATTAATGGCGATTAAGTGAAGTACTAGGTATAATCATTTTAAGGCAAGTCAGCATTCAATCATCCATTCCCCCAAGAGTATGCTATAGTTACAACCAAATCCCTACAACCCTCTTACAACCACTCATCCGTTTTCTGACATGTGGGCTAGGTGGTGGCCTGGCCCACATGTCAGCAAATGGGTGAAGATTGTAAGTAGGTTGTAGGAATTTGGTTGTAAACTTAGCATTATTGATTTCCCCAATGGGTACCTAACATGTTTGATGTGACATCTCATGTTGCATAACCTAGGGTAAAGTGCATTTAAACCCTCCCTACATTTGTCTCGTTTGCAAAATAAGACCTTTTAGAAAACTTAAGCAGTCTGCACCTCCTTAGATTCTCCGCACGAGCAAAAAGGCCTTTACTGTCAATTAATCGTTAGAAATGGCCATTAACAACATTTAAAAAATAATAATAATAAATAAAATACCTAAAATACCCTTCTTCCTTCCCCACCAATTCCTTCACCAGCCTCCGATCCCATTCCCACCGCCGGCCAGCCTCCCCCCCTCCTCCCTTCGCCGGCGACCCGCCCCTCGACCCCCTCTCCCCCCCCCCCCCACTCCCCCCCTCCGCCGGCGACCCGACCCCTCCCCCCCCCCTCCTCCCTCCGCCGGCGACCCGCCCCCCGACCCCCTCCCCCGCCCCCCTCCTCCCTCCGCCGGCCATCCCGCCCCCACCATCGGAGAGAGAGAGAGAGAGAGGGGGGAGAGGGGAGGGACAAAATCGTCTTTTAAGACGATTTTTAACAGTTTTTAACGGCAGGGGATGATTTGAGTATTTTCGTAACGGACTGGATTTTTCAAATCAGGGAGTCTTTAATTGTATTTTCGTAACATCTAAGGAGGGTTTAAATGCACTTTACCCCATAACCTATAATTCTAAGGAAATGTTCAACAGATAGAGGGAATGGCTACGACTTAAACTGCGGTGCCACGTGTTCCTCCCTCATTGGTCGGCTCCCTGCCGCTGACATCAACACCCCTCCTGCTAACGTCAGCCGCTCAGGCCCAACCAATGAGGAGGGGGACACGTGGCTCCGCGGTTTAAACCGCGGTCCCCCCCCCCCCCCCCCCCCCCCCCCCCCCCCCTTCGGTCCGTTAGGCAGTCTTTTCCTCTGCAAAAATATAAACTTAAAATTTTGGAAGAAGTTTTCTACATCCCATCCCGATATCCATTTTTGCCTTGCTATTGAAAAGGGAAGTCAAGAGACTCAAGACCTCTGTTGTTGTATCCATTGTGCCTATTTTGGATTTCGTCCGAAAATCAAGCCACTGGCTATGAGTCGTCGACTCATTCTTTAATAGGCACACAGTCAGAGATTAAATTCTCCTCCCACTGTTTGGAGATCACGGTTTTATGTTCTATTTTCGCTCCTAACATGTTTGATCGGGACTTGTCATGTCGCATAGCCTATAATCCTGATTTTTGTATCAAGTCATTAACCGCCATTTTTTAAAACCATTTAATATCCAATTGGATACACTGGTAACTAGGAATATTTCAATTTAGTCATTTTCAATTCAAATCACTATACCATGTAACCCATACATTACATTTTGACGCACAGTTACAAATGTTACTTGTACTTCATCATAATCAATCAAGATAATATCACTTAAAATGGTAGTCTTAGTCATTTGGATCTTGATGATGAGTGGAAGTTTGGAAGAGGCCTGAAACATGAGATTTGGCATGTAGAGATTGAGCAATTTGCTCACTCATGGATAGAGCACATTTTGAGCTCGAGAGACGCCTTTGGTGGTCTTATTGACGAATACCACGGTGAGGTCTTCGATTGGGATCAAGTAGTAACAAGGTAGTCGCAAGGGTAACCTGTGACTAGATTGAATCCTGAGCGACCCTCAACTAAGGACCTGCAAGCGGATGCGCAATCTTGCTATAATTACCTCTCTCGCGGTCACATCCCTAACGATCGTCTTCTTGTTCATCAATCTAGGATGAAGACAAATCGGTCACTATGATGAGTTTGAAACTAATAATAGACCTATTGAGCCTACAGGTATCATATTTTTTATTTGTATAATAAAAATATTCTTACACTAATCGAATATTATAAATTTGATACTAAGCGCACCGCGATTTTTGCGACAAAGCTCATGAGCTCGTAAGCAAGTTCATTCACATATCAAAGATTGTTTATTTGAAAACTACATTCACATATCCAAGATTGTTTATTTGAAAATTTGAGGAAAATCTTGACAAAAGTGCCGTCAAGTCTTCATGATCCAATTTTGTTGTACCAACTATCAATAGGTGACTGCATAGATCATTCCAATGAATAGCATACGCTTTTCATGACTAAAGAAACAAGGATTGAAACAAGGATTGGCTTCTTGATTGATCAGAACATAAGTATTTCGTAATAAAGACACTACAAAATTTGTTAGAAGATATCACAATTTTTGACAGTCCTAGAACTGTCAAAATTCTGGTACTTCTGTGCATATTCAGAACTGTCAAAATTCTGACTGTTCTCAAAAATAGAAATGTCAAAATTTTGACTAAAATTTTGACGGTTCTAAAATAACAAAATTTTGAGAAAAGTGCACTACTCTCGACACTTTTCATAGTGCCTTTATCAATGACGTTCTGAAAGTTGTTCCGAACTCGACCCATCGTTTTGTTTTAGATCCACATAATTTTCCAATTTGATGTCGCAATTTGACAAATCAAGCAGATTCAATCCCATCCAACATCTCATACATGCTGGGCCGTTTCTGAGCATGTGCTGAGCATGTGCGTTGTGCAATCACACAGGATCAAAAAAATCAGAAGGTTCCAAACAAATTTAAGAGCATCTCCAACCCTATTGTCTTGTTAAGTGTTATGAGTCTTAGGTGGCTCCTATGTGGCTTGAGCCACAAGACAATGTCTTGTTTATGTGGCAAAATTATATCTCAAAAGACAATGAGATAGAAAAACTCTCTCCAATGCAAAAGTATTGAGAAGACAATAAAAAATATTTTTTCCAACTTCCAAGGCAACTTTTAAGACAACTATACTCATCTTCTTTCTTTTTTCTAATATTTTTTATTCATAATTGATGACATGGAAGAGAAGACATTGTCAAGTGCATTGTCTAGAACAAGACAATCAACTTCACAATATCTTCTTTAATTTTTGCCACATAAGCTTCACAATTGACTTGACAATTGCATTGGAGAAGAACTTTTGAATAAAATTTTGTCATTCCTATGTGGCATTAACTTTTTTCTAAAGTCACAATAGGGTTGGAGATGCTCTAACACTCATTTATATTACTAATGTAAAATCTTCATTTTTTTAGATTTAAGCATCTCTATTTTTTTGAAACTGCAATAAATTAACCCTTAGAATGTCACAAAAAAGCCTTTCTTTAGAGTCGTTAAAAAAAGTCCGTGTTCCATAAACCTACTTCCTACATAATCCTCACAAACAAACCCACTCCCAACATTATCTATACATCTCCATTTGGTTGATACAAGAGGGATTGAAAGATGAATAAAAACATTTGGAGCATACAAGTCTACATTCATCTAAACCAAACATCACATACATGATCAACTGAAAATATTATCAAGAATTAGATTGATCCATTTAAACATCAAAACTAATCATCATAAATAGGCTAACTTTCAACTTTATACCCTCAACTATTCAACATGCTCGACTTGATACCCTCAACTTTATAAAATACAAGTTGATGCACTAAAACAAAACAAAAGAGACAAAATTATCCCCCCTCTCCCCCCATCTTCCCTCCCGGCTGGTCCATCACCACCCCCCTCCCCCGGCTGCCCCCACCGCCGCCCCCTCCCTCTGCACGGCAACAACATCGGAGGTGGCAGCAACGACGGTAGCAGCATCAGCAGCAGTAGTGGCAGCAGCAGCGACACGGCGACAGCAGCAGGGTGGTACAGCCGGAGGCGGGGCTGCGGTGGTGGCAACCAGGGTGGAAGGTGGGGATGGGCAGCCGGAGGGAAGGATGGGGGAGAGAAAGAGGTTAATTTTGTCCTATTTTTTGTTTTGGGTATCAAATTGAATTTTTTTAATAGTTGATGGTATCAAGTTGTTGAGTAAAAAAAGTTTCGGATATCAAGTTGAACAGCTGAGGGTATCAAGTTGAAATTTACTCTCAGAAATATTACTCATATACATAGTCATATAGGTCCATAGACACGTATAGAAGAAGAAGAAGAAGAAGAAGAAGAAGAAAGGAGTATTAGCTTATAGACTATGCAAGCTACATGAAGGATCAACCTGATCTAGTTGTTCTTTGGTGGGTGTCTGTTGGCCGCATGGTAGTCAGAACTGAAAGATAGGAAACTGGATTTGAGACCTACACCACTCATGACTTCACATCCATGCCTACATTTTCCGACATTATAGCCTCTTGCGCCCGCGTTCTCCTCTTCGCTCTCTCCTTCCTCTTCCTGCACATCCTCCGCAGCTCCGGCCTTCATTCGAGTACCATCCGCAGCCTCCTTCTCGGTCTTGTGAAGGAGCTCCTGCTTTCGGAAATAACTCTTACCAAGTGCACAGGATAAAAAAACCTTCCTAAACAAAGTAAGGTTGGTTTATACCTTGGCTGTCTCCAGAGCCTGACCTTCATTGGCAACAATTGCATCATCATCTACAAGAAACAAACCTCAGCAATATCAAGATTTTGCCATAGAATATAACAAGGCATGAAGAAATTAGAAGCCTAGACTAATTCACATATGAACACCCCTTCAACTTTACAAGATGCTATCCCTAACTATTTTCATTAGCAAAATCCCTACAATGAACTTTGATTACTTCCAATTAACTACCCTCCGTTAACATTAATTCACGAACGATGGTCACGTACAGAGCATCAAATTAGTTCAAGGTAACAATGTGATAACGAAAATGTAGCAAAAGCATGAAAGTTGAAGGCATTTAGAATTAAATGCAAATAAACGCGAAGCTTATATGTATCACCTTTGTGAGCAAGAACAGTAGTAGCACATTCCAGACCAACAAGCAAGGAGAGCAAGAGAGGAAGCAAAAGGCAAGTGGAGCTTAGTTGCACCATGGCTGCTGTCTCTGAAATTTTCTAAACCTTCTTTATGTATGTGAAAGAGAACAATGCAGACAGGGGTTCTTATAGAGGAGAACCACCTATAGCTAGGCTATAGCTAGTCCAAGGTCAAAACTAGGTTTCCAACATCTTCTTCAAAATCCCAAGTGTTCAAACCAGTGCTTGACAAGAATACTTTATTCTGGGTAGTAACCTCTGTTGTCTTGGTAACATCTTACATGCTTAGAAGAACTCAAAGGTTGTCCTCAAGAGCTTTGATGAATGCAAGAAACAATGAGAGCTTGGAAATGAAGTCATCTACTGTCTAGTGCCTGTCTGCTGCATGCATGGTGAGGATTTTTTTTCACCATCCCACCATAATCTAGGGATCCAACTAATATTTTATCATGGACTCTTGTTCCCCCAAAAAAAAAAAGAAAAAAAAAGAAGGAAAAAAACACTGCTTTCTTTCTATATTTGATGAATGTTTAACCACTAAAATTCACAACCCATAAGACACCAAGCCAGGATATTAGATAATTAGGTAAAAATAGCGTTGCATGCCCACTTGGGCCCACTGCCCGCAATTTTCACACACACACACCCACCTCCTCCGCGGTTCTATCCCAAGACCGTCCGCCTAGCCAAGGAGATTATACCTCTCATCACTGACCATAAGAGCCAGTTGAGTTCGGTTAGGTAAACTCGCACAAATTTGCGGCCGTGACTCGGACAATATCACCATCATCCTTCTGCTGTGGGAGAGAGCTAGTGTAGAGACTAGAGATGATGACTTGATTTTATACCTCTACGCATTAACAGCTTGAGCTGTGTAGTTACATCCTCCAGATATCAATGTAACGTGCCGTAGCGCCTGCTACTCGGACATTGGCTCAAGGCATTTCCTCCACCCCTTTATTACCCTGAAAAAGCAAGGTCACCTTGCATTCTTGAACCGATAACCATCTTTCGGCTAACCCGGCCTCCCCCATCCCTCGGGACCAAAGGTTCAGAGAAACGAGAGTTGGTGGACACTTAGTTTCACCAAGCTTCATGGATAGATCACCTAAGTTGATTGATCTCAAAGCTGTTACGGCTCAAGTTAATAGTTCATGCACATAGTCTTAATATATCTTCTATATTTTTGCAGGAAATGATTCCCAATTTCATTCACATTTCTTTCAGACCCAGGGTGCTGAGTTTTTCTTTTCTTCTTTTCTCAACAATCGAACTAATCTAAAGAATCAACATATGAACACTAGCAGCTCGCACTGCAAGATCCTTAACATGGTAGTCACAGTCTGGGTCCACTCACATAATGCTTGAGATCAGGAGATTGTGCCTCCCAATTATAGTGGCAATAGCATTAATCCAAGCGCCAAGAAGAACATGGGGCTGCTTTAAATCAAATCAAGAGCTTTCTCCAAAGCCACCTCATTTTAAAACCTAACATGAAAGTTGTTTCAAGTCTCCAAAACGAAGGGTACCGCAAATAGAATTACTGATAAATAAAATAAATGACTTCAGCTCATTGAGATCATAAAGCATACCAATTGAAACTCCCCAAAAAGTTGGATCGCTTTTGAGAAGCGGGTCATCAGCTGATACTTCCGGAGCCCGGGTCACGTGGTGCTTACCAGGTCATCTCGAAGTTTTTGCCGGTGGTCGATAGTAACTGCTTGAATTAAACTCAGTGGCCCTTGTTGGGATTACAGACTCCATGGAAGCCACTGTAGTTACTTATAAAGACCTGTAAAAAGGAAGACAAATGACATTCTGCTGAGAATCCACGAAGTTTGAATAATGAAAATGTACTTTAACAAGAAACCATCTAAATGACATGGTAATGCTTGATTCAACAAAACTAAATCCATGAACTAACAAACTCACAAGTAAACTGTAAGATTGAATCAGCATTCAAAAAAAAGGGGGAGATCAAAATTAACCATGGAAATCTAGCATATACCAATACCTGATACTATCACAAATGGGACGGAAATTAAATAGCACAAAACTGATTTGTTTAATATGCCGAACTTGTGAAAAAGTTTTTCGCATAATCTCCACCTGATATCAACCAGGTCTCGGTTCAAATTAGCGAGCAATCACTAGTAAAATGGGGGAGACAACCTAAACCACCTGTGCTCTGACCAATAGCACTATATTCTTGAGAAAATTGGAGATAACATCTCAACTTTTTACTGAAAATAGAAATAAAGGCCTCAGGTTTCAACAATAAGAATACCAGCCTGCTTTATTCTTCCCTTATAGTGAACCATTGAATGGTTACTGGAGAGTGTTCCAGGACGAGAAATTCATAGAAATGCCCCCAGACATCACCCTTTTCGAATCTTTAACACTCGGACAAAACAGCAAACCACAGTGGCTGCTCTCAAGGCTCTGGCGAACTCAATCGTAATGGCCATCCACTGCCACCAACAAGCTTGCAACAAACATCCAATCGTGCCTTCAAGGCAAAAGGCCTCTGGGAGCTCACCAGTAAAAGCGTGATAGCCTCGCCAATGCCTGCGCCAACTAGCTCGCAGAGGCCATCAGATTGGGCATAGCCCAAAAAAGATCTATACTGTCCAAAATCCAAATTTATTGTATTTATGAATAATGAAGTATCATTCTCCACTGGATAATATCACACTGTATGATATTGAAGGGAAATATACAACTAGCTGACATAAAAGGAAGACGAAAGAAAGAAAACAGATACACGTAGAATAATATTTACAGTGTGTTTATTGTATTTATAAATAGGCTTAATTGCTACCCTCAACTATTTCACTTTTTCAAGTTGACACCCTAAACTTTTTTTCGTAACAGATCACTACCTCAACTATTCAGTATGTTCAAGTTAGTACCCTCCATCACACAGTAGTTAGTTTTTCCGTCTCCACTCAGAAAAGTCAAATTTTTGTGACGAAAATAACCCTAGTTATTACTTTAAAAGATCATTCCCTTTCAGAAAAGATCATTTTGTCTACTTACACTTCCTTCTTTTTCCGTCTACTTCCCGACGATGCCCTAGCCGTAGCCCATGCTCTTTTTTTTCTCCTAATCTTTTCGTAATCTATTTCTCCTCTAAGAATTTATTACTAGTCTATTTATTTCTACATAATCTCTAATCTACTTTCAATTCCTATATGTAGTTATAACCTTTTGCCATGTCAGTGATCTCCGGACAGTCCAGCAGCACCTACTCTTCAAAGAAGGTCGAAGAGGAATGGAGTTGTTGTTTTTGCCAAATTGAGACGCATCTTACAACATGAGTGAAGACACAAAACGCTGGACGTCGATTTTGGAGATGTGGTAACTACAAATCTTCCAAAAGATGCAATTTTTTTAGTGGAAAGATGAGGAATTGAACATGGAGATGAAGATTTATACTGCGATTACAAAAGGAGAACATGGAGATGAAGATTTATACTGCGATTACAAAAGGAGAACATGGAGATGAAGGAGAAAATATCATATCTTGAGGCACAAATTCGGATGAAAGAAATGAACAGTTCCAGGCCTTACATTCTAATGACTTTTTTTAGTTTTTATGGTTGTTATAATTGCAGTGATGGTTGTTTAGAATGTAAGGCCTGGAATTATAACAACCATAAAAACTAAAAAAAAGTCATTAGAATGTAAGGCCTGGAACTGTTCATTTCTTTCATCCGAATTTGTGCCTCCAGATCTGATATTTTCTCCTTTATCTCCATGTCCTCCTTTTGTAATCGCAGTATAAATCTTCGAACTTGAAAATTTTCTCATCTTTCCACTCAAAAAAATTGCATCTTTTGGAAGATTTGTAGTTATCACATCCCCAAAATCGACGTCCAGCATTTTGTGTCTGCATGTTGTAAGATGCATCTCAATTTGGCAAAAACAACTCCTCCATTCCTCTTCGACCTTCTTTGAAGATTAGTGCTGCAAGACTATCAGGAGATCACTGACATGGCAAAATGTTATAATTGCATATAGGAATTGAAAGTAGATTAGAGATTATGTAGAAAGTAAATAGACTAGTAATAAATTCTTAGAGGAGAAATAGATTACAAAAAAATTAGGAGAAAAAAAATGAAAGAGCATGGGCTACGGCTACGCCTGGGGCATCATCGGAAAGTAGACGGAAAAAGAAGTGTAAGTAGACAAAATGATCTTTTCTGAAAGGGAATGATCTTTTAAAGTAATAACTAGGGTTATTTTCGTCACAAAAATTTGACTTTTCTGAGTAGAGACGAAAAAACTAACTCCTGTGTGAGGGAGGGTACTAACTTGAACATACCGAATAGTTGAGGTAGTGATCTGTTACGAAAAAAAGTTTAGGGTATCAACTTGAAAAAGTGAAATAGTTGAGGGTAGCAATAAGCAATTAAGCCTTATAAATAATGAATCTACAAGTTTGCCAACAAGGAAAGAGAACCCGAGCAAGCTCACACTGGAACAAGACCCAGGCCACGATTAGCTCACGAAGGCCTTATCTCCCTCGTCAACAAGCTAGCAACAACAATCCAAGCTTGATCGGGCGAACAAAAGGTGTTGCAAGCTCGCAAACGAGGATGTACGTTGCTGGAGACTAATGGAAAGTGTGGATGGCATCGCAAGCTCGCCAACGAGACCGATTTTGAACATCCTACGAAAAACATGAGTCGGTGTTCTTTTAGAAAACACTCCTATGTGAATATAAGAGAGAGAGAAAAAATGAGTCAATACATTGATCTAAGGGGGTACAAAAGGTCCCGTTAAAGGGAAGAAAAAACTTGAGGTTAGGGGTGTAAAATGGACAAAGTAGTCCGTTGTCCGTACGTGTCCGGCTCGATAAATGGTTCGACCGCGGGCCGTCCGATTGATTAACGAACAAAACTTGGACATATTTTTTGGTCCGTTTAAAAATCGGACACGGACACGGTCATATCCATGTCCGCTCCAAATTTGTCCGCGGACCGTCCGATAGTGGAAACTCCTTTTGGTTTTGCATCAATTATGTAATATCATTTTGGTTTTGCATCAATTTATTGTTGTCCGGTCTCGATTTTCATTAACCTTTTACCATTGTTTGTTGTATTCTATAACCTTCCATTATATTTTCTTTCAACTTGATTTTTTTTAGCAACTATCAAGTAATCTTGATAAAATAATAGCTTTTGATAATATATTTAATTTGTCCGCAGACCGTCCGATTGAATTAACGAACAGTGGTTGTCCGTGTCCGTCCGGCTCGAATTCGAACAGTGGACTGTCCGTGTCCGTCCGTCCGAACTCATTTTTATTTTCGGACCGAACACGGACAGTGGACTGTCCGTGTCCGTCCGACCCGTTTACACCCCTACTTGAGGTTATCTCCATATTTCCAAAAACTTGAGGACTGGAGGCTGGGTTTTCATTTCAATCAAAAGGCAGGAGGTTATCTCCATTTTTTTTTCCACATTCGAGTGGTCTTCATCCTTGGTATCAAAATGGACCTCCAATTTTTGTTTTCTATATCCACAGCCCAAACCATCTAGTCCACTAAATAGACTTATTGATATAAATGAAAATGTTCTTACATTGTTCAAGGCAACAGAAGCGGTTGAAATTTTGGCCTGCTTTGGCTATTTAACTAACATGTCACGTAGCTTTCATATACAGCTAGGAATCTGGATTGGGTTTTACCTGATCCTGAACCTGACCAAGAACAGTGTAGGACACTATTTTAGCCTGGATCACATGAATCTTTGTTTTCCTATGAATCATTTCCCTTCGTTTGTGCCCTAGCTTGCTTGAACCCAGTCCCGCCGCAAGATAAAACCCTAAAACTTTGCCTGGAAACCATCACAATCTATACCACGAAAGTTTGAGCCCAACCTTGAAATTGCCAAGCCAGGTTTTATGGACAGTTAACAATTTCAAGCTGGGAGATACAAGCATTTATCCTAGTTCGCATACCAAAACATGCCCAACCTAACCAGTTAACCCCTAAATGTACCAAACTGAAGGTTGTAAAAAGCGCTAGGCGTTAGGCGGGCAGGCACCTGCCGCCTAGCACCTAGCCACCGCCTAGATCTAGGCGGACGGCCCGATATATATATATATAATCTTGCTCAAGTGAAAGTTATACCCCAAATTCAATGTCTTACATAATTAAACAGTCTCAAATTTATAGTACAAGTTCAAACATAATTCAAATAGTTAACAAAATATTACAACAACAAAGTGACATTCTGTTTATTTATGAGTATAATAAATTATTTTTAGTATAAATCAAATTCATATTATTTACTGTTTTCCCTGTGCCTGTCATGTGTCTACGATGGATGTAGAAAGCCAGAAAAGGAAAAGAAAAATTGGAAAAAAAAAAAACCCTCTTCTTCTTACTTATTCCTATGCAGATGCAAAAGAAAAGGAAAGGAAAAGAACAGAAATATGCAAATTCAAAGAAGGAAAAAAACCTAACCTGGTCGCTCAGTGTCGCTCGGGGAGACTCGCGGGTGGCCAACGGTGGCGGAGATCGGCGAGCTCGGGTGTTGCCGGCTGCTGCTCAGGTATGCCAAAAAAATTCTATAAATGCCTAGGCAGCCAACCAGAGAAGTCGGGGCCGACTTCTAGGCGGGCGCCTACCCGCCTAGCGCGCCTAGGTGGCCGATTTTGGCTGCCTTTTAGCTGATCCGCCTAGCTTGCCGATTCTGGCTGAATCCTAGGCGGCCCATGGGCACCTAGGCGGTCGATTTCCCATTAAACACCGACCAAACTCCTTAACCATTCATGCCCTTTGACCAACGTATTAACTTGTGTATTTTTCTACTTTGCCTAAAACTTTGCCTGGAAACCATCAGAATATATACCATGAAAGTTTGAGCCCAACCTAGAAATTGCCAAGCCACGTTTTATGGACAGTGGACCTAACAATTTCAAGCTGGGAGATGCAAGCAAGCATTTGTTTGGCCTAGATTTCATACCAAAACATGCCCGACCTAACAAGTTAACCCCTAAATGTACCAAACTCCTTATACTGAACCATCCATGCCCGACCTAACAAGTTAACCCCTAAATGTACCAAACTCCTTATACTGAACCATCCATGTCCTTAGACCAATGTATTAACATGTGTATTTTTCTCCTTTCCATATAATACTATTTCCCAAACGAACACCAATCATGTGCTTTGCAAAAATATTCAAAGTGTCTCATAGGGAAGTTTACTGCTGTTGTTGGCTCTTGCCGGCAAGCTTGTCTTGCAGCCATACACACTTTTTGGCAAGCTTGCAACAGCCAACTGCACACCATCGAGCTTTGATGATCATTGTTAAGAGTCGAAGAGGGGTATACATTCCTTGTCACTAAGGCCTACCGCTTGCAACGGTGGGCTTGTTGGGGTATACCATCCTTGCCGGCAAACTAGTGGAGGCGATCTCATTCGGGCCAAGACTGACAAGGAAGTACTATCCAGTCCTCCTAGGAGGTGTGCATTTGATGCAGATAAAATTGTGCACTTCGCACATTATACAATAAGTGCCATAATTCATCGCTCCTTGACCCAAGCCTCTTTCTCTTTCTCTCTCTCACAGACACTCTTTCTTTACATCTCTCTCAAAATCCTTGTGCAAGGAAGCATTTCATAGATGTATGGACCTGTGAGGATATCAAATATGTTCATCCAATCAATATGCCACTCATTTTACACTTAATGCCCAACCTTATGCAATCTCGCCCAAACATTTGCATATCACCCCCTTCAACAAAATGTACACACTCGCAAAACAAAAACAAGAGATTTTAAAAAAGTACCCCACATTGTGAATACTGGCATTCAGTGTCTTTTTGTGAGACTTGGCCTATATGATCCAAAGAGAAGTAGCGAGAGCCGATAGTCTGATAATAAGTCTACAAATAAGCAGAAAAAAGTTAGTTCATCTTTTTCATGCTCTCATGAGTCATGACCGATTACTTGGCTGGGTTCATTTTCTATAAAAACCCTCAACCTCAAACATATGCATGCACACACTTCCAAGTATTAGAATTTGGAGTCACTGAACAGGTATGGGGTAAATATGCAAATTCTCACTTTTGTGAAAAGTCTGTATATATAGCACGATATTTCAGTTACATGTCAGGGGGTTATGCATGTATGCTAAAAATGTCATATTTTGAGGATAGCATATGACAACTATATTTTTGTTTTCATTACAAAGTATTCAGGCATAAAAGGATATTTTGGTCATTTATGCTTCTAAGGACATTGTACAAAAGCAAGTTATCTAGTATGACAGAATTTTCTTATGAAAGAATAAAAGAGTATACAGAACAAATGTCAAGATAGAAAGCTTAACTTCAAAGTAAATAGGCACCGCATAATTTACACAATTAGAAGTTTTGTCACCATCACCACCACAATCTAAGCATTCTCTAGAATGGGGTTGGCTATGGAGCACAAGAAGATAGCACAGAGGAACGGACAAATTTCCATGACCGGATGTCAACCTGATGTGAATCCTCTTTGCTAGTGCCTAGTCCCTGGCCAAGATAGCCAGCTAGAAGCAAGCAAGGGCCTTGCCATAAAACCTAAGGCTAGTGGACAAGTTGACCAACCTTTTGTCCAACATGTTAAACCCATTAAAACAAGGAACATCCCATAATTAGTAGCTCCTCCAGGAAATTGTTCAAATAACTCGTATGGCTGATGGTTCAATCTCTATGCTTGAAAGGGTGGCATTATAAATATAAAATAAATTATCGAATTGGTAGGATTTAGTTCTATTGGGTGTTACTGGTATCTGATTATTAGTGAATCCCGAGAGAACCCATATGCTAAAACCAATAGCCCTGACCTTTTCAAACTATTGTACATTGACTACTATCATGAGAACAATAACAATAAAAGGTACGTGACAACAGTGAACTACTATGAATTGATAAGAAAAAAAAAACCATTGGCATCATCTGCATACCAAATGAAATCTTATCTACATTAATTCTCCGAATAAATGAAGAGAGCTAGAAATGCATGTTAAAGAAATATTTAGAATCTGATATAATTTAGAATCTGGTATAATTTGAATTTCAACTGGTACTTACATATGCAGATAATGGTACTGGATGAATGCCCAACAAACCCAAAGCCTTTGTGATCCGTCGCCAAAATAAGTAAATCTGAAGTGCAGTTGTTAATCTAGCAGATGATCTACGTCTCTTATGCAGGCTTAAAAGGTTCCATGTAACTTGAGAAACCAGTAAAAAGAATGTCTGTCATATGCTCCTGATAAATACAGCTAAACCAGCAGTAAATTGTTGAAGAGGGACCAAGTACAATAGCTTCTGATGAAGATGGCTTGAATCAATAGCCATTTTCAGCTTTTTGTGAACTATAAAATTTATAAATGAACCATGACATGACAATGTCACCGCAACTTCAAAGAAAACCTGTTAGGATTGCTTGTTAGATTACATCATACTTAGTACTGCATACCTGCAATTCCAATTCTTAAGACAAAGACGCATTTGTTTCAAGAGAAAAAAGAGACTTTGCGGGAAAAAAAATCATAGTTTAATTGTACATGAAAATACAGTAAATTAGGCCGAAAGACCTCGCTCCAAGCAACATCCTTTGTTAACCTTCAACAGTTTAGCACTCAAGGAAGATGATCAATATATGGAAGCATCAAATCTTGGCTCGTAAAAGCAAACTTGACTGTTGCACAACTGGAGTGCACAGCCAGCAATCCATGACCACACTTTCTTGTCCACATCATATAGTAGGCCTTTTCCTTGGTTCCATGATGTAAAGCATATCAAATTATCCTGCCCAAAACACTCGAATCGTTCAGCCGATAATCTCAACAGTGCCCTAAAGTACTTTGGCGGCATCCTACTTATTTCAATCCACACTGTCTTCGCATGATCCAACTCCCAGATCCTCATGCTCTGGAGAGTGCTATAAAGCCCAATCCTTCCAACTAAGAACAAGCGCTTGTGCGCGCCAGCAACCAAATAACCGTCCAACAATGACCGTGGAAACTTGGCCGGGATATGTTCCCACTGCCCCTTCTCCATCCGATACATCATCAAACCAAGTGGAGAAAGTGTTTCTAGGTACAGTCTGGAGTCGCAAAATGCCATCTTCGACGAACATAAGTTAACAGCCGGCATTATCTGATGAAGGGACCAGCTGTTAAGCTTCGAATCATACACCTCGGTCGGCAAAGTCTTGTCGACGTATACATCACTTGCTGCGATAACCTTGAATGAATGGTCCTGCCTATTTACGACCATAATCAGTTGCCTCTGCTGGTTATAGTGCATGCTCGGCAGCGTCCTCCAAGCCTGAGTAAGCGGGTTACATACCAGAGTCTTGAAACTAAGCCCATCGAACCCGGAGAAGGAAACGAGACCACCGGACGAACCTACCAACCAAAACGCCCAGTCTGGCAAGAAGCTGAAAGGTATCTTATACCAGGTCTTCAGCGGCAAGCTGAACACCGAGCACTGATGGCTCTGCGAGTTCTTCCACGACGTCAGGAGGCAAGGGCCATGGGAAGGAACGCTCGAATGGGACTTGAGGAAGCTACTATCCTCGAGAATCGAGTTCCACCTTCTACATACCGGTCGTAACCGAAAGATCAAGAACGGGGGCAGCCGTGCAAGGACCTCGTTCAATAGATCCTCCGGCAAATGCGACCATATGCCGTCGTCCATCCGGACATCAGAGTGGACTACTTTCGCGAAGGTGGTGGAAATTGTCTCCTCGTCCAGGCCCCGAGGCTTGGTTTTGACCGCCTTCTGGCGCGACGGGCTAATATTCCGGAGCCCTGTTCGGGCCAGAGGGATCGGGTTTCTCGACGAATCGTCTTCACCAAAGGCGCCACCTTTGGGTCCAACCCCATCCATAATTCTTTACAAAAATGCTTGAAACCCCTAAATTCCAACATGAAGCAAAGAAACAAGTATCACCATACAAATCTAGACCCAAATAATACATAAAGCTTGCATCTTTAAATGCTACAGAGCAAAATAAATTGATTTAGCACCAGATCGAGAATCAAAACCCTAACTTTCTAGATTCTAATCGCCAGTAACCCTAAAAAACTCATTCTAACGCCAAACTGAGAGCAGGTAGTTCGTAATTTCAACATATGTCACACAGACTCGAATTAAAGAAGAGGAATTGGAAAATTAGGGTTTCGAAAATGGACCTTCGGGAGAGGAAAAGAAGGGGGCAATATTGAAGTCCGCCGAACCAAAGCGCTGTCCTTTCTGAACTGGGGAATTAAAAAAATTTAGTTTGCCGTTGCTGTTACTGTTCTGCGAATGGACTGTGGCCGTTTCCACGTGGCAGGATGGTACTGGCTTAGATGTAGGTGTCCGTTAGATTTCTCAACGGGAGTGCGGTGAGGATAAGGAAACGGTGACCTGTCTTTCTAGGTCACGAGTCTATTTTTGTTCACCCATCAAAATTATGATGTTTGTTCATCCTCCATAAGAACATAACACGTGTCAAATTAAAAGTGAAAACTACTTTGGTGGGTGAATAAAACAACTTTCAAAGTAGTTTTATGTTGGATGATTTGACATGCGTCATGTTCTTAGTGGAGGGTGAACAAACACCATTATTTTGGTGGGTGAACAAAAATAGACTCACCGGAGAATGCCAAAAAAAAAAGATTTATTCTTATATAAATAAAATCAGAAATTAAAGTATCCAAAATTAACATCAATTAATAAAAATCATTCAACTATAATATTTTTAATTGTATTAATATTCGTCAAAAAGAGATGAGGGCTTATTTTGTTGCACAAAATTGTAAAAAAAAAAGTATGAAAGTGGAAAAACGATGTTTGCGTACGCATAAATGTTGACTTTCAAAACGTTGTTTGGTTGATGGAATTGGAAGAAATGAAAGTGGAGATAAAAGTACTCCGTGTGTTTGGATGGTTGACGAGAGTGGAAAAAAAACAGAATTTGGTTGTTTGGATGGTTATTGAAAGTAAATGTTGGTTGAAAATATGGTAATCCTTGGCCGGCTTACCCCCTAATTTGTTTTGATTGTTGGTTAGATATATTGTAATATAAATTTTATCAAATAAATATTAATTGTTTTATTTACATATATTTAATGAATGCATATTTTCTAAAATAAAAAATAAAGTTCTCATAAATGAAAAAAATAAAATTAGTTAAATTAATTATTATAATTAAACTAATTATCATAATTAAACAAATCAAATTGTAATTAAATTTTTATTGAATTAAAAATCAAAGAATCTTCTAAACATATTTTAAATCCATTACCATAATTAAACATAATATAATTATATTAATTACCATAATTAATTATGGTAATAAAAGCAAATATCTTTTTCTTCGTAAGACTTATTTTTTCCTTCTTGAGTCTTCTCTTTCCTTTTCTGAGTCTTTTTATTTTAGAATAATACTTTTTGTCCCTCCAAATTCTCTCTCCAAATCATCATTTCCTTACGTGGCTGCTGATGTGGCAAGTTGATGTGGCAGCTGGCATAAAAAATTATAAATTAAAATTAATGTTAACATTAACATTAAAATTAATATTAATGTTAACATTAACAATAATATTGATATTAACATTATTATTATTATTATTATTATTACTAAAATTAATATTAACATTAATATTAATAATAACATTAACATTAAATTAACATGGAAAAAATTGGGTAATTAAGTTTTTCGATTAAAATTTGTCATTTTATTTGTCATGTCAGATGACACATAATATTATTTAACATACCACGTTAACTGCAACATAAGGAGGAATGGTTTGGAGGGACACTTTGGAGGTACAAATAGCACTGTTCTTTCTTTTTAGTCTTCAAGAAAATGGTGAGACCGAAGTTGGTGAGAGATCCCATTCTTCTCTACTTCTCTCATTTAATTGCGACGGAGTAATATTTCTAGCGTTAGGGTTTAGTTTTGATACATTCACTCTCCATGCTCTCTCTCTCTCTCTCTCTCTCTCTCTCTCTCTCTCATCCAAAACCCCCGTCCTCCCTCGGGTGTTCGAGGCCGAGCACAGCGGTGATAAATCTGACATATACCATCTCGGGAAGGCAGCAACATAGCAGGAGGAGCATCGATCCGAGAAAAGGAAGAGCGACCCTCATCTCGACCATCCACTGCCAGTAGAAAGGGACGCGCACAGTGCGGGTGACGCATGGCGGAGGTAGTCGGCAGCCACGCAGGCGAGCGCCGCCAGGTCTAGGCCTCCGTTCTCCCACATATGAAAATTTTTACTTTCTTCCTCGTGGCTGAGTCCAGAGAAGTTACAGCTTAAAAATGTGGGAGGTGAAAATGGATCTAAACTAAAATTTTCAACCAAACGGCCGAACTCGTACGAGTTCAACAAAATTTCATATTTTTGGCCACTTCAAGCCACTTTCTTCCAACCAAACACCCCTTAAAGTAAAGCCAAACAAACATGCATCTTTCATCATCTTCACAATATGAATTATCGTCTAGCATTTCTAGTTGCAAAATTATTAATCAATCGTTTATAATCAACATCTTCCAAGAATTTATTTTATATATGCAAAGTTATACAAATAAATGTAAAATATATAACATATATATATATATTTATTTTTGAGGCCTATGAATTCGAGAAGTCTAGTGCGATCGCACCTACTAAACTCCCTCAAAATCGGCCATGAGAATGGGTATATTGTTTGTTCTTTATACAAAAGTGATATGATTACTACAAAATCTAAAGTTTTTAAAGGATCTTTTTTTCAACACGTGCGGGCTCAGTTAAAT
The DNA here is from genome assembly GCA_029216955.1 of Iris pallida. Lineage (NCBI taxonomy): Eukaryota > Viridiplantae > Streptophyta > Magnoliopsida > Asparagales > Iridaceae > Iris > Iris pallida. Next base: position 1,937,355 of record JANAVB010012596.1, read on the forward strand.
CATGTGTCTCCCCGCACACGATTTTTAGCCGGTCGTCATATCGTTTCAGACTTCGTACGGATTTTGTCCGCACTGGCTTTGTCATCATTGCTCCACACGCACACCTCGCACACTCAGCGCGCTCCAGAGCTCCACGAGACGGCCGTGACGTCTTTCAATGCCTCGTTTCTGTCACGCCCCGCTCCCGTAGGAGCGATCGTCCTCGCTAAGGCGTGATGCCGCACGAGCCTAGATTGCGCTCGTGCAAGGCGGGTTCCATAACGGCCGATTTCAGCGGTCGCGACGGGGTCGTCGCACAGAAGTTCCATGCAGAGACATTAAATAATAGCATCGGAAATTTTAAAGCAAAACACAAGTTATTCAAAGAAGTTCATTATTGATATTGAAACAAAGATTACAAGGGCGCAAGGCCAAGATTACAAGTCTCTCGAGCTCGCTTTTCTCACATTACAAGTTCACTCTGCTCTCTCTCATCTCTCGATACAACGCTTGTGCCAGCGAAAGCTTCGGAAGGCGTCCATACATTATGTCCCATATAAGTCTTGACTTCATGCGGCCGCACGCTTCGAATCGCCAAGGAACTCCGTGCCTCGACGCATCCAAGCGAGCTCCGCGCCACGAGCTTCTACCTGTGCCTGCACATGGAAACTATGTGGGTGTCAGTACTCAACTGTACTGGTGGAATGAGCTCCTCGCCCACCCCTATAAAACCAACACGTTGATTTACTTTGTGCAATATAGTCCCTTTATGATTGTCTTTCTACTCTTGCCTTAGGATCAGTTTTAGGACAGACGCCTTGGCCTATTTTGTGTCTTTAGACCATCCTGTGCTTGCAACAACGATGTTAACTCATACTTTGCCTCTAAACCCTTCTCGTTCCAACAACGTTAACATATCAAGTCGTGTTTGCCTTACGACCCAAAATCAGAGACACAACTACGCGATGAGGCTCCATTTCCATGTGATCGTGCTAGGAATCCATCGTGCCGTGCCTCGCAACTCAATGTGACTTAACCATATCGTCGCCTCGCGGCCCTTGCTACTTCGATCACCGACAGACCCAATCAAGACATGTGAACTAAGAGTCACTAGACCAACTTTGTCTTGCAGCATTTCCCGACTTAAACTCAAGACAACTCAAATCCAACTTATGCACCTTATATGTCGACAACTTAAGACTCGACGCCACGTCTCGTGTCGAAGCACGTCGCCTATGTTGATGCCAAATCTTAGGCCCAAATACTGTGTTCTAACTGTACACACATTCAACTGACTCAATCCAAAGGCACACACGCGGATTGTCGTCCGTGCCGACCCATCTATATGAATTGGTCACTAACATCATAAGCTATCCTGGACTATAGTCTTGCTATTCGGCGACCCTTTCAACGCAAATAGCTAGCCCCGCTGAAAGTTCCCGAATAACCCGAGTGGTTCGTCCAGCTATGGCTATACCGTGTTTCCTCCTAGGCTGAGTCGGTCCCGTGGCCCCGGGGCACACATTCAACTCGACTCCTTGATATAGTGTACTCAATACTCGACTCAATCCAAAGGCACACTCGCGGATTGCCGTCCGTGCCGACACATCTATATGAGGTTACTAGCATAACAAGCTATACCTGGACTCATAGCTTGCGGTTGGCCGGGACCCTTCCAGCGCAAGGTAGCTAGCCCCCTGGAAGTCCCCGACTAACCCGGTGCTATCGATTCAGCACAGCTATCACCGTGTTTCCTTTCTTGGCCGAAACGGTCCCATGGCCCTGGGTTGTCGTTACGGGAAAACTCTACCTTGTCGATAAGTTGTCCAATGACCTTGCAAGACCCGACTCAAATTAATGTCTCACACAGTCATTCTACTTTCAGTATTACCATCTCTTTCAAAACCAATATCAAGACTTCTATCATTTGAGACCCCTCGACGACCCACGGTCGCGAGCATTCTTTCCATGTTACCATATCATTTCATTCAACTCATGAATGCGTATTCGATAGTCCTTTCTCCAAAACTCATTAAATCAACCGTAGTTCATGCCTTAAACACTAAGTCCGTGCATCGTGCCTCAAACCGACTTCTGATCTACGCGACGCTATCGCCCAAGTCATACTTTATATGACGGGCCTTGAGACCGTAAGACTATGTGGTTATACCCAACCGTAGAACTCGTAGGACCGTGCTTGCCACCACTCTGATAGCCTAACATAGCTTGCCTGACTTAAACGCACAACGACTCGACGAGCAAAGGCTGCGTCAAGCCTCGCATTGCGGAAACGTGCCGCGCATGCGTTCGACTTCTGAACGACCAAGTCATTTGGGTGCCTAGACTTATATCATAAGCCGTGCAACGCAACTTAACTCATGGGGCAAACCAAGGCTATGCCAAGCCTTGGACGATAGGACCGTGCATGCTTTATGAAGCATTTATGCGGGCGACGCCTATGACTTAGGCTACGTTCATAACTTCGTCTACTCATCCAACTTTCCTTCTCCCAAGCCACGGGACGAAGGATCGAGTGTCATTTTCAAAGCACGCCGTGCACCAACTCTAAGACGACCATTGGACCTTTCCATATTCTAACTCAATTCGATCCGTCGGGATTATTTCCTTTAGCTATGTGGATTCGTCTCTTTTATTATCAAGCCTACTTGTGCAAGTTGAAAATATGCGATTTATTATGTGAAGGCTAAGATGAGGCAAGTTCACCGAAACTACCCCACCTGAGCGAGCGGTCGCCTCGACCGAGCGATGTCTTCGAGCAGCCGTTGTAAGGCTAAGTTCGAATGCCGTCGGCGTTCCTATTCCTTCGATTGACTGAGCGGGACAGGGCACTACAGCTTCGCCCACGACGTCGAAGGCGCCCTGTCACGCCCCAGAACCAGAATACCGGAGAGCGGGGGAGTGACTCAGCCAGCTACGTATTATGGGTAGATGAATACCGTATAATACGATCAATGTTGTCTAAAAGACGAGGGGGTGCATACTACATGAAAGTCTTACTAGGGTTACTCAACATCTATTGTCTCAATCATTCAAATAAGAAACAGTAAATAGAGAACATGTGAGATAAAGCAGTAAGGCGTCCCAAACGCTCAGTTAAAATGTTCTTGAGATCTGACTTTATAAAACATAGCCAGATGATGTAGCAAAGTATACACAATTGTTATCAGCTGTAGTCTGACTTAATTACAATTATGTAAAAGTAAGTACAAGACAATCCGACTAACATGTCGGTGCCAAACGACAACGTATAAAGTAAGTAACAAAACGAGCGGGGAAGTAAGGAACCCACTCGTGTCCTCCTGCGATCATTCCTCTAGTATTGACCATCTTAGAGGTGGAAGTAAGCTGAGTCCTCGGGAACCGGCTCTAAATCTGGCCATGCAAAACCAGAGAGGTTAGACCTCTAATAGCAAGTACCGCAAGGAAGCACGATTATGAGAAATTAGAACCAGTAATAAGAAAATATGATAAATAGATCTCTGCTTGCTACTGGGATTCACGTAACATCACGACACTTCGAACCAACTTCCCAACCAAACAATGACAGAAGTTGGCCCGTCATGTCCTGACATTCTGATCATCTCAGTTAGTTAACAGAGTAGGTACAGTACACAAACAAATCAATTTAAACGGCCATTCAACTACTACGGCTTGCTACTGTAAGTTCCAAGTTACCTTAGAATTATGCAATAAGGATTCCTCAGTTCTTACTATGTACGAGCAAGGCTAGTCTATCCAATCAATCAATTGTGCCAATTATGAATTAGACGAGTCCCAGCGGGACGCCCATCATCAATATACAATAAATAATATAAGCAGATACCGCTCCCTGCCAGTGTGGCAGATTTGCAGTATCTATGGGAACCAGCCGGCATGTCGGAACATAAATTGTCCAAGGATGGCTGCCATGTAAGAACTCGGGAATCCATTCTCTCCATGCAATCGTTATTTTATTTAACTTAGTAGTCCCTATGTTAAGTGAAATCTCATGCCGTGGATCATGGTCATTCAGAATGAGCACTTCCGTACAAAGTACGATATGCACAACTCTACAACGATGCCCGTGCGGTTAGGTTGTAGGTCTTACATAGCGTAATGCAACAATCAAACCTAGCCACGGAATAATCATGCCTTGACCATAAAGTACACATGCTGTTTTTGTAGAAAAATAAATTGAAGTCTGCATGTGCCCATATGCCAATATTCGGGATCGGCCAATCGATTGTAATAGTTCATAGTTAATATGAACGTGTCTCATTTAATTTCAATACGACGACTAGCCAGTCTCTTTAGTTCCAACAATGAACGCATGATCAATCATTTAGTCAAGGTAACAATCAATGTTAATTCGTGCGAAGGCATGAAAGTCAAACTAGTATTTAGTATGGTCGAGTCTCTAACTCTCAGGGTTAAGTTCCAGTCATACTGGGTATCCATGAATCAATCGAGACACAAGGCACATTCCACACAACAATATATATTAAAATATTAACATATCATGATTTTATCGAGTTCATGTCAAAAGGCGTAAGGATAAAATAGGGAAATGCCATGTACGTAAAAAGGAGTACGCTCAATTAATTGCACCAAGCCAGAAGAGTACGCCTACTGAAATATGTGTAAAGGAATTTTACGCGTGAGGGAAGTTTACGCGTGAATGAATAAAGCTCATGACGCGTAAAGGAGTACGCTCAATAAATGAACAACGTTACGCGTAAAACTTGTCTGCGTAAAATAGAGTTGCGCGTAAAAACTCGTCTTATGCCAAGCCAGAATAGTACGCGTAAAAAGTAACGTTACGCGTAAAAACTCATACGCGTAAAAAGTAACGTTACCGTAAAAACTCATACGCGTAAGGAATAGTGTTATACGTAAAACATCGCACGCGTAAAGGGTCGAGCCACGCATAAAGGTTGCACGTGTAAAGGGTCAGGTTTACGCACAAATGAATACGCGTAAAGAGTAATACGCCAAGCCAAGTCGACTTGCATAAAACAGATTCACGCTGACACAAATGATCGTGGGCGTAGAGCTTGATATTACGCGAGCACGTATAAACGTGTGCGTAGAGCCGGATATTACGCTGACACATAAAAACGTGGGCGTAGAGTTCTTCCAGAACTCCAAATTCATGAGACCTTCAGTCTAAATGGGAGCGTAAAGAATACCAACAACCAGGAATGATCAAACGTGAAAATAAGGGAGTTTGACAGATCAAAACCCCCAAAAATCTGAAAATGACAAATTTCTAGATCTACAAAAATAAAACTTTCAAATGCAAAAATGTCAAGTTCTAATCTCTCTTAGAATCACGAGAGAAAGATAATTGAACCATAAAAATATGTTCTTATGTGGAAGCAAGATGTACTTGCCTATGGGTTTGGTAGGTGGAGAGAGTTATGAGAAAGAAGAAGAGTAAATGAGAAAGAAGAAGTAATGAAGAGAGAGAAAGGAATGGGGCTTTAAATAGAAATGATGGTAGGTTGGTCGGGTTCATGATGAACCATCAAAAATTTGGAAACAAACCGAACCAAGCCGAACCCAAGAGCAAAACTAAAGCAGAAAATAAAATACAGGAAAATAATTAGCGTAGAATTAAAGGAATTAAATACAGAACAAATGCATGATAAAATATTAAATAAATATATTCAAGCAGTACACGTATTAAAATACGTATTCTGGGAACGGGGAGTGACACGCCCCCGACGTCTTCATGACGCCTACGACAGCCGAGGCCACCCAGCCATCCGTTCTATGCGCACGATGCCCTTACGACGTCTTCTCGACGTCCTTACGACGCCACAACGACGCCCTTACACACACACACACACACACACACACATATATATATATATATATATATATATATATTACTGCTTTCGGTAGTTACACTGTGACACTTTCCTCTAGAGTGTGCACAACTCAATGTACAAATTGTATCAGTCTTTATGAGTGATCAACATCCGTTTTCAGGGATAATCAACATCAGTCTTCAAAAAAGATCATGTTAACGTGAGCTTATGGGAATATATAGATGTAGATGGACACCACCAAAACCTTGATTCGGAATAACTCAGTAGAAAAATAGTAATCAGAGGAAAAAATAAAAGTGAGTCGATGTAGGTACATGCTCAGGACGTGGAAAAGTCTAAAGCTATAATGATCATCCTGATGTAGGTGTCTCGTTAAAACCTTCTTAGGGTGCCAAAATCCTAGTGTAAAATGTCCTAAGCTAGAAAAAAAATAGTATGTTAAGGTCAAATGAGTATATTTTTGGGTACTCCCGTTGATGTCAAAACTATCCTAAACTATAAGCATTGTAATACAAAGAGTTCCCGCAATCTGATGTTATGAACAATCTTCTGAAAAGTAGACTTTGGCAAGGACTATGTGAACAAGTTGGCCAAGTTGTCATGTGATCGGATTTGTTTGACTTCAATCTTTGTTGTTGTTGTTGATGATGCGAGAAGAAAAACTTCGGTACGATGTGCTCGGTATTATATCCCCTGATGTAGCCCTTCTTCTTATAGTCAATACATTCAGCTCTGTCTTCATATATTATCGTCGAAACATCATTGATAGAAGAGAATCAGCGCACAGTTCAAATATGTTCAATGAAGGCTCGCAACCATATGCATTTTCGGGTGGCATCATGAAGGAAAATAAGCTCGGCATAATTTTAAGAAATGATGACCAGGGTTTGATTGTTGTATCTCAAAAGGTAAAAATAGACAAACATGCTATTTGGCACCCGCGGGCCGAGAACGACGTCATCTCCGCGGTGGGAGAAGGCAGAGCAGTAGGGGAGAAGGCTCGACGGAGGAGGAGGCGACGGCATCAATGTCGGAGGACGGCGAGCAGCAGGAGGGGATGGTCGTCATTGTATCCGGAGGAGGAGGAGGTGGCGATGGAGCAGGAGGGTGGGGAAGAAGACGACAGAGCGGTAGGGGCAGTGGTTGCGACGACGGCGGCTTCCTCGGCCCCTCGGGTGCACCGTCTGTGCACCCGCGGGTGCACCGTCTGTGCACCCGCGGGTGCTGTCACGCCCCAAACCGGAATACCGGAGAGCGGAGGAATGACTCAGCCATCTACGTATTACGGGTAGAAGAATACCGTATAATACGATCAATGCTGTCTAAAAGACGAGGGGGTGCATACTACATGAAAGTCTTACTAGAGTTACTCAACATCTATTGTCTCAATCATTCAAACAAGAAACAGTAAATAGAGAACATGTAAGATAAAGGAGTAAGGCGTCCCAAATGCTTGGTCAAATGTTCTTGAGATCTGGCTGTACAAAACTTAGCCAGATGATGTAGCAACGTATACACAATTATTATCAGCTGTAGTCTGACTTAGTTATAATTATGCAAAAGTAAGTACAAGACAATCCGACTAACATGTCGGTGCCAAACGGCAAAAGTAAAGTAAATAGTAAAAACGAGCAGGGAAGCAAGGGACCCACTCGTGTCCTCCAACGATCATTCCTCTAGTATTGACCATCTTGGAGGTGGAAGTAAGCTAAGTCCTCGAGAACTTGCTCTAAATCTGGCCATGCAAAACCAGAGAGGTTTGACCTCTAATAGCAAGTACCGCAAGGAAGCACGACATGAGGAATTAGAACCAGTGGTAAGAATTAAGAATAAAATAGATCTCTGCTTGCTACTGGGGTTCGCACAACATCACGACACTTCAAGCCAACTTCCCAACCAAACAAGGACATAAGTTGATCCGTCATGTCCTGACATCCTGCTCATCTCAGTAGTTAACATAGTAGGTACAGTGCACAAACAAATCAATTAAAACGGCCATGCAACTACTACGGCTTGCTACTGTGAGTTCCAAGTTGTCTTGGAAACATGCAATAAGAGATTCCTCAGTTCTTACAATGTACAAGCAAGGCTAGTCTACCCAATAATCAATTGCGCCAATCATGAATTAGACGTGTCCCAGCGGGACGCCCGTCATCAATGTACAGTAAATATAAACAGATACCACTCCCTACCCGTGCGGCAGATTTGTAGTATCTGTGGGTACCAGCCGGCATGTCGGGGCACTAATTGTCCCGAGATGGCTGCCATGTAAGAACTCGAGAATCCATTCTCTCTATACAATAGTTATTTTATTTAGCTTAATGGTCCCTATGTTGATTGAAATCCCATGCCGTGGATCATGGTCATTCAGAATGAGTACTTCCGTACAAGGTACGATATGCGCAACTCTACAACGATACCAGTGCGGCTAGGTTGTAGGTTTTACATAGCGTAATACAACAATCAAGCCTAGCCACGGAATAATCATACCTTGACCGTAAAGTACACATATTATTTTTGCAGAAAAATAGAAGGCAACATGTGTTCATATGCCAATGTTCGGATCGGCTAGTCGATCGCAATGGTTCATGGTTCATACATGAACGTGTCTCATTCAATTCAATAAGACGACTAGCCAGTCTTCTAGTTCCAACTAGGAACGCATGATCAATCATTAGTCAAAGTAAGAGTCGAGGTCAATTCGTGACAAGGCATGAAAGTCAAACTAGTATTAAGCATGGTCGAGTCTATAACTTGCATAAAATAGTTGGTAACATATTCTTGAAGCCAAGGAAAAGATCTACAACTTTCATGTTGGGAGTTGGAAGAAATTCTAGCCACAATTCGGTCAATTAGGACATATAACAGTTAGAAATAGCCAAAATAGGCATTATGCGGCCTATTCTGCGACATACATGCGGACCAAGTACGACATACGGCTTATGCGGCCCATTCGTGACTCATGTGGCCCAACTGCGACATGCGGCTCATGCGGCCCATTCGCGACACCATATGCGGTTCAACTGCGACATGCGGCCTATGCGGCCCAACTGCGACATCTATGCGGCTCAACTGCGACATGCGGCCTATGCGGCCCAACTGCGACACCAAATGCGGCTCAACTGCGACATGCGGCCTATGCGGCCCATTCGCGATATCTATGCGGCTCAACTGCGACATGCGGCCTATGTGGCCCATTCGCGATACCATATACGGCTCAACTGCGACATGCGATGCGGCCCAACTGCGACATCTATGCGGTTCAACTGCGACATGCTGACAGATGAACATAGAAATGACCAAAAATGCTTTTGGCCATAACTTTCTCAAAACAAGTCGAAATATAACTTTTCAAAATCCAAACTTTGGTAGAATTGAATTCTCTACAACATGGAACCACTTATTTTCGAAAATAACAAAGTTTGATAGATCAAAACCACAAAATCTATATAAAAAACTAAAACTTAAAACTTAGATCTACACCCAACCATCCATGGAAATCAAGAACTTCAAGACCTAAACTTGTAGAGGAAGAGAAGATAAACAACATGGATTAAAAAATTAATGGGGATGCATGAAATCCTTCATGGTGTGCAAGATGTACTTGCCTCTCCAAATGGGTGGGTGGGAGAGTAATGGAGGATGAAGAAGAAGAAGTAAATGTGAGTAATGAAGAGAGAGAAAAGTAAAAGGGGCATAAATATCAAGCCCAAGTCAATCTCCACCACCCATTCCTTCCTACAAGATCTAGGCCATCCACTCCTCTTCATGATGAACCAAGCAAAACCAAATTGGTTTAATGAACAGACTAAGCCAAGGGCTAAAGCAAAAGCAGAAAAATAAAATACAGGAAAATTAATAAGCACGAAATTGAAGAATTTAAATACAAAACAAATGCATGATAAATATTAAATAAATACATTCAAGCAGTACACGTATAAAAATACGTATTCTGGGAACGGGGAGTGACATCTCTACCCTCCTTAGAAAAATTCCGTCCGTAGAATTTTAATTCCAAGCAGGCTAGAAACATCAGACCTAGACTAATCTAAGTACAAGCAATTTGAGCAAGCAACTATTCTACAATGTCAAATAGCAAATAATATATCCATATTTATCAATCTACGACATCAAGTAATTTCTACTCATAGGGTGATAAGCATGAGGAACCAAGATAATCAAGGTACACGGAAAGAAATATACCTTGTGAGTCAAATAGGTGCGGGTACCGTGATCGGATATCATCCTCACGTTTTCACGTTGACTCTCCTAAGGAGTGATGTCCCCAAGCAACACGGACAAGGCTAATTGTTCGGTTCTTGAGTATCTTCTTCCTTCGGTCCAAAACGGACGTCACAGACTGTTCCTCGTAAGACAAGTTGGTACCAACAACCAGTTCAGAATGATCAAGGATATGGCTTGGGTCCGATACATACTTACGCAACTGAGATACATAAAACACATCATGCACCTCTCGTAACGAATGTGGAAGGGACAAACGATAAGCAACATCGCCTACCCTATCAAGGATAACAAATGGGCCCACGTATCGCGGACTCAACTTTCCACGAACTCCAAATCTAATGACCCCACGAGTAGGTGAGATCCGCAAGAACACGTAGTCCCCAACAGAAAATTCTAGCGGCCTGCGATGCTGGTTCGTCCAATGACGATGTCGATCTTGCGCAACTCGAAGTCGCTCTCTAATTCCCTTAACCACTTCAACTGTCTGAACAATCATTTCTGGGCCTAGCATCTTCCTCTCCCCGATATCATCCCATGCCAGTGGCGACCTACACTTCTTACCATATAGTGCTTCGAATGGCGCCATCTGGATACTAGCTTGATAACTGTTGTTATATGAGAACTCGACTAAGTGCAAGTGACTCTCCTAAGATCCTCCAAAATCTATGGTGCAAGCTCGTAACATATCTTCCAAAGTCTGAATTGTTCTTTCTGATTGCCCGTCCGTATGTGGGTGGTAAGCCGTGCTAAATCTCAACTTGGTACCCAGACTATGATGTAGACTCTTCCAGAAATGTGATGTAAAGCGGGTATCTCTGTCTGACACAATACTGACAGGGACCCCATGCTGCCTGACTATTTGCTGTATGTACAACTCTGCCAACTTTTCTGTAGATTGCCCCACTCTAAAAGGAAGAAAATGTGCCACCTTCGTAAGTCGATCTACTATCACCCAAATAGCATCCTTACCACTTGGTGATCTCGGTAAACCGGTCACAAAGTCCATTGTAATATATTTCTACTTCCATTCCGGGATAGGAAGCGGTTGTAATAATCCAGCTGGCCTTTGTTGTTCAGCCTTCACTTGCTGACATATTAAGCAACTGGAAACGAATCTAGCTATCTCCCTCTTCATTCTGTTCCACCAGAAGTGCTGCTTGATATCCTTGTACATTTTGGTCCCTCCAGGGTGTATAGAATACTGAGAACTGTGGGCTTCTGTCATAACCTCCTGTCTGATATCTCCACTAGGCACACATAGGCGTGATCCAAACCTAAGTGTACCATCTTCGTGAATTTTTATCTCCTTTCTGAGTCCTGACTCATATTATGTCCTAAGCTTCTGGACCCTTGGGTCCTGTGCCTGAGCTGCCTTGATCATGTCTACCAAGTCAGATTGAACCCGTAGACTTGCCAGAATTTCTATATCACTAGGAAGTATAACCTCGATCACCATCTCCTGAAGATCTTCTAAAATATGTTTTTGTGATGTCAACATAAATGCGTCGCCTCTCCTGCTAAGAGCATCTGCTACCACGTTAGCCTTGCCTGGGTGATACTGAAGCTCCACGTCGTAATCCTTGATCAACTCTAACCATCTTCTCTGTCTCATGTTCAGTTTCTTCTGAGTAAAGATGTACTTCATACTTTTGTGATCTGTGTACATGTCCACTCGATCACCGTACAAGTAATGCCTCCATAGCTTCAAAGCAAATACTATTGCCGTCAACTCTAAGTCATGAGTTGGATAATTCTTCTCGTTGTCCCGAAGTTGCCTAGATGCATACGCTATCACCTTTCCATGCTGCATGAGGACACACCCAAGTCCCTTTCCTGACGCGTCACAATAAACGGTAAAATCTCCGGGTCCAACTGGCAATGTAAGAATAGGTGCTGATATCAATTTTTGCTTCAAATTCTCAAATGATGCCTGGCATTCTGTCGACCAGACGAATGGTACATCCTTCCGTGTCAAGCGGGTCATGGGTGCTGAAAGTCTTGCAAAGTCTGATATGAACCTTCTGTAATATCCTGCCAATCCCAAGAAACTACGCACATCAGCTACGGTCTTAGGTACTGGCCAACTCTCTACTGCTTCTACCTTCTTGGGATCCACTGCTACTCCAGCCCCTGATATGATGTGCCCCAAGAATGAAATTCGATCCATCCAAAACTCACACTTGCTGAGCTTGGCGTACAACTGGTTCTCTCTCAGAACCTGTAACACTTTCCTGAGGTGATCTTCATGCTCTTCTTCACTAGCTGAGTATACAAGAATGTCATCGAGGAACACAACGACAAATTTGTCTAAGTATGGCATAAAGATGCGGTTCATCAAATCCATAAATATTGTTGGAGCATTGGTCAAATCAAACGGCATAACTAGGAATTTGTAATGCCCGTACTTCGACCTGAATATTGTCTTGGGAATATCCTCTTCTCGAACTCTAACTTGATGATACCCTGACCGAAGATCTATCTTGGAGAAAACTCTTGCTCTGCTCAACTGATCAAACAAGTCATCGATTCTCGGTAATGGGTACTTGTTCTTTACTGTCGCCGCGTTGAGCTTTCTGTAGTTAATGCACAATCTTGATGACCCATCCTTCTTCCCTACAAGTACCACTGGTGCTGCCCATGGTGATTCGCTGTCTCGGATAAACTTCTTCGCCTTCAGTTCCTCTACGTGCTGATACACCTTGGCCTGCTCGGAATCTGCCATTCTGTAAACCCGATCTGATATCGGTTGAGTTCTAGGTGCCAATTCTATACTGAACTCAATATCCCTAATCGGAGGTAAACCTGGAAGTTCCTCGGGAAACACGTCAATAAACTCTTCAACTATCTTCGGGACTTGAATTTCTTATATTGCCGCTACTATTCCTTCTTTTTGTTGAGTTGCCTTTGATCTAACTAAGGTGAACCGTTTCATGCTTGGAATATTAAAAGATATACTCCCTCTACGATAATCTATTGTTGCATGACTATCTTTCAGCCAGTCCATGCCTAAGATGACGTCAAAATTCTTCATAGGAAATTCTATCAACCTGGCGGGTAAGGAACGCCAGCACACTACAATACTGCACGCTAGAATAACTCTACTAACTCCTACGAACCCATTACCAGTGAGTATATTCAACCTCCCTGGCAATGCCTCGAATTCCATTCCTAGTCGTGTCGTAAATTGTACAGATATAAATGAGTGTGATGCTCCCGAATCAAACAATGCTACTGCGGGATATGAGGCGACGAGAATGTTACCTGCCACTACATATCCCGATGCCAATGCCTCTTCCAAGGACAGATTGAATGCCTGCCCTCGGCCTCCTTGTTGGTTCCCATGTTGCGGCCTAGCCTGGTGCTGCTGTTGGCCCCTGCCTTGGTGATGCTGGGGTGGTCTATGTTGTTGTTGCTGCATCGGCGGTCCCTGCTGCCGAAACATCTAAGCCTGCGATATCAACGGACGTTGTGCCAACGGTCTCACTGCCACCGCTGGTCCTCGATACTGGCCTGCCCTTGGTGCTGGCAGAGCAAGAAATTATTGTACTGGTCCTCCTGACCTCGAATTCATAGGACAGGTGGAAATCCGATGATCTGGACTCCCACATATCAAATACTGTCCGTTCAATGTCCGACACACATCTCTAGTGTGCCCTATCTTCCGACAATAAGTGCAGCCCGTTGGGGGTTGCTGGTTCTTCCTCTGTTGCTGTTGTTGCCTTGCTGGTGGTGCTGGTCCTCGCATCGCCACATCGTGGATACGAACGCCAGGAGACGGTATAACTCGGGGCGCTACTCCCCCTCATCCTTCAATCTGATTGTGAGATCTCTTCTGACCTCCAGTCCTTGCTGTGATCCTCTGAATGGTGATCTCATGCCTTCGGGTTGCCGTCAACACCTCATCAAAAGTCTGGTAGTTGTTCCCCTCTATTAATTACAAGAGTTCAAAATGAAACCCTTGCTGAAATCTCATAGCCCTCTGGCTCTCTGTTGCTACCATCTCCGGGGCGAACCTACTCAGTCTGCAGAACTCTGCTGCATAAGCATCCACTGTCTTGCCAGCCTGCTTGAGGTTGATAAATTTTTGTTGTAGCTCGAACCGCGCCACAACTCCATAGTACTTCGTCTTGAATCTTGCAGTAAAATTGTCCCAAGCAACAGGACGTCTGATGTCCACTTCTTCTGATTCACACCAATCACGTACGAGATCCTGAAGTAACAGCTTCACTAGATCCACACGTTCTTCTGTCGGAACCTTAGCCGCTGTCAGAATAGCCTCAATATCCTTAAGCCATGCATCTACTGAAATGGTATCTTCTGTGCCCTCGAAACGACGAGGGTTGTACTTGCAAAATCTGGTTGAGGCTCCTGAATCTGTCCTCACCCCTCTTTCCAAAGCCGTCTGTAATCCTTGGTTGAGTAGTACATTCTGCTCTTGCAACTGAGCGTGCATGCGTTGCTGGGCCAACATCTGATGTTGCTGAGTGGTCATCATCCCTCTCATGATCTCCAGAAGGGCTGGTGTGTCCACTTCCACATGGGTGGGTAGAACTATTGGTGGTGTTGGAACCTCCAGATATTGCGGTCCAGCTGCTGGTTCTACTATCACTTCTTCTTGGATAGTCTCTTGAGGTAGTACTGGCCCTTGTTGCTGACCAACATGGTCAGGTTGTCCGTGTTGCCCTTGTTGTTGTTGTCCAGTCCTGGCAGATGAGGACGAAGTGCCCCTAAGAAAAAGGACAAGAGAATAATCAAACGATCGGACAGAAAAGATCAATAAAGTCAAAGGATACCGGAATGTCAAGCTAGAGTCGAGAGTAATGAATCATGAGATCAAGGGGGAACATGTGTGATTGAGACATCCTATAAATTAAAACACCCCACAAGTCTGAAATCAGACCTGCATGGGCCACCACTAAAACCTTGTCACGCCCCAGAACCGGAATACCAGAGAGCGGGGGAATGACTCAGCCAGCTACGTATTACGGGTAGAAGAATACCGTATAATACGATCAATGCTGTTTAAAAGACGAGAGGGTACATACTACATGAAAGTCTTACTAGGGTTACTCAACATCTATTGTCTCAATCATTCAAACAAGAAACAGTAAATAGAGAACATGTAAGATAAAGCACTAAGGCGTCCCAAATGCTTGGTCAAATGTTCTTGAGATCTGGCTGTACAAAACTTAGCCAGATGATGTAGCAACGTATACACAATTGTTATCATCTGCAGTATGACTTAGTTACAATTTTGCAAAAGTAAGTACAAGACAATCCGACTAACATGTCGGTGCCAAACGGCAAAAGTGAAGTAAATAGTAAAAATGAGCAGGGAAGCAAGGGACCCACTCGTGTCCTCCGATGATCATTCCTCTAGTATTGACCATCTTGGAGGTGGAAGTAAGCTGAGTCCTCGGGAACTGGCTCTAAATCTGGTCATGCAAAACCAGAGAGGTTAGACCTCTAATAGCAAGTACCGCAAGGAAGCACGACATGAGAAATTAGAACCAGTGGTAAGAATTAAGAATAAAATAGATCTCTGCTTGCTACTGGGGTTCGCACAACATCACGACACTTCAAGCCAACTTTCCAACCAAACAAGGACAGAAGTTGATCCGTCATGTCCTGACATTCTGCTCATCTCAGTAGTTAACATAGTAGGTACAATGCACAAACAAATCAATTTAAACGGCCATGCAACTACTATGGCTTGCTACTGTGAGTTCCAAGTTGTCTTGGAAATATGCAATAAGAGATTCCTCAGTTCTTACAATGTACAAGCAAGACTAGTCTACCCAATAATTAATTGCGCCAATCATGAATTAGACGTGTCCCAGCGGGACGTCCGTCATCAATGTACAGTAAATATAAACAGATACCACTCCCTACCCGTACGGCAGATTTGCAGTATCTGTGGGAACTAGCCGGCATGTCGGGGCACTAATTGTCCCGAGATGGCTGCCATGTAAGAACTCGAGAATCCATTCTCTCCATGCAATAGTTATTTTATTTAGCTTAATGGTCCCTATGTTGATTGAAATCCCATGCCGTGGATCATGGTCATTTAGAATGAGTACTTTCGTACAGGGTACGATATGCGCAACTCTACAATGATGCCCGTACGGCTAGGTTGTAGGTTTTACATAGCGTAATGCAACAATCAAGCCTAGCCACGGAATAATCATGCCTTGACCGTAAAGTACACATGCTGCTTTTGCAGAAAAATAGAAGTCAACATGTGTTCATATGCCAATGTTCGGATCGGCTAGTCGATCGTAATGGTTCATGGTTCATACATGAACGTGTCTCATTCAATTCAATAAGACGACTAGCCAGTCTTCTAGTTCCAACTAGGAACGCATGATCAATCATTAGTCAAAGTAAGAGTCGAGGTCAATTCGTGACAAGGCATGAAAGTCAAACTAGTATTAAGCATGGTCGAGTCTATAACTTGCATAAAATAGTTGGTAACATATTCTTGAAGCCAAGAAAAAGATGTACAACTTTCATGTTGGGAGTTGGAAGAAATTCTAGCCACAATTCTCATTTCAGTTGTAACCTGCTGGCGTAGTGCTACTAGCCAAGAAATTCACAACAAATGATATGTTTAATCTAGTGCACTAATCTAAGTACAATAATATGTCACTTCAGGTTTCAATATCTCTTCACTGTCTTCCTTAGAACGAAACGGACCTCATTTAGCATCTAGAGAACGGAAGACCATGGATGCACATAGGGTTTTTCTTTATCCATATTAAATCGTCGTAACACCTTTCGGGTGTAACTCGATTGGTGAACCAAAATATCATCGGTACAATATTGCTCAAGCTACAGGCGTAAGAAAATTTTGATTTTTCCAAGATCCTTCATCTCAAATTTCGATTTCAGATGTGAAACAAAGTGATCAATATCATCAATATAAACTGCTACAATTTTTTTCAAGCTACAAGCAATTTTCTTAAGCTTTTCAAGAGTTCCAATGAGATTAATATAATCATTATATATTGCTAGAATAGCACATTTGGAACGCGATTCCTTGATACAATGCAAGAGCATACTTAATTATTCACACATCACTAACTAATCAAATACTAACTTAGGCAATTATACCACATTAGTCTAGATTGTTTCAATCCGTAAAGTAAATACCTCAACATGATCAATAGCGTGTTCTGGGGTCTAGAACTATTTGCATCATTTAGACGAAATCCTTCAGGAACCATATGGATTTTAGTATCTAATTTCTATCTGATTTCTCATACAACTATGTTGTAACCACATCCATTAGCTGCATGTTGAGATTTTAGAAAACTACCAAACCAACAAGGTAGCGTAACATTATAATGTCCATTATGGGAGAATGCATCTCGTGATTAATCCCTTAATCAATCCCAGTGCGTTGAAAAGAATCATTGGCATAGTATTATTGAAACATACAACCCACCAAAACAGCCCCCAGCCATCAACCTTCCTTGCAGCATTATATTTACAGTAATACAAATAGTTGCCATCTCATTCCAAACTGCTGTTTTTTTTTTTTTTTTTTTTGTAAAAGAATGTGTAAGTGCACAAAATCCTTTTATTCTCATTTGAATTAACAGGAGAAGTTTAAACTTTCGATTCAGATTAGCATATGTTTGCAGCTCCTGCCAACACAATTCAGTGACAGAACTGAGAAAATAGTTCTTGATAATCTGCCTTTTGAAGAAATAGCAAAGAATGATCAACATTTATAGTTCTGCCTGGTTCTGATAAACTTAACGACGAGTTCGACCAGAAACTTCCACATTACTGCTGAAGTGCAACTACATAACAGAATTTACTTGAGCTTGACAAAGTACTTGATTCTCTAAAGTTTACAGGGCTATAATAACCATTGGAAGCAATGGGAGAGGAAGTTCAATTGCACATCACCACCAACATAAACATATTACATCAGTGGTTGACATTCAATAGTAGTGCATAATATGGCTACAATTCTTCAGCTTCCCTCGTCGCAGTATTGTTGTATGCCAAAAGAACCATTCATGTTGCAAATTGTTATGATTCTAGCCGAATTCTTCAATGATTTGCGTAGAAAGTATCACAAGATCTACGAGCGCACTGTATGATGCACGCAAGAACCTGGCCTCCACAGCTTCGAAATGTCTAAATCACAAAAGCAAGAAACAACAATTATGGATGAAGGAAGACGGGAAGAACCAATTCAAAGTAGTAATATTAACCAGTCTGACGGCTTATACTGGAAAGTGCTAGACATTCCGAAAGGTTGGTGCTAATTGTGAATGAGGGTGACCCAATTAGAAGGTGAAACTATAACTTGCCTTCTAATTTGATTATATTCATCTTTTTAATTCTCCTTATTGACATAGCAAGTAGGGGATGATAAACTCACACTTTAAGTCTACCATCTGATACCGTCATCTGCCTCTTAACCTTGTCTGGTTGTAACTGTTTTGAGAAAGCAACGCAACATCGAAACAAAATATAACAAATTAAGCAATAACTTAACAATAAAAGTGTAAAAACTCGCAAAAGTTTGAAGTAAACTTTCGAGATCCTCTTACCTCTTTGTCCACATCCAATGCTGCATAAACAATATCTGCATGCTCCTTTGATCCGTAATCTACTTCAAAGTCACTGAAGACGAGAACCGTTTGAAGGTAGAATTGTAACTCAAAATGCAGGACATACGATAGAACTATACATGCAAACATAAAAATAGTTCCAGCAGCTCTTTAAAATTCAATTTACTTTAGCAATTTACTGCAATATTGCTTTAAACATGATATATCAAGTTGACTGCTTTAATTCATCATTTGTTGACTATACTATGCTGTGAAAAAAAAAAAAAAAATCACCACATTCTCAAGCTCACCAAGTCTGCCATTCTCTTCTACTTAAGTAACAATCAGATCTTTGCCTTGATCCACATAATAGGACTTACCCCTTGAAATCATCCTTAGTGGTTCCTATTATCTTCTTAATAGAGGAATTCATAGATATACAAATCTCTTTAGCAGAATGATCCCTGTCCCAACCTAGACAACATCTAGGATGAAATAATAATAATAAAAGCAAAGAGTGAGTTTCTCAGATATAGAAAATGGCATATAAAGGATGCCAAAAGTGTCAATACATGTAGGTGAACTAAGTGATTGGCTGGCAGATTGCTGAAGTAACCGAGCATACTCGAATACCTCGAAGAACATATATAGGAAAACAGGCCACCAAGAGAAAGATCTAACATGTTATCACTTACACAAGGATTTGACCTAGGCACTGTGAAGTGACTTAATTGGCCATCTAAATGCCCAGGTGTCTAGCGGTCAAATAAACTAATAAGCTGAAAACAAGCAGGGTGGTAAGGTAGCCTAAGCAGTGAGGTGAACGGTAGCATACATGCAATGCCCTATATTTATTTATTAATTTATTTTCGCAAGTCTCCTTACAAGTGCCTTAGAGGATGCATAAGTGAAGATTACACCAATATCCACGAAACGTGAGACCATTTTCAATGTGGAAAAAACTTTATTGAAGAATACAGTATATTTTGTCAAATATCAGTTATATCCCATTAAAAGTGACTCAGGCGCAAATAATCAAGAAAGTTTATTCAGCCACTTGAGGACCAAATAAAGTAGCAAAGCACTGTCTTGAATCACCATAAACATTCTTTGGCTTGTGTCTTTTGCCTTCTAATTAAGCTTAAGAACATACAGCACAAATATATATATAGCACATGAATGTTTCAATAAAGGAAGCATAGACACTCGAAAGTGAGAGGTGTGTCATATTGTCTGAGACAAACATGTATAGGACACGGCACATGTACACCAAAGCACAGTAGGACACACCAAAATAGATCTTGTGCATTGGCATGTCCATATCATGTCATGTCGTGTTCGTGTCCATGATTCAAGTTGTTCACTTAAATAAGACACTTAAATTAATACATCTGCACTATTGTCTTATGAAAATTAGCATTAAGTTGAAACCAATCCTATTACTTCTATAAACCATATAAGTTATCAGTTCAACAGTTGTTATCATGGAACTTCAACTAACAAGAAGATACATTGCTTATGAAAGTCTTCCAATTAATTACTAACTACTACGAAAAAACTTTATCTCCACAACACTTGTTAGGAGAGTGACAAAATATAGTCAAAGGATGCCTAAATGAACTTGGATTGAGACTGTACTCTAACTTTGGATATGGTCTTTGTTAAATGTTACGGGGTGACATGGCCCTTAACAGAGTTGAATGGAAAAAGGGATTCAAATAGCCGAATATAAAATCTTGACATAAAGGATTTGTTGTTGTAACCTTACAATTGCTTTACCTTGCATTTCCATCTACTACAAAGTGTGAACCGATACCATATCAGGTGTACGATTTGCCTCCACAATAGCAATAAAAGCTTATTACAAATGTTAAGCCTCTAAGAAGTCTTTGCCAGCCTTTTTCTATTGATGTGCAATAGAATGGATGAACCTTCTTGGTAACAGTATCTTGATGGTTTTGGTCAACAAATCACAAATATGTGGGCCCTGGGACGATCTCAAAGTGTATGTTAAGGGACTTGGGAACTCCATGGTTTTTCTATTCTTCTACTGGATTCGGGTTGAAGGAACTCTATGATTATCAGATTATGTTTTATATCCTTAGTCGGTTCTTACCAAGCCAAGCACCTTTCTTAATCAACCGCCTTGCACATTAAAATTCCAAGGATCACACTTTTTTTTTAAGGCAGTGCACTGGCTAACATGGAAGGAAACTGTATACTCGATACAAACACAAATGGTCTTATGAACATGAATCAAATCATAGAACACAGAAGCGAATTAGATATCGCAATAGTAATATATTACTTGGAGAAGAGAGCACATTGCAAATCTAGATAAGAAGGATTGAGAGGAAGAGGCTATAGACTCATTAAAAAAATAAAACCCTCACGTCTGCTTTGATGAACCATAGTTCTTCAAGAGAGTAGAATTTCTCCCCTGCGCTTAATAGGAATGGTTTAAAAAAGATGTCCTATTTGACATGGTCACTTTTATAGGCAGAAGGAAAGGTTCATTATTGATTACTTTGTAAAATGGTGCAATCTTTTACATAACACTACCTATGCAAACTAATAAACCAACAAACAAAAGAAAATTCAACATCATCAACGAACATCACATCATTATGCAAACATAAAATATAAAAAAACTACTCCTTCATGCATAAGAGTAAGACAATTAAACATCTGAACACCAACTCTTCAAAATTTCACATGCTGTAATTTTGTGCTTACGAAATTTTTTATATCAAATAACGAAAGTAACTCACCAGCTGTAATCCCATCCAGAAGATGACAAGGTTGTCACACCATCAGGCAAGTCCATCTTCAAATGCCTAAACCGAAATCATAAAGGATAAATTATCATGGATTAGCAAGAGGGTGGCAGTAGTCATAAGGATATTCAAAAACCACGACTTCGGAGTTCTCAAAAGCCAAGTACACACTGTTCCAAAGAAAAACATCTTTTTGTTTCTTATACAACTATATTTCTGAAAAGAAATCATGTGCTTGTTTCTGAACAAACTCACAAAAATCAACTACTCTTCAAGAATGTAAAGTCCATATTAATAATTTCAGAACTCTTAAAATGAAATCAAGTATTTCGAGTACAACATTACTCTCATCACCCACGCCTTCTGTCACACTTCATACCAGACATGATCAGGGTCAGGAAACAGGATTGAGTGGTGAGGTGGGCCAGGAACAAAAGAGCATATTCTTGCAAAAGTTGCGAGGATACACTGTATATTTCAGCAAGGTTATAAACGGCGGTAGGCGGGTGTGCGGCGGAGAGAGTCCGCCGACCGCCTAGGCCGCCTAGGCGGTCGATACATTTTGAATACTTTTTACTATTTTGCCACTTTTTTTTTGCATAATATGCATATTTTAAGGGTGTTCCATACATAACTAAGTTGTAGAACGAAGATTTATAAAGTTTTAGTTTTGTAAAAGTGAACCATAGGCCCATAATACTTAAAAAAAAAACCTTTTTGGCCAAAATACTTTGTTAAGTATTGCTCCGTTGGCCGCCTACTCCACCGCCTACCGAAAAGCGGTGCGGAGAGGGACCGCCTAGGCGCCGCCTAGGCGGACGCCATTTAGAACACTGTATTTCAGAAATATGGTAGGTGGGGGTGGGTGGGGGTGCATTGCCCCCCTCAGGCAATAATGTAGCTCCAAGATAATAGAAACAAGAGCAATGCTACAATTACAATCCCCTTACAACCAATAGGGTTACAACCGCCACGTGGCCGGCCTCCATTGGAGGAGAGAGGGGAGAGGTTGGGCCGGGTTGGACCATGTTAGCAGGAGGGAAGAGTAGGTTGTAAATGGTTGGTTGTAAACTTAAGAAAAATGCTAAGCAACCAAATGCTTACAGCTTTTTACAACCTCTTTGCCACCCCTTACACATGGGTCCCACCGGGTCTCACCTCCCCTCTTACCCCTCCGCTACATGGGCTCCATCCGACCCTACCACCCCCCCCCCTCCTCCAATCGAAGTCCGACACGTGACGGTTGTAAGGGAATTGTAAGCATTTCGTTGTGGGAGCAGATCTGCTGTCCCATTTTATTCTGTCCAATTCTCTCCCACTTCCTATTACTCCCATGGTCCACGTGTAATAGGGAGGGGAATAGAATTGGACATGATTAAATGGGACAGCAGATCTGCTCCCTTTGGTTGTAGGCATAGCAAAGCTCCCTTCTTACAACCTACTCTTCCCTCCTGCTAACATGATCCCACCCGGCCCCACCTCTTCCCTCTCTCCTCCAATGGAGGCCGGCCACGTGGCGGTTGTAATCCTATTGGTTGTAAGGGGATTGTAATTGTAGCATTGCTCTAGAAACAACTTCAAATCCCAAATTCCAACAGAAAGTCCATAAAACAAATGTCAATAAAAAGTTCAGTATAAGTTCGACTGGAGGACTATAACTAGTCCAAGATTGAAAAAAAAAGGTTATGCAAAAAATACATCAAAAATATTTCAAGCAAAAAATCCTGAAAAGATTTAGCAGAAAAGTCGACATGTATCTAATTTACAAGACTATAAACTAAACTCTAGCCAAAAACTCAGCAAAAATAAAATCAACTTAGTTATAACCACACATATTGACCAAAAACTAAAATCCTACACTAAAAGAAATTATGTACAGAAAAAATATATATATATAATGATACCATGAATCCCTCCCAAACCACTAGTGTGGTTGGATCTCGAATCCACGGAAAAACAGAAAAATATCTGCAAAAAAAAGGAAAAACAAAATTACAACAAAGGGAAAAACAGGTTTAAAAACTACTCACTAACCTTGGCGGCCAGGGGTCTGGGACTAGGAGGCGGTGCTGGAGAGCAACATGTGTGGGGTTTGGGAGGGATGGAGATAGGAGGAGAGAGAAGAAACTAGGTTAGGTTAGTATTTATAAGATTGAGTCTACAATGGGGTACTAGGTCTTCAGGTAGATAGGATGTGCCTCACTGAAAGTGAGGCCCACCATTCTTGTTCCTCATGTGCATCTCATGGGCTTTTTAAAACATTAATATTATTATCAATTATATGAAGATTACTTTGGACTTCAAAAATATTGGTATGTTAATAGGTAGGATAGAGGTGAGCAATGGTTCGGTTCGGCTCAAACCGACCCGAATATGTGAAAACCGAATAAACTGTAAATCGTATATTTTAAAACCGAACCATTTTTATAAAAACCAAAAAAAAAAAAAAAAAAAAACCGAACCGAATTTTAAAGGTTCGGTTTTCAGTCAGTTCGGTTTAGTGGGCCGGTTCTTCACTTAAAAAAAATTAATCAAAAGTTGTACCAAAAAATTATACTAAATTATACATAAATTGTTACACAAAAAGAGAGTATTGTCATTAGAAACAAAGCATTGTCATATACATGAATTGATACCAGAATTGTTACCACATTTTTTTACTCCTTTCTTTACAATAATAAATCCCAAATGAGCTACACAAAGCACATCAGAGTACTGTCATATTAGAAACTAAAACACAGTCCCTTCAAGCAGTTACAAAGCATATAAAAGCAAATGATAATCTCTCTCTGGATCATATACTTGGCAAACTGCAAACAAGAGACCTTTCAAGCAGTTATGTTCAAATGGCAGCACCAGATTCATATTACTTCAAATTTATATGCCACTCTTCACTTGCGTGACACTGAATATGAAACAGATAATAATTGGAAAAACTTACCATTGTTTGGAAAATCTTAATTTGGTTAAATTAATAAATTATATGAGGATTCATATCACATATCACAAGATGTATCCAATAGTCTTCTTAATGTGATTTAATGCATTTTATTTAGAACCTCCTTGCCCTTCTTTTGTCCACTATGATTTACTAAGAGCAGCAGTATTCAAAAATATAAAAACTGCACCAAGAATAAAAACAGAGTTGATGGGAGATATTCCATGATGGAGCCAACCCAAAAATTAGGGATGACAGGCTCTGTTGTCGTTGTATTTCAATATAATTAAAGCCAATGACCAAAATATGAGCTAAGTGCATATCTGTTCTTATCAGTATATAATCAAACCCAATAAGAGTATGATTTTTAAGAAACTAAATAGATGTTCATATTTTGAATAACTCGGCTGCATTTATAACTTTTTTGCTGGGAACAACAATTGTGTCCCAAATTCCCTCTTACAATCATATGATAAAACTAGGTTACCAATAACGCACAATGCCGAGAACAAAACACTAGCACGAGTTTCTTTTACATGGATAATGAAGTGGAAACCCACAGCAGGATCGTTAGTTCCTTCCACTATAAACAAAGATTATGGTGCCCTTGAACCTCCTACTACCCAAGTGTTCAACTACTACCAACACAATAAATATAAAAAAAATTAATATGAGAGCACATAATATATCCACAAAGCAGGAACGAATCATCGATTGTTAATATAAGCCACTAAACAAAGTTTTCATACTCCAAAAATTAAATTTGCACCAATTCTCATATAAAAAAAATTAATAATAACAATAAAAAAGATTAGAGGTACTTACAGTGAATATAACTAAATTGAATTATCGATGGGAGAGAGATAAGGAAACGAGATCCCTGCAAGAAGAAGGCGGGCTAGTTAATAACAAAACTGATTTTTTTTTTTTTTGAGAAATATGTTGGAGAGAAGATGAATTAAATTTTGTACTTATGTATCGTTGTTTCATGTGATAATGATGTCATCAACGTAGACCAAGAGATATAGCATGACATTATAAGCATTGCAGACAAATAATGATGTATCCGCATAGGAGCCAGTCAAGCTAGAATTGATGAGAAACTGACGTAGCTCATGGTACCATGCACGAGGGACTTGTTTGAGACTGTATATTATTTTATGTAGTTTACAGACATGAAGAGAATTATCTTTGTCAATAAACTCTTGTGGTTGTGCCATAAAAACGTTATCTGAGAGAGGACCTTGGAGAAATGCATTATTGACATCAAGTTGGCGCAGTGACCAACCACGAGCGACGACAATAGAGAGAACAAGTTGTACTGTTGTTAATTTGACCACATGATTGAAAGTGTCACGTAGTCAACACCTGATCATTTGTGTAATCCTTTGGCAACTAAACGTGCTTTATACCTGTCAACAGAACCATCAGATAGACGTTTAGTCCAAGAAATTCACTTGCAGCTAGGAATATTTTGGACCGGTTGAGAGGAAACAAGGGTCTATGTCACATTCCGAACAAGAGCATCAAACTCCTCAGACATTGCCTGACGCAATTTTGG
The DNA here is from genome assembly GCA_029216955.1 of Iris pallida. Lineage (NCBI taxonomy): Eukaryota > Viridiplantae > Streptophyta > Magnoliopsida > Asparagales > Iridaceae > Iris > Iris pallida. The sequence continues at coordinate 1,963,259 of JANAVB010012596.1, forward strand.
ATCTTTGATGGCCTAGGTTACTGTAGAGGATTATAGGTCATGTTTGGTGAAAAGTTGTGCATTGAGATTGAGTTTTTTGGATTGGTTTGTGGATATTATTTTTGATTGTAAAGCCCCAAAAAATTTAATTAATATATTAGGTGTTTTTTAATTTTTTATCTATTATAAATATTGTCCTTCAAGAATAATTTTTATTTTATCTGAAAGGAATTCATAAGTTTTTTAGTAAAAATGTTTACAATTATTTTAAATAGGATTTTAGATTTATTTAAATATACTTTAATTTACTCTGACAGCATCGCGTATTATTTAAATTATAATTGATTATTAACTTCAATTATTTGTGCGATCATTACATACTATTTTAATATATTAGTGTGATCGATTATTGAATTGAGATTAAATTTATCTAGTTTTTAAATTTTATTTGATTTTTTTTTATAAGTATCAAATATTGTTTAAATTATTTTGATAATGTTAACTATTAATCTAAAATTTGTGTTATAATCAATTTTTGATTGAGATTATATTAAATTGGTTTTAAATTTATTCGATTTATGGTAGAATTTATCTATTGGGAATTCTAATCCAATTCAAATTAGGAGTACTTCTCCTATTTAAGGAGAAGCTTTCTCCTTGCTTCCTACGAACCTATTCCACCACAATCATTATCACCCATCATCACCATAACCACAAATGTGTCGTGCATGGGATGATGATGGGTTTTGATGTTGGTAGGTGTTTGAGAATTTTGTGGAGAAGACAAAGGAAAAAGCTCCCTTAAATAGAGATAGGTATTACTAAATAGGTAAGGAGTAGAATCAATGATTAAATTTTTGCATAAATTTAAATCAATTAAATTGGATTGACCAAATCTTGATCCATAATTGATCATAATAATATTACTTTAAAATAATATCTAATATTTCAAATAGATTTTATAAATTCAAATCTTAAAATAATTGATTAAATAATTCAAAAAGTATTCTTCATAAATATAAAATTTTATTTAAAAGAATTTGTCAAATACCTTTGTCCATCAAAATATCTATAATAGAATTTCAAATAAAAAAAATTTCTAACACAAAATATTTAAAATAAATAAAAAATTTGAAAATTCAGGAACATGAATTACAAATCTACCCACCTTAAAAAAGTTCGTACTCGAAATTTTAAAAAATATGTAGGTTAGACATGAAAAATAGTAAAATACCATAATAAGAAAGCATTGATCGATTTAGATAAAAATAAAGGATAATAAAGTAAATAAAGTCTTAAAATATAAAAATATTGATCAAATCATTGGTCAAAGAAGGAAGGAAGAAAATATAGATTAGGGTCTTGAATCCTATAAAGCTCTGAAGAGTTTAGGATAGGAATAAGAATAGTGAGAGAATATAGTTAGAACTTAGAAGGGTTAGGGTTTAGTGTTCTAACCTCGTGCGTCAGTCCAAACCCTTCGTAGGTTTAGGTTTAGATCTAGAGAGATCTCTCAGAGTGAAAGAGGAAGGGATATGGGTATATTTAGGTTTAGATCTAGAGAGAGCTATAAGAGTGAGAGAGGAAGGGATACGGAGAGAGAGAGAGAGAGTGACAAAGAAGGAGTCCTCTGAAGTCTTCCTTCTCTGAAGTCTGAAGACTAGAGATGTAAAAAATGGAAGAGGAGAGAGAAGAACTTAGGTTTTATTCTATATATAGGATGGGAGGGCTACAAATGTAATTGCATAATTCGGTTGTCGGTTCGGGTCGGTAACCAAAATCCAAACACGACCACCGAACCGATAAACCGAATTACTGTATACTCAGAACCGAAATCCGACCCGAAATCTTCAAAACCGAACCGAATGGTTAAATCGGATCGGTTCAGGTCGGTTTCGGTTCCAAAACCGAAATCTGTTCACCCCTAGGTAGGGGTCATCAATGTTCTAAAATTCGGCCTAGACGGCCGCCGACGAAACCAAAAATCCCATGTCGGCATCCATGTGTGGTTGTTCGGGCCTGTTCGGGACCTAGACGGGCCTGTTCGAGACTGTGCGGTTGTTCGAATTTTGAGATTTTTTATTTATTTTTTATGCTTAGTTGTATTGTGGATATGTTGTTTGGATTTTAAGATTGAATTTAGATTTAGAACATTGAAATTTCAAATTTGTAACATGTATTTCAAATTTTATATTTCATATTTCAAATTAAAAAAAAAATGAATTGTGTAGATTTAGAACATGTTTGGATTTAAAATTTAAAATTTGTATTATAGATTTCAAATTTCAAAAAATATCAGTTCGGTGCCTAGGCACTAGGTGGCCCTCCGCTGCACCGAATCCGCCTAGCAATAGGGGTGTGCATATATCGGTTTATAACCGAAAACCGAACTGAACCAAAATGGTAATTCGGTCCTGTTTTTATTGTCGATTCGGTTTTTCATTTAGTTATATTCGGTTTATCTGTTGGGATTTCAGATTTGAACCGACCGAATGTTTTCTCATATATCCAACCGCAAAGCTTACTGCTAGTAGAGTAGTAACAATTGACGCTAGTATTTGTTTTATGCGGATATCTCGTGTGCCGTCAATGTCATCACTATTCACGTGTGTATCTAACCATCGATACATCTAGTATCTTGTCTGGACAGTTTTTCGCTACCGGACTAGGACCTTCAACTCGTAATGGTTCTAATGATGGTGTAACAAAAACAAACCCCTCGACACATTCAAGTGTAAAAAATAAAAAAGAGGCAGCTTAGTTTATATTCCAATTTTATTGGTGCTTCGTGATTTTGCTTACTATTAGAACTAGGTTTTATCTCTCTTAATAGGGTTGGTATTGGTCGGTTTTGAAATCTAATGATTTTGACATAAGCTACACTTGTGACTTAATTTTTTAGATACTAATATGTATGTACGAAGCAAGGTTTGCAGTGTCAGCCAATACAGATATGTGAAATATCCGGCCTACCGGATCGGTTTTGTACTAGGCCGATCCGATATTGATACAAATTATCGGTTTCTTCATGCACTTGTTGTTTGAAGAAAGAACAGCCCGGTCGGCCTTTCAGACTAGATTTTGATGCACTATAATCCTTGTTAAATCACCATGTCCTCTTGGTTGGTCCTTGCTGTTTGATAATGTTTTGATCTTAGCTTGAAGTTAAAGTTCATTGTCGCTTTAATTTGATTACATTTGGTTCTTGTCATCTAGACGTGTCCTTACTATGTGATTATTGCTTTCTTAATGTGGTGTCCATTTAAGGGGAGTGGGCAGTTCAGTTGCAACAAAAACAAAAAGGAAAGGTAGTATATTTTTTACATGGGAATATACTAACATAGGAATGGAATGGAATGGGATACTCCAAATAACCTTAGAGCAATTTCATACTATGAGCTAGGTCCGTGCCACTGACAACGTCAGTGATGCCAACTTACTCGGAAAGGGGGGTTTTAGTTCAGTGTTCAAAGGATGCCTAGATTGACGGGTTGATTGTGGCAGCGAAAGTGTTAAATTTTGAGGATCAAGGGGTCTTGAAAAGCTTTGATGCATAATGTCGTGCTTTGTGCGTGCTTCGGCATAAGAACCTTGTCAAGGTCATCAGTGCATGTTCTAACCTATACTTCAAGGCTCTGGCCCTTGAGTTCATGCCAAATGGGAACTCCCACACTCGCTACTTGAATCTACATTCAGCTGTAGCAGTATCACCATGTGGCGCCGCCACCTTCAACACGGCCATTGCTCGGGCACGGCTCCGACACGGACACGTCCCGACACCAACCGGACACCTCCGTCCCACCATCCCCGCCGCCGCCGCCGCCAGAACCCACAAAGATCCGATCTTTCCTCCGCTCCCCCGGTCCCTCGCCTCCATCATCGCGGCGGCGGCGACCGCCTCCTCCACCGACGCCGACGACTCCTCCGACGACGACACACAGTAACATGTAACAGTAAAAGAGGTCTGAGTTCTATATAAATCAAGTTCAAAATCACCTCAATCTCCGCAATTGACTTCCAATCCAGACGAACAATCCGACCTTGCTTTGCTTTGCTCTGCTCGTACAGGAACTGCTGCGTCTCTTCTCTTCTCGCAGAGAGGAGAATGGAGGGGTTCGATTATTTAGGCTAGGGTTTGCATTCGGGTCGGCATGTTTAACGGGTAGGAGCAAGAACCCGACCCGAACAGATCCAAGCCAAATGTACATCTCCGATATATTGGAAAGAGGTAAAGATACAGACTCCTAGTCCGAAGGCCTACAAACTCGGTCCAAAGACCGCACTTTCAGCCCGAAGGTCTACATCTGCACTCTGGCTGCTCTCACATTAATTCTCTCACATAAAATTAAATGTGCTTCTTCCGTTGCTCAAATCTGCAACCTCTGGGTATATTGTGTCGAACGCTCCGACTGGAAATCGATCTCCTGACCACTCGGACGGCAATGCCTCACCACTACCATTAGGCTAGGGGTCATTGGCTGAACAATATATATAAGAATCTAGGCGGAGCAATACTTGACTAGATGTTTTGACAAAACAGTTTTACATGCGTGATGGACCTTGTTTCACTTTTAGAAGGCTCAAACTTCACAAATTTTTGTTTTACAACTCAACTATGCATAAAACATCCTTAAATATGTATATTATGTAAAAAAAAAATATTAATAATAAAATAAAATAGTGGCAAAATAATAATAAAAATTCAAAATGTATGAAACGTCTAAACGGCCTAGACGTAGGCGAACCCTCTCCGCTGTTTAGAACCTTGGTTGACGCCGGTCATACAAACTGGAACACTTGTTTATAAGATGTTACTGAACTTTTGAGTATTCTGTTGTGACCTACTTCAAGTGTTATTAGAAAGAAAGTAAAAAAAAAAAAAAAAAGTGTTATTAGAACTCTTGGCAGAGGATTGACCATTTTCTTCATATTGGCATATAGCATGTTTTTTCTTCACATTATTCATTCTTATGATATATGAGATTGTTCTGCATTATGTATTGTATTCCTTTTCTTTCTTCAGTTCACTAAAAATCCCCTATTTTAGAAAAACTAATCATAATCGTAAAAGTTTTTGTTCCAAAAATACTCTCATCTATGTTTACTTATTAAAATTGTTCATCTATACTAGAAAAGTAGGCTTCACCATGGAAGTTACAATTTTTAAAATTAAAATTAAAATTAAAATTAAAATTAAAAAATTGGCTAATTAATTTTTTGGTTCAAATTTGCTATGTCTACTGCCACATTAGATGTCATGTTAGCTGTCACATAAGGAGGACACTTTCGAGGGTACTTTGGAGGGACATTTTGAAGGTACTGTAGAAAATAATAGTTGGGATGATTTTATTGATGGACTACTTCACTACTTATAGGGAGTCTAGCTCCTCTACATACTACAAATTCCGATGTGGGACTAAAAGTCCCTTATTGATTCTCAACACTCCCCCTCAAGATGGGCGATAGATATTAATCATCCCCATCTTGTTACATAGCTTTGACAGACTCAATGAACTAAGACCCTTAGTCAGACAGTCTGCCACTTGTTCTTCTGAGCGAACGTAGTCAATCTTCAGTATCCCTTGTTCCAGCTTTTCCTTGATGAAGAATCGATCGATCTCGATGTGCTTCGTTCTGTCGTGCTGAACCGGATTGTTCGCTATACTTATCGCAACTTGACTATCGCTCCGAAGGTGCAATGGTGTCCCCTTGTCTAGCTTCAACTCTGTCAGCAGCGCCTTTACCCATAGTAATTATGATACTCCTAGAGCCATTGCTCTGTATTCTGCTTCAGCTGTCGACCGTGCTACCACTGACTGTTTCTTGCTTCTCCATGAAACCAGGTTTCCTCCTACAAAAATACAGTACCCTGTGGTAGACCTTCTGTCGTCTATGCAGCTTGTCCAGTCTGCATCGCAGTATTCCTCAACATCTGTGCATCCATTCTTCCTGAACCACAGTCCTTTTCCCGGCGTCCCTTTCAGATATCTTAGGATCTGAAATACTGCATCCATATGACCCGTTCTTGGATCATGCATATAGCGGCTTACAACATTTACTGCAAATGAGATATCAGGGCGAGTATGCCCTAGATAAATCAGTCTGCCTACTAGCCTTTGATACCTTTCGCGATCAACAGGCTCTCTTGCTTCTGCTCCCATCTTGCACTTCTGGTCAATTGGAGTGACTGCTGCTCGGCATCCCAGCATTCCTGTCTCCTTCAGCAAATCTAGTGCATATTTCCTTTGTGAGAGAACAATTCCTTGTTCACCATTACACACCTCGATACCCAAAAAGTATCTCATCTCTCCCAGGTCCTTCACCTCAAACTCTTTGGCGAGTTTCGTCTTCAGCTTAGTGATCTCATCAGCATCATCACCTGTGATTACTATATCATCCACATATACAGCAAGTATAGTTATGTGGCCTCTTGCATGCTGGAGGAAGACTGTGTGATCTGTATTTGTTTGATGGTACCCCATGCCAGTGACAGCCTTTCTGAATCTGTCAAACCAGGCTCGAGGAGATTGTTTTAGCCCGTACAGCGACTTCTTCAGTTTGCACACTTTTCCATGTGACGTTCCTTCACCTGAATCTGACACAGAGTAGCACCCCGGAGGAGTCTCCATGTAAACTTTTTCTTGTAGGTCTCCATGAAGAAATGCGTTCTTTACGTCTAACTGGTGTAGCTTCCACCCATAGTTTGCTGCAATGGAGACCAGCGTTCTTACGGTACTCATCTTCGCTACTGGGGCAAAAGTCTCATCATAGTCGATGCCATATGTCTGGGTATAGCCTTTTGCAACCAGTCTCGCCTTGTACCGCTCAACTTTTCCTTCTGGTGTTTTCTTCACTGTGTACACCCATTTGCATCCCACAGCTTTCTTTCCTTCAGGTAATGGTACCAGCTCCCATGTCTTATTTTTCTCTAGTGTCCCAAGTTCTTCCATCATTGCAGCTTTCCATCTTGGGTCCTTCTTTGCTTCTTGCCAATTCTTAGGTAAAGAAATGGAGTCTAACGAAGTGAGGAAGGCTTGATAAGTCGGAGAGATATTAGAATAAGACAAGTAGTTGGCGATATCATGTTCATAATCTTGAAAACGAATAGGAGCCTTTTCCGCATTAATGCGAGAAGACCTCCTTAAGGGAGCAATGGGTGGTGGAGAAAGCATACCATCTGAGTCGGAGAGACCCGGTACCGAATCCGAGTGATCCGGTACGGGAGTAACATCTTCAGGAGTTGGGGCAGGAGTAGACGAGGGACTTGGCACATTTGGCACAGGGCACGGCACAGTACTGGATGTCTGCTGTCTTCTTCTGTAAACTTGGAGCTCCTTTTCCCTTGTCTGCTTCCCCCCCTGCGTAATGTACGTATTGTCTTCTTCATCCTCCGTATCAGTATCAGTGATGCTGTCTCCCCCTTTCTGCCAGTTTGTCACGACAGGACAAGGTACCGACCCGACAACGACGTTTGGGCGTACTACCTCCCCCTCACGTCTAACACCCGTTGTGTGAGGCGTGTTCCCAAACGCAGAACCTTCGTCCGAACCATAATAAGGTTCCAGCTCTCTGAATGTAACGTCCATGCTTACAAACAGCTTCCGTTCAACCGAGCTCCAGCATACGTAACCCTTCTGTGTCCCGGTGTACCCAACAAAGACACACTTAAGTGCTCGAGGATCCAGCTTATCAACACCAGGCCTGTTATCGTGGATGAAGCATACGCAACCAAATACTTTCGGAGGAACGGTGTTCGCAGTTGTCCCCGTGAGCATTTCCAAAGGGGTCTTCCAGTCCAGTAATTGAGAGGGCATCCTGTTGATGAGATAAGAGGCTGTCAAGACAGCCTGCCCCCACAAAAATTTAGGGACATTCATAGCCAGCATCATTGTCCGAGCCACCTTCAGCAGGTGCCTATTCTTTCGCTCGGCAACACCATTTTGAGCCGGTGTATAAGCACAAGAGGTTTGATGCAGTATACCATGAGAGGATAAATACGCAGCAAACCTCTTATGGGTATATTCCGTCCCATTATCCGACCGGAAACACTTAACACGAGCATTATACTGTGTCCGCACCCGTTGATGGAAGCTTTGAAATGCCTCGAAAACATCACTTTTATTCTTCAGCAGGTAGACCCACGTTACGCGGGGGGCGCAGGTCGGGGGGGGGGGGCTGCTCAGGGGGGGGGGGGGGGGAAGGGGGGTCGGGGGGGCTGCTCCGGGAGGGGGGCTAAATTTTTTTTTTTTTTTTTTTTGTGGAGAGAGAGAGAGAGTTATGGCTCTGATACCATGTAGAAAATAATAGTTGGGATGATTTTATTGATGGACTACTTCACTACTTATAGGGAGTCTAGCTCCTCTACATACTACAAATTCCGATGTGGGACTAAAAGTCCCTTATTGATTCTCAACAGGTACGAATAACATTACTCATACTAATATATAATAAGAAAAGTAGACTTCAGTTGAAAAAATTTCCCCCAAAAAATACCCTCATGTATGTTTACTTATTAAAGTTGTTTAGTAAATTTAATATAGATAGATAATGTAATTACCTATGGAAGAAGAAAAAAAAAACTATTATTTGTTTCTTCCAAGTATTTTAAAATACGTGCAACACGTTAGTGAAAGTAAATAGAAAGCATAGACAAGAAGACAGTAACATAAAGCATAGATATGCATAGAATTGTTATTTTCAAAATATCACAACAATATACACATTTTAATTCATAAGATAGAGAATATTGAATAATTGCACAAGTCTTATTCGGATTTGGACCCAAACCGAATAAAGAAATTTAGTATTTTTCAAAACCAAATTTTAGTATCTGAAATGAGCATACAAGGAAACTAATGTTGCCCTTGCCATACACTAGTGTTGCCCATGTCATAAATCTCATCAAACCCTGTAGACAATCAAGGATACATAGATCAAGCTACACAATGTTGAATCTGAATTATTACTTTTCCAGTATCCTACTCAAAACAACCACCAAAGAGCTGCAGATATTGGTAAACTTGTGATCAAAGCAAGTTACAAAAAACAAAATCAGTATAGAGTTGCAACATATAGCTCTGGATATTTCTCATATCACACTCTGCTAAACTTTAGTATCATCTAAGCAAGACAGCCAGTCTTTTACTAATGACAGAAGCTGATACTTTTACATAATTTACAGCAATGAGTGTCTGACCGAATGCATTTGGTAGAACTTCGATAATATCTATCATGTAAGAGCTTTTACCTCTGCCAAACATATTTTGGCCTCCCTGATGTAATTTACAATCTTTGTCGTCGTAATTTTAACGGAGATCGTGTTACGAGTGAACAGCAAATAGAAGTATCAGCAGCAATCTTCGAAGAACTCTTGAATGAACTGTAAGCCGTGAAACCATGAAGCCAGAGGATGGTGGTTCTTACACTTTGTCTCAGGAAAACACGGCAGGAGAATGATCCTTACATCGGGTAGCTGTCATGTGGTTTACCATCAAACTCCTGGGAGTTGGAAGTTGGATTCGTACCGTAGGTCATTTGGATGACATTGTTGATCTCGGCGTCCCATGGATTTGGTATCTGTATATATTCAGAAACAAAGCCAACAACAATGTCAGTTTGAAGACTAATATCTTGGGATGAAGACATAAACTAATTGCAGATATATTGAAAGCTCCCTGAAGCCTACAACTAAGTTCAATATATATATATATATATATTTGAAAAAAAAAATATATATATATATATATATATTTGAAAATATATATATATATATATATATATATATATATATATATATATATATATATATTGAACTTTAGATTTCGGATTTTAAATTTAAATTTTGATAAGATTAAAGTTGTGAAAGACATGGTACACAAATTATTAAATTTAGAAAGTTAGGTTTTGGTAAAATTGAGTTTGAATAAATATTGTTGATGTGTAATTCAGAATTTTCTTATCTTTAAATAAAATCATGTTTATATGTAAATTTAAAATTAGCATAACTTAAATGACATGACACGATACAACATCACTTAAATAACATGGCACATTATATTTTTCCATTACCAATTGAAGTTAGGACAATTAATAATACAGTTCGTACTATTTCCATATATCTGTAACAAAGTTTTAGGTGCTTCTATAATTGGTTAGCTCGCAAGGCTCCAGTGGCATGGTATTGTAAAATTGCCAAGTACCTTCAATTTTATAGTTATTTTGCTTCTAATCCGAAGTCGAGTTTGTTTATGAAAAAGCAAGGGGACTTATATGTTATTGTTTTACTTTGTGTCGATGAAATGATCGATACCGGTAACGATTATAGAGAGGTCGCAAAGCTTCAGGTGGAAGTCTCTATTCAGTTTGAGATGAAAGACATGGGTGAATAACATCATTTCCTTGGCTTAGAGGTGGAGAAAGTAGAAGGTGGACTATTTGTTTCTCAAAGAGGGAAAGCCGAGAAAATTGTTGGGAGATTTGGCGTAAATAAGACCAAGTAGTGTTCCACTCCACTTGATGCTATATACTGACTTCGACGTTAAGAAGGATTTCCGATCCACAACTGTATCGTGCACTCATTGTTAGCCTTATATATTTGACTAGACAAGGTCGGATATTTATTTTTCTGTTGGATTGTTAGAGTAAATGTCGAAACCTCGGAACCCTCACTTGAAAGCAGCCAAACGAATTTTGAAGTATGTAAATTCGACCCATTATTTGGGGTTGCTCTACAAAGAGGGTGCAGATTTCTCTTACATGGTTATTCTGATGCAGACGTGGGAGGTGCTTTGGAGTTGGAGGATCGGAGATCCACTTATGGTTATGTATTTTTGTGTGGTACGACTGATGTTTCTTAGTGTAACAAGAAGCAAGATTCGATGTCTCTTTCCATTATCAAAACATAGTACAAGACTTCTTTCCTTGCAGCACAATAATGCATTTGGTTAAATGGTTGGTTGAGGATGTTCATGTTGCAATTGACAAACCAACCACTATTCGCGATGACAAACCAATTGCCTTGAAGTTAGCTACAAATCCAATTTGTCACACGATGACTAACCACATTGAAATCGAGTATCACTTTATTCGAGAGAAGGCTCTTGAAGGGACATTGAAGTTTTGGAGGTGCAGAGCAAAGGACAAAGTTGCATATATTTTCACAAAATTGCCTTCCAAGGGACAATTCCCGCTTCTTCAATCGTTGCTTGGAGTTGTTTCCTAAAATGCACTTTAAGGAGGGACTGTCAAAATTAAAGTGCATTTTTAACAAGAATAAACTTAGTAATGCATTTTATTATGTTGCATTCATGCATAAGTTACATGTCCTCGAGAGTCATGAGTTATGCAACTCAAGGGTCATGTTTCAAAGTATAAATGTCATGTAGTGGTAGTCTATTATAGATTTTTGTACATTGTCATTTCATTACAAGTTGAATAAACACAACTTTTCGACTTCAATTTCTACTCCAACCAAACCTTTTTTGTTCTTCACATATCAAGTTGGTTCGTGGGCTAGTGTGCATTTCACACTACTTCAGAAAGCGGGAACTTTCTCCACAATACCATGTATCGTAAGACACATTAGCCATTGCAACTTTCTCCACAATATCATGTATCGTAAGACACAGTATCCAGTGACAAATGCACAAAATTGATATAACACATGTATAAATTGGACAAAATGAGCAACAATAAAGAGTATCATCGAGTATTTAAGTGGCAATCATTATAAAGTCAACAAAGAAAAGTAAACCTAAAATAACACAAGTTAGACGACCATCATAAGTTCTTAGCATATATAAATGTATCCATTCAATACTATAATGTCCATACTAGAAGAAGTGGTCAGCAGAACACCCAAAGGAAAAGAAAAATAAAATTAAAAACAAAGGAGAACAAGAAAGCTCACCAAATATAAAAAGCAGAAGAAAATATACAAAACATTGAGAAAAAACACAAAAATGTATTGTATCGCTGTCAGACAATACAAAAACATGACATGACCTATATGTACGAATTTTTCCCATCCAAGATACCTGTTCAATACGTGTCAGAAACTCGTATCCTCCACTGTGTATCGTGTATTGTACGAGATTGACAATAGAGGTAGTGGCGGAGGTGATGGTGGGTGGTGGTGGATTTGATGGCGTTGATGGTACCGGAGGTGTGTGGAGGTGATAAATGGTGGTCAAGGTAATGGTGGTGGATTTGATGGCGTTGATGGTACCGGAGGTGTGTGGAGGTGATAAATGGTGGTCAAGGTAATGGTGGTGGGTGGTAGCTTAGGTGAAGGCGGTTGGTGGAGGTGACCGCAGAGTGGACAGTAGTGAAGGTGATGGTGACAGGTGTTGTGAAGGAGAAAATAATGGGTAGTAATAGAGTTGATGATGTAAGGTGGTGATGAGTGGTGGAAATGACGATAATTGGGGTGGTCGGAGTGACAGTGGTGGTTGATGCGAGAGATGGTAGAGTTGAGGATAAAATTATTTGCATACTTTACTATTCAACTAATTAGATATAATTAGTCATTAACTAATAAGGAGTGGGGCAGTTAAATGTCATAGACATCGAGATGGCATTAGTTTAGTGAAATTTTGTCCTCATTTTCTACAATTTAGGTCGTGCAGTAGGGGTTTCAAAAAGAAGTCACTAGTTATCCCATTTTAAGTCATGTCTCACATGGACAATATGGCAAAAGCAATATAAATATCCCCCTCTTCATTTTCCCTTTAACTTTCTTCTTCTTGATCCGCTTGTTAATACTAATGCATTACCCACCAACGACTAAACTCAACCCCTTTCCACCTACCGTTCTTTTAGATGTCTGCTACTTGTAAGTTGTAAGTAAAGCCTCTACCACTACCACCAACTCCTCATTCTCCCCCCTCCTATCCCTTCCTCGTCCTCCTCATCCCCCTCCCTCTACCACCCTTTCTCATCAACCCCACCACCAATGGATGCGGTCAAATATTGTTGATCAACCAAAATTGGAACACTAAATGTTAGAGCATCTCCAACCCTATTGTGAGTTTGGAAAAAAATGGTTGCCACATAGGAATGACAAGCATTTTTTTCAAAAGTACTTCTCCAATGCAGATGTGAAATAAAGTGTGAAGTTGACATGGCAAGGAGAATGTGAAGTTGGTTGTCTAGATCTAGACAATGCACTTCACAATGACTTTATGTCCACATCATCAATTATGAATAAAAATATATATATAAAAAAGAAGAAGTGAAAAAGTTGTCTTGGAAGTTGAAAAAAAGTAATTTTATTGTCTTCTCAAACTTTTGCATTGGAGAACATATTTTTATTTCATTGTCTTGTGTGAATGTCATCTTGCCACATAGGAAAGACATTGTCTTATGTCTCATGCCACATAGGATTTACAACACAAAACAAGACAATAGGGTTGGAGATGCTCTTAGTAATGGCATTTTCTTGGGCCCTACTTGACAGTTCCGCTAGTGGTGACCGGGGCAGGGGAGGGGGGGGGGGGGGGGGGGGGGGGGCGCTAGTGGAGTTAAGTAGAGAAGTTTCGAGGAAGTAAGATGCACAAGAAGGGGAGGAATGAGAAGGAAGAAAGTAGCCAATGGTAGATGGGGAAGAAGGAAGAGAAAAGGTGAAGAACTATAATCTGATAATCTAATCAGAGGTGGCTGCAAGAGAGGATGCTCACTGATGGACGAGAATTTCGATAGTAGGAATAAGGGAAGGAGAAGAAGGGTAAAAAATAGTTATTGGATAGTCAGGTGATTGATTTGGTAGGTTGTTAAAGAAATAAGCCGAGTCAAGCAACACTCTATTATTTGAAGACAATTCATCACATCAACTTTGAGGGTTTACAAGAGACCTTCCTCCAAAGATATATAGACCTCAACCCAAGTCGTGCTAGGACAAGGGAATGGAGAGGGAGAAGAGAGTTTCTGCATCATATTCCTGAAAATGAAATGTCTTCTTTTCTAGATTTCAAGATATATACATAAGCATCCACACATAACTTAAGCCAAAGGACATCTCGAAATCAGGAGACCTTTTGGATGCTAGATATTCACGAATCTTTAGTTGATGTTTTCTTGTCGGATGCCAGGACCTATCTCTTGAATTAATCCAAAAGAGCTACAGAAGTTTCTGATTGAAAAGGCACAATTTCAAGTATAACAAGTCGACTGCTGAAATATGGCTGGGATCTGCTTGACCCCTCCTCTCTTAAAACAAAATAGAAACAGTCGACTGGGATCCTGAGACAGGGCAGAATATATAGCAGACAAACTGTAAAATCAACTGGTTTAGACATTTTAAATTTAAATGGTAAAATTATTCTTACTGTGCTCAGTCAACAATGCCCATCAAATACCCATCATATGACATTCACTCTAGCCTTGAATTATCCTATCATTTTCTTTAGCACATGAAAGTTACGTGACTTACATCTGTTCTTCTCTTAACACCTGATATGAAACTAAGCTTTAAGTGCTACCCATTTGTATGACTTCTAAAAAACAAGTGAATGGGGGGTAGTATTCAATCCTCCTACTTCTTGCTAAGTAGCAAACGATGTAACCAATGGAGCTAAGACCTCTGTTTATAGTCTACTCATGTGCTATGATATCACTTGTTACCCTTAGAATTGAGAGGGAGAGAGGAATTTAGGTTCTTCTTTGTCGTCATGTGACGACTTAAGTTGGGACTACCTAATGGTTAAATGATTAAAGAATTTTTTTATAGAGAACGCTAATGGGGTTTCTTGATATTTACATAAAATTATTATATTTCTGACTCACACTTGTACTTGAATGTCGTTTACATGACATATACTATAAGGGTTAATGTCACATGAGATATAAGAGCAGAAGCATCCTATGGCAGAGAAAATGTCTGTTTTGAAAATGGATGTTGGAAATCCAGTCTTTTTTAAAACCATTTATTACACGTATCTTAGAATTGGGAGGAGCTTACCTTATGAGATAGGTAGTGGATAGTTTGAAAACATTCCGAACCAAATCCTTCATACTAAGTTTTGAATGCAAAGACACATGAAGATGAAAGATAAAAATAAAGAGGGATGTAGAAAGTAGAGTCGTAATGAAAAGGAAAAAAAAACTCAAAAGGAACAACCATAAATTTAAAGCAAAGAATATGTAAGCAAACAAACACTGTCCTCTTACATTTTTACGCAAGTATTGAATCCCCTTTGAAAATATAATTATTAACATGTCCAAATTTAGTTTTATTTGAACTATCATGAGTGCATCATTTGAACATTTGACCTAAGGTTTATAGAGAAATCTCGGTAGACAGCTATCCAACAAAATATAAGATATCTACATCCAAATTTATTCCTATCATTTGACAAAAATATAACAGAGAAGTCTAAGGTTCTGTAAGTTAAACTCATTTCTCGGTTTAAATTCTTGCTGAATCATCTGCCTACAATATACTCCAAAATCAAACTACAAAATGCGAAAATTGCTTCTACGATGTACACACTAAGTTGTGTTGTATCCATGTTGTGCAATATAGGCTTACAGTCTTATCGGATCTGATAACTTCAACTGAACAAAAAGAGTAAATTTTAACAAGTTAAGGTGCTATATATGTTCTGTGAAGAAAGATAATATGGAATGTTTACTATAGGAAGGCAAACCTGAGCTGCAGGTTCTTTGAACCCATTCGAAGTAGCAAATTGGGCATTTATCGCTCTCCTAAGCGCATCAGACTGGTTTGCAATGCCAGGGATTCCAGTTTCGGCCAAACACTGTTGAGATGGAAGCAACTGCGGATGGATGAGCTCTTGCGAGAAACCAATTGTCGATGGACCCCCTCGCGACTGAAGAAGCTGTTGTAGCGATAGCTGTAAGAGCATTCACCAACCATGTGTCGGTCAGATAATACCGAACAATGGTGTACGTGTTAAGAGTTGATCAAAGTCATGATATTCCCATTTGACAAATTAATTACTAATTGTCCATTCATATTTTGAATTGCAAGTATGTATATGATTAATAAGTTTATGAAAATTTGCAATAGAAAGGAAGCAGCGAGAAATGTTACTCACGTCTTTCGAAAGAAGCCCTTCTATGTTGAAATCAATACTTGGATCAACTCCCGCAAGCTTCATAGAGAGGAACTGGCAATGCGGACACGAAAACTAGCTAAGCTTCATGTCCCCATTGTTCAATAGAGGAATTAATTTACATATATACCTCGACCTGTCGTTGCAACGACTGTACATAGTTGATAATCTCGTCCAGCATGACCGCCTTTCCTGTCACCTACCGTCCATCCATCAAAACACGACATTAGTAACGCTGCGGAACGCAACACGAAATCAGTGAACTGACCGACCTTACTGCAACCGGGCACGAGGTCCTGGAGATACTTCATCCGCTCGCTTATCCTTTCCCTCCTCACCTGCAGAAACATCGAGAATCCACCTTAACGTCTCGAGAGCGAAATATGTACAGAAAACCGCCGAGTTCTATTATCGGGAAGCTTTACTCTCTCTGCGAGACTGTGGCTATTCGTTGCCTGCCCGCGCCGTGCTCTCACGTGGATGTAGTCTTCCTTGCCCGCATCCGAGCTACCACCTCTGGCGTTCTTTCCGGTCGACTTCCCAACATTGTCCCTTTGGTCTAACTCCATATCCTACGATGTGAAACCAAACTCGACAAACTACCGAAATCGATCACGAAGAAGATACGAGGAGAGCGGGACCTCACCTCGTCGGTCTTTCTTCTCTTCTTATTAGCGCCGGGCCCTTTGGAAGAAGAATCCCCGGATACATTCCCCACAGCAGGGCTCAACGTAGGGCTCACGCTTCTCGATCCGTGATCGATAGACATGGCGGCGACGTCCCTGGAGACGCCGCTCGTCGCCGTGCCTAACAAGGGGCTGTTCGGCACGGCGCCCAGGTTGGAAAACCTCGCGGGGGAGCCCTGGACGAACCCCCGTTCGTCCAGGGCACCCGGAGGAAGCCTGCCCTGGAACATCCCCGTCCCGGGCACCACGGGGCCGGATAGACGCGGGTTCCAGAGGCCAGAGGCGAAGGATTCCGCCACTGGAACCGGCGGGCCACTGAATGGCCAGCCGGAAATTCCGTGGTGTTCAGTTGGATCACCACTGCTCATCTTTCTCCAACACCAATTCTCAATCTAACCCTTTCCCCACCCAAATCTATAGCTATATATGTATTCAACTTCAACCCTTGAAAATATTTGATCTATCACCCAAAAGAGCAAAGCACCAGCAATTAACAACAACAACAAAAACCCAAATCCAACACTTCAAGATTTGAGTCAAGTGTGGAGATGCAAGAAACTTGGTGGAGTTGATAGTGGGGAAAAATAATGAAACACTTCAAGATTTGGGTCAAGAAAGAAATTTGATGGAGTTGATAGTAAAAAAGTAATGAGAGTAGAGCACCAACACCAACAAGAAAAAACCCAAATCCAACACTTCAAGATTTGGGTCAGGAAAAGGTATGGAGATGCCAAGAAACTTCTTGATGGAGTTAATAGTGAAAATGAGAGTACAGCACCAACAAAAACAAATCCAACAAGATTTGGGTCAAGAAAAAGTATGGAGATGCCAAGAAACTTAATGGAGTTGACAGTGAAAAAGAAATGAGAGTAAAGCACTAACAAAAAAAAAAAAAAAACAAATCCAACACTTCAAGATTTGGGACAAGAAAAGTTGGGGATGCCAAGAAATTTAATGGAGTTGACAGTGAAAAAAAAAAGGAGTAAAGCACCAACAACACCAACAAAAGAAAACGCAAATCCAACACTTCAAGATTTGGGTCAAGATTTATTATGCAGATGACAAGAAACTTGATGGAGTTGATACTGAAAAAAAAAGAAAAGAAAAAGAGAGAGTAAAGCACCAACAAAAATACCCAAATCCAATAATTCAAGATTTGAAGATTTGGGTCAAGAAAAGTAACTTGGTGGAGTTGATAGTTGAAAAAAAAAACACTTCAAGATTTGGGTCAAGTATGGAGATGTCAAGAAACTTGATAGAGTTGGAGTGAGAAGAAAAAATAATGAAAGTTCAATAAAAGCCTAAAATCACTCCCAAAACCTGAGAAAGGGGATCCTCAAAAGGAGGCACTCAGATGGGCACATCTCATATCAGGGTAACAGGTAAGAAGGATCCATCTAGTCTCACAAGGTATCAAGAATAACAGCTTTATGGGGGGACCAAAAGGGGTAAAAGAAAAAAAAGGAAAAAAAGATGAGATGACGACCAAATCTTGTTTACCTAAAGCTGCTGGTTAGGAAGAGTGGAGCAGAAGTCAGTGAAAGGAAGAAAGAAAAAAAAGTGACTGAGAATCTTGAGATTCTTTCTTGGTTTTGATCCTTGAACAGTGAGAAATATCAGCAGCTTTTATACCAACTGGGTCAGTAGATGGTAGCAGTAGTAGTACTTCTGGTACACTTCTGCCATGAGAAGAGAAAGAGCATACATAGACTTGGGGGACTTAGGGAGGAGAGAGAGAGAGAGAGAGCGCATTTATAGGGGCAAATGAATGATTAGGCACAAACAAAGTAGAGATTACAGCCACATAAGCACACTCTAGTAATGGTAGCAGCCTCTTCTTCTTTGTTTGCCAAGTTTGGCATGGAATAAGAGGCTTAATTGTAACTCGACACTCTCAACTATACTAATTTTTTAATTTAATATTCTAAATTTTTTAATTAACAACTCAATACGATCAACTATTTAATATCCAAAATTTTAAAAAGAATAAAATTATCTTTTTTCTTCACTTTTCAACAAAATCCAACCCCTCTCCTCCCTCCCCCCGCCGACCTGTGGTTGGAGGGGAGTCAGGAGGGGGCGGGCGGGTGGCCGGAGGGGGGACGAGGGTAGGGAGGGGTGAGGGGTGTGTGAGGGGCGTAGTTTTTAAGTTTAGATTAAGGGCATTTTCGTTCAAATGTTTTTCGGGGTATCAAATTGTTACAAAAAGAAATTAGGATATAAAGTTGAAAAACTAAAATAGTTGCGGGTATCAAGTTGCAATTAAGCCTGGAATAAGATTACTAGTTACAACACTAGTTAGTCTAGTTTAGAGATACTTCAAGGCTTATCTGCACTTGAATGCCTTCAAACTTTACACTTTTGCATATTTCCGTTTCTTTTGGCAATCTGCTGCCAACAAGGGTTGTTTGGTTCGTGAATTTGTGGACATGAAGTAGTCTAAATTTAAATTTGGGATCACTTCACGTGTTTGGTTGGAAAATTTACAGAAAAATTTTACTGTGAAATGATATGAATAGTAAATCTTGTCTGCCACAAAATCAAAAAAATTCTCCGAAGTGGAGCGCGAAAGTGAAAAATTCTCATTATTTTTCCTTTGCACGTTTGGTTGAATTTCTCACTTCCTCTCTAACACTTTCCAAATCCTAATAACTACAAAAAGTTACTATTTTCAAACCACTTCAACAATCATCCAAACATCAAACTTTATAATTTTTAACTTCTAACCTCCACTTTTACAAAGCATCTAAACGAAGGATTTTTTTTTTTTAGTTTGTTCCAATTTCAACGCAATACGTACGAAAAATGTTGATTTTCGAATTTCTTACTTCGCTGAACCAAATAGTCCCTTAACCTTTAGATTTTCTTATTTGAATTAGTTAAACGGAAAAGGGTGTAAATAAAACATGAGAGTCAAGTTTTGCAATGCCAGCAGATACTGATATTACTGACCCCACTGATATAAAGTTGAAACCAACATTTCTTCATTTAGGATTGTCTTCTTTACCAAGTTATTTATTAATAAATATTCACCCATTAAATTATCTCATTCATGATTACATATTACTGATATACTTTGTGAAATAATAATAATAAGTATACAACATTATCTATTGTTGTTGGTTTACTAAAAAAAATATCTATTGTTGTTGGACAATTCACCAATAATGAATAAAAGTCCATTCGAACTATACAATAAATGTCAAATAATACAAATATTATGCCAACATTGACACTAGTAGGAAGGAACTACAGGGTCGGACAACACTCCAAATCCAATTTTCTTAGGATTATATATATATATATATATATATATATATATATATATATATATATATATATATATATATATATATTTTGAAGCAATGGGTACTTGTGGCGAACTCGCCTCCACTGAGGCTCGAACTCCTGACCACTTGGGCTGTATGCATCTCTCTTAACCACTAGACTAGAGGTCATTTGCATATATATATATATATATATATATATATATATATATATATATATATATATATATATATATATATATATATATATATATAACATTTGTTAATATTTTAAATATTAATGCTTATACACCATAACATAATGACTTACTTAGTAGAGTTAGTTTTCACTTACACATTCTATGTAAAAGGACATGGGTTCAAGGTTTAGTGGCAAAGGGATGGGGACAAAAAATAGCTTAAATGAAACATTAAGGATCGATCTAGATCTCAAGTAAAACCATATACACTTACCAACAGAACCACCATAACTATATGAGTATGCCATAAAACATTAAGTAGAAAATATGTTATATATGTCTATATAGTAGGAAACCAAAAACTCGGATCATAATCGAGCTGGAATCTATCATCGTCTGACATCTCGAACAATCTGATTGACTTCGGCCTAGATAAGGTCTCTTTTTTATTCGCTTAATAAATATCTATATTTCATATTTTTTTTTGATGATTTAGATCTCTATTATTTATCTTAACAATGTTGGTGCTTTATTTACATGGAGAGAGCTTGCTCTCAACATGCCTTGTAAAATTTTAGTCCCACATTGGAAAAGCACCATGAGTTATCTCAACATATATACTTGGGTGTGTTGTTGAGAGATGCACATGGGGTGGTGACCCTAAGGAGGGAACCATGTGGGTGATTTTACTAGGAGGTAAGAATAAGGCTCCAAGGATTAAGCATTAATGCTTTTGTCATTCCTTGGATTAATTCCACTTGGAGCTAAGTCCCAAAGGGGCTTAGCGACTCGGACTCGGGCTCATGAGGCGTAATGTGGCGTTTTGTTGGCGCACTTAGCACTGTCAGCAGTCATGCGGTCTTTATGCGGCTCATATGCGGCCATGCGGTCTTATGCGGCATGCGGCTCATATGCGGCTCATGCGGCTCATGCGGTTCATGCGGTCCATGCGGCTCGTGCGGCACATGCGGTCCATGCGGCCCAAGCGGTCCATGCGGCCAGGCTGCTGCTGCTGCTGCCGCATGGAGGGCTACGCTAACTGTGCAGATTTCAAATCGGTTATGGAAAGGGTGAATCAATGCGATTAATTCAGATCCTATCTTTGTGGGATTTGAATTAATTTCGTTACTATATTTGTGGGATTTGAATTAATTCAGTTCCTATCTTTGTGGGATTAGAACTAATTCGTTGCTATCTTTTTGTGATTTGATTCAATCTTTCCATAACTGAAGAGGCGGCTAGGGTTTCCACCCTCTCTCTATATATACTCTCTTCTGGCCTCCTTTGTGGGTACTACGAAAAAAAAATACAAGTCAGAAAAGAGAGAAAGAGAGGGAGTTGCTGTCGCCATTGCAAGTCCATCCGAGGAGTCAGAACAGAGGTGACATCGAGCGTTCCACAAGTTCTTCAAACTTGCTGGTTCCTGGAAGCAGATCGTGTGGGGCGAATCTTGCTTTGAGCAACGGTATTTTGACACCCCAGCATTGTTCTTCTTCTCATCTCTCTAGATTATTGTAACTTGTTCTGTCCCAATTGCAACACGTTTGCAAGGAAGAACAAGAGATCTTCTCTTTGCTATTTTTCTCCTTCATATTGTAATTTGGCTTTTTAGTTTTATTCGTAGATCTTGAGTTTGATCATCACAAAGTTTTGTGTGACATCTCAGATCTCGATTGCATTAGTTTTCATCTTCGATCAAGCCCCCGGGATTAACAATCTCAAAGCAAGATCCGTGTAGATGGAAAACACTAATGCTTCGCTCCTCCAATCGGACTTCTGCAAGTTGGAAAAGTTCGATGGAGAGCACTATCAAGTCTGGAAGAAAAAGGTGTACCTAACTCTTCAACTGAAAGATGTTGATCATGTTCTGTTGGAGGAAGAACCCTCTGTTCCAGACACTGGATCTACTGCCGCCATCAACACGGCTACCAAACTCCAGGCCAAATGGAGAAGGAAAAATAGCATCTGCAGGCTTATCATCCTGAATGCTATGGAGGACTCCCTGGCAGAATCCTACTTGAAGAAGGAACTTGCCAGAGACATATGGGAGTCTGTGGAAAATCTGTATGAAGAAGATAAGAACAGGAGCAAAATGTTTGTGGTTGAAAAATATCACAAATTGCTCTTTGAGGACGAAAAGTCCATGTTACCACAGGTGAAAGAATTTCTGAAGCTGCGTCAGAAACTGGAAGACGAAGAGATGCCCCTTCCCGACAAGTTTGTCGTCGGAGGGATCGTCTCAAAACTTCCTGCTGGATGGAGTACCTTCTATGCAAGGATGCACAGAAAGAAGCTAGACATTAGCTTGGGAGATCTACTTCAAGAGATCCATGTTGAAGACGAGATGCGTTCTCAACAGAAGGTGGACACTCTGTCCAAACAGTTGGCTAAAGCCAATCTGGTGCAAACGAGGGATCCCAAGGGGAAGCAGGCGGCTTCTCATCCCAAGAAGAAGGACTTCACTAATCTGAAAGTGAAGGGTCCTTCTTTCAAGCAACAGAAGACTAAGTCCCACGTGACTTGTTATAATTATGGCAAGAAAGGCCACTACAAGAGTGAATGCAGATCTAAGCCTAAACAATCAGAGAAAGGTGAGCCTAATAAGGTTTCATTGGTTTCTAACGTTGTTGCTATGATTGGACAGGTCACAACTGTGGGGGTTGACTCTGACTGGTGGATAGACACTGGTGCGACTTGCCATGTCTGTTCAGGCAAGGAATGGTTCGTCACGTACCAGCCGATATCTGAGAAGGTTGTCATGACGAACCAGGCCCAAGCTGAAGTTCTGGGGATCGGGACCGTGGAACTGAAACTCACTTCTGGGAACACTCTGACGCTTCAAGGTGTGAAGCATGTTCCGGCGATTGCCAAGAACCTGATCTCTGGGAGCCTGCTCTGCAACGCAGGCTTGAGGATGGACATCAATGCTGGTCAGATGGTGATGTCCAAGAAAGGAACATACTTCGGGAAGGCTTATCAAACCGAAGGCATGTTTAAAATTCAGCTTGTTAACCAGTTTGAAGACATTAATGCAGTTGCATTTTCTGATTATTCTCTTGAGTTGTGGCATAATAGACTAGGACATGTTCATTATAAGAGAATTAACAAAATGTCTAGTCTAGGACTTATCTCCAAATGTGGGGGTAAGGTGGAGAAGTGTGAGGTGTGTGCTCAGACGAAGATCACAAGAAAACCCTTTCATCGGGTCAATAGAAGCACAGATCTTCTGGAGTTGGTGCACTCCGATATCTGTGACTTCAAACATTTCTCCACGAAGGTCGGGATGAAGTATTTCATAACTTTCATCGACGACTTCTCAAAATACGCGTTCGTCTACTTGCTCAAGTCCAAAGACGAAGCTTTCGAGAAGTTCAGAGAGTTCAAGGCCGAGGCTGAACGGCAGACTGGACAACAACTCAAGAGGCTGAGAAGTGATCGAGGTGGGGAGTACAGGTCTCATGAATTCGCATCATTCTGCAAAGAACATGGAATCATATGTGAGACTACTGCTCCATATTCTCCTCAATCCAACGGAGTAGCAGAGAGGAAGAACCGGACATTAACAGAAATGATGAATTCCATGCTGCTCACTGCAGGTCTTCCAAAATGCTACTGGAGAGAAGCTGCATTAACGGCCACTTTCATTCTGAATAGAGTGCCATATGCAACTTCGGACGTAACTCCTCATGAACTCTGGTTCAAAGTCAGACCCAACTTGAATGTCATTCGAGTGTGGGGGTGTCTGGCGTATGTGAAGCTTCCAGATCTGAAGATTCAGAAGCTGGGGACAAGGACTACGAAGGCTATCTTCTTGGGGTATGCCGAGAAGAGTGATGCTCGGAGATTTCTTGATATTGAATCAAATCATATTATCGAATCTCGCGATGCTGAATACTTTGAAGACAAGTTCGCAAAAGACAAAAACATTGTTCTTTCGGACATTTCGGAAAATGATGTAGGTACTAATGAGACTGAAATCTCATACGAGCCAGTAGTCCAAGAAGAAGCTGTTGTTGATGGAACAACTCTTGCACCAGAACTCGCCGAGCCGTCAGCTAAGCGAGCGAGGAGATCGAAAGATTTCGGAGATGACTTTGTCACCTATCATGTGGAAGCAGATCTGCTTACCTATGATGAGGCGATGAAGACCAGAGATGCTATCTTCTGGAAGGAGGCAGTGAATGACGAGTTTGACTCTATCACCTCCAATAACACATGGGTGTTGGTAGATCTACCTGAAGGAGAAAAGCCTATTGGATGTAAATGGATCTTCAAGAAGAAGATGAAGGCAGATGGAACTATTGACAAGTTCAAGGCCAGGCTGGTCGCCAAAGAATTTTCTCAGAAACAGGGGATAGACTACTTCGACACGTACGCTCCAGTAGCTCGGATGACCACCATCAGGATGTTAATCGCTCTAGCAGCTATACATAAGTTGGTGATACATCAGATGGATGTAAAGACAGCGTTCCTGAATGGGGAGCTGACCGAAAAGATTTACATGCAACAGCCAGATGGATTTGTCGTCAAAGGTCTTGAAGACAAAGTCTGCAAGTTGGTGAAATCATTATATGGTTTGAAGCAAGCTCCCAAGATGTGGCATGAGAAGTTTGACAAAGTTATTAGGTCAAACGGCTACAGAGTCAGCGAGACGGACAAATGTGTTTACACAAAGTTCGCTGATGGAAGAGGAGTCATCGTTTGTCTGTACGTGGACGACATGCTAATCCTAGGTACGGATATAGGCTGTGTCACAGAGACAAAGAAGTTTCTCTCAACCAAGTTCAGTATGAAGGACTTGGGGGATGCAGATGTCATCTTGGACATAAAGATCATCCGGACAGACACTGGAGTAGCGCTGTCACAATCTCACTATATTGAGAAGATGCTCACACGCTATGGGTATAAGGATCTTCCAGGGATCGATACGCCATACAGGTGTGATCAGAAGCTGAAGCCAAACTCGAGGGAAAGCGTCAGGCAGCTGGAGTATTCTAGCGTTATCGAAAGTTTGATGTACGCAACTACTGCCACAAGGCCTGACATAGCTTTCGCCGTAGGAATGCTGAGTCGGTTCACAAGCAACCTAGGGATTGAGCACTGGAAAGCTGTGAAGCGAGTAATGAGATATCTCAAGAAGACTCAGACATATGCACTGCACTACAACGGGTATCCGACAGTAGTAGAAGGCTTCAGTGATGCTAGCTGGTGTTCAGAGGTGGAAAGCAAGAAATCCACAGGTGGATATATCTTTTCCTTGGGTGGAGCTGCTATATCGTGGAAGTCGAAGAAGCAGACTGTACTCTCTCGTTCCTTCATGGAATCTGAATTCTATGCACTTAAAACTACAGCAGATGAAGCAGAATGGCTTCGGGAGCTCATGTATGATCTTCCAGTGGTTGGGGCTCAGATACCGGCGATACCGATATACTGTGACAACCAGGCGACTGCGGCGGTGGCATCAAATGACCTCTTCAACGGGAAGAAGAGGACTGTGCGGTTGAAGCACAGGGCAGTACACGATCTTATCAAAAGAGGTGTAATTACAGTGGTTGATGTTCGGAGTCAGGAGAACCTGGCAGATCCGTTCACAAAGGGCCTCAAGCGCCAGTTGGTCGATGACACAGCTTGTAAAATGGGCTTGAAGGCATTCTGATAGTGTGTCTTTGTAATCCTACCATAAAGTTTTATGCTATTAGTTCAAAGAGAAATCTACTAGGCATCTAACTTTTGGTTCAAAGGAGGATCACTGACTGGGAAACTATCAGGTAACAGTGGGTACTTGTTCTCTGGAACATGGAAGGGATACGGACCCATAACCACTGTTGTCTACTATGTATTTTTCTGCGGAAAAACAAATCCTGTGGAAGGTTGGCTTAAACGCCTTAATGAGTTCTCAGGCAGAGTGAATGTCTGGTGTGCTTTACAGGAAGCACGGTAGAGCAGCACTACAAGGAGTGAAACTCCATGCTATAGTGGGATGACTCCACCATGAGATTCCCAGGTAGGGATAATGCCTCGGCTTTGCAAGCCAAGTCATAGCGGCGTAGCACCGCAAATAGGCAGGTAGCCTAATGCTGTATGACGTAATTAAAGAGTTGTAGACAGCACTACAAAGGGGAGGATGGCCCCATGTTACAGTGGCACGACACCACGATGAGGTACCCAGGTAGGGGTAAAGCCTCGGCATTGCAAGCCATGTCGTTGCGGCGTAACACCGCAAGGAAGCCTTAGGCTTCATGCTGGGTAGTTTGGTACTACAAAGAGGCTTGTGACCTCATGCTACAGTAGTATGACACTACGATGAGGTTCCCAGGTAGGGGTAATGCCTCGGCTTCAGGCCATGTCATAGCGGCGTAGCACCGCAAGGAAGCGCAAGGCTTCATGCCATATCTCTTTAATAAAGAACTCACCTATAGTGTATGAGAAGAGATATCAGGCCGTCTCTTGAGGGTAAACTTGTAGACGCCCAAAATTATACACTGAAACCAGGCTGGCACAGGGCCTTTAATGTGCAGCCAGAAGCACACGTAACTACACTTTGTGAGTGGGAAGAATTACAATTGTGGTGCAGAATTCAAGGCGTAGTCCATTCTTGTATCACATTGTTATTTAACCCATGCGGAAAGATTCAAGTCGTCAGCGACATCTATCCTAATACAAAATGGACAGTTACTGTGGGGAACGCTCAACCCTGGACACATATATATATGTTGTGATATGTGGGGGATTGTTGGTACTTTATTTACATGGAGAGAGCTTGCTCTCAACATGCCTTGTAAAATTTTAGTCCCACATTGGAAAAGCACCATGAGTTATCTCAACATATATACTTGGGTGTGTTGTTGAGAGATGCACATGGGGTGGTGACCCTAAGGAGGGAACCATGTGGGTGATTTTACTAGGAGGTAAGAATAAGGCTCCAAGGATTAAGCATTAATGCTTTTGTCATTCTCTTGGATTAATTCCACTTGGAGCTAAGCCCCAAAGGGGCTTAGCGACTCGAACTCAGACTCGGACTCAGACTCGGACTCGGACTCGGACTCGGACTCGGGCTCATGGGCTCATGAGACGTAATGTGGCATTTTGTTGGCGTACTTTGCACTTAGCACGTCAGCAGTCATGCGGTCTTTATGCGGCTCATATGCGGCCATGCGGTCTTATGCGGCATGCGGCTCATATGCGACCTCATGCGGCTCATGCGGCCATGCGGTTCATGCGGCCATGCGGCTCATGCGGTCCATGCGGTCCATGCGGTCCATGCGGTCCATGCGGCTCATGCGGTCCATGCGGCTCATGTGGCTCATGCGGTCCATGCGGCTCATGCGATTCATGCGGTCCATGCGGCTCGTACGGCACATGCGGTCCATGCGGCCCAAGCGGTCCATGCGGCCAGGCTGCTGCTGCTGCTGCCGCATGGAGGGCTACGCTAACTGTGCAGATTTCAAATCGGTTATGGAAAGGGTGAATCAATGCGATTAATTCAGATCCTATCTTTGTGGGATTTGAATTAATTTCGTTACTATATTTGTGGGATTTGAATTAATTCAGTTCCTATCTTTGTGGGATTAGAATTAATTCGTTGCTATCTTTTTGTGATTTGATTCAATCTTTCCATAACTGAAGAGGCGGCTAGGGTTTCCACCCTCTCTCTATATATACTCTCTTCTGGCCTCCTTTGTGGGTACTACGAAAAAAAATACAAGTCAGAAAAGAGAGAAAGAGAGGGAGTTGCTGCCGCCATTGCAAGTCCATCCGAGGAGTCAGAACAGAGGTGACATCGAGCGTTCCACAAGTTCTTCAAACTTGCTGGTTCCTGGAAGCAGATCGTGTGGGGCGAATCTTGCTTTGAGCAACGGTGTTTTGACACCCCAGCATTGTTCTTCTTCTCATCTCTCTAGATTATTGTAACTTGTTCTGTCCCAATTGCAACACGTTTGCAAGGAAGAACAAGAGATCTTCTCTTTGCTATTTTTCTCCTTCATATTGTAATTTGGTTTTTTAGTTTTATTCGTAGATCTTGAGTTTGATCATCACAAAGTTTTGTGTGACATCTCAGATCTCGATTGCATTAGTTTTCATCTTCGATCAAGCCCCCGGGATTAACAAACAATAATAAGGGTGAAGGCTTGCATTGGTTTGTGAATTTTTTAGGAACAGAGTTTGATTATTTTTATAAAGTTCTGTGCACAATAATATATGGTTAAGACCCTCATACATGCATGGTTTGTGATTGTGAATGTTATAGGGAATAAAGTTTAATGATTATTTGCTTTGGATGGCTATGTTTATAGAAATAATAGAAATTTCTTAACTTTCTTATGTTTGACCTTATGGTAAGTAATTATGCTTAATATTGTTCACAAACTTTTTTTTTCTTTGATTGGGTCAACTTGAAAGATGATATCCTTCAAATGTGTTGTTTCCTTTAGGGTCTACCGTATTTTCATCTACTTTGGAGAATTTTTAGTCGATCGTTAATGAAGTGTTTAAAAAATTCATGTTTGGTAATTTTTTGAGACAATAGTTTTGGTCGGCTAAAAAATCCTCTGAATCGGTGTAGTATAATTTTGAGCGTCTTTATAAACACCACAAACCGATAGATTTTGAAGGTTATTATTATTTTATTCTATTTATATCCTCAAAAAAAACCTGCTAATATCCTACCCTATTTCTTCTTTCTCATCTTTGTTTCTATTCTACTACCTCCAAAATACGACTACTTCCTCCAATGAGTTTTTAAAATCTTATTTTTCTATGCTCTCTCATATCTTCATCCAGTCGATCATTCTTATGATGACTACCTTCATCCAGACAATCATTCTTATAAATCATATTTGGTTATTGTCAAAGTCGAACATTGTACGATATACACACATAATGATATTTTCAAGAATCCTCTAACCAAATGACTTCAACATCTGAAATAAATTTTGGGAGAGGTTTTGTTTATATATGGACATATTGATAATTTTATTCTTGTAAAAAACTGTCAGAACCATTTGTTTAATGAATTACCAAACATGATTGGATTGATTTAAAAGTTGTTATTAAAAATCACCAAAAATCGGACTTCTCATAATCGCTCATAACCGGTACTCTAAAAATACCACATAACCGTTACCTCAACAATTGCCAAGCAGACTCCTAATGTTCTTATGTTTTGTGGGCAAGTTATTGCAATAGATAATATTCTATAAAATTGTTAGATTTATTATTTCTTTTTCTTTTTTTAATTATTAAGCAGTGTTTGTAGTGGGTTTACAATTAACTTATTTCCAAATTTACTTGTTGAATTTGCCATGTGCTATTTGGTTATCATTTTTTAATATCTGGATCATCTCGAACTTCATTTCTTGGCACACTGCTATTTTGTTAATCCATTTTAGATAATTCCTATTTCAATAACTTTATAAAATTTGGTTTATTCGATTGGATCATTTATATCGTTTAATGAGCTGGACTCAAACTTGTGACTTGTGATTGTGGTTAAATTATATTTTAAAAATATCTATAATTTTTATACTACGAGATTGTTGTATTTGAAAGTTAGGTCCAAAGTTGAACTAGTTATTAAATTACTAAAGCTGAACTTTAAAAACACATATATTGAAGTTATTTTCAAAATATATACAAATATATATATATATATATATATATATATATATATATATATATATATATATATATATATATATATATATATATATATATATATATATATATATATATATATATACATATATATATATACATATATATATATATATATAAGAAAACTCCCTAAAAATTCCCCTCACTCTAATTCGTAATATTAATGTTAATGTTAATATTAATTTTTTTAAATATTTTTTTATATTAATGTTAATGTTAATGTTAATATTAATGTTAATGTTAATGTTAATATTAATGTTAATGTTAATATTAATTTTAATGTTAAGTTTAATATTAATTTTAGTATTTAATGTTAATATTAACATTAATATTAACATTAAATTACGGATTAGAGTGAGGGTTTTTTTAGGGGTTTTCTAAGGGAGACTTTTGATCCGCTTCCTAAAAAAAAAAAAAAAAAAAAAAAAATATATATATATATATATATATATATATATATATATATATATATATATATATATATATATATATATATATATATATATATATAGGAAGCGGATCAAAAGTCCCCCTTAGAAAACCCCTAAAAGACCCCTCACTCTAATCCGTAATTTAATGTTAATATTAATATTAATGTTAATGTTTATTTTAACATTAAATACTAAAATTAATATTAAACTTAACATTAAAATTAATATTAACATTAACATTAATATTAACATTAACATTAATATAAATAAAAAATAAAAAAATTAATATTAATATTAACATTAACATTAATATTACGAATTAGAGTGAGGGAATTTTTTAGGGGGTTTTCTAAGGGGGACTTTTGATCCGCTCCCATATATATATATATATATATATATATATATATATATATATATATATATAGGGTAATTATATAATTGTGTAAGTCTTATTAAACCTTCGTTTTTGGATCGAAACCGAAATCCAAGCCATAAACCGAATATATATTTTTGAATATTTTCAAAGCCAAAAGTAAACTGAATTTTTTTTAAACCAAACCGAATCTCTTATTCGATTCGATTCGATTCGATTCGATTCAGTTTTCGGTCCAAATTCTACAAATGCTCCCCCCTGCATGATGGCAAGCTTGCAAAATGGTGAAATTAAGTTGAAGGTATTTAGTTGCAGTCTAAGCTTTATAATATCCTGCAACTTTTGTTGGCTTTAGACATAACATGTGTCACAACCCGATCCCAAATAATTGGGTCGAATAGGATCATGTCCAGCCTGCATCGTTGTGAGACGGCGACAATAAGCTGTTCCATAAGCAGGTAATCACAACAACATCTATACATTTGTCACAACTGAATATTCGAAAATTTTAAAACTTTTATTAATCAACAAAATTACAACTGATAATAGAAATAGTTTTTCTTTTAAACTACAATAACTGAAAATAGAAAATAACAACAGCTAAAAGGTAGGTTCGTCATCTCCAAGATCAGCATTCTCTGGTAACACAGCTGGATTCAACTCTGGGTCATAGTTGTAAGCCCCTGTTTTTTAAATTTTAGTTAAATTAGTGCTAATTAATTTTTAATGTTAATTTTAGCCTTAAAATAATTATTAAGATTTTTAGGAATTTTTCTATAATTTTTAAATGAGTTTTATATATTAAAATATTAATTTATAAATTTTCTAAAATGTTTTAATTAACTTTTGTAATTAATTAGATTGTTTTAATAGCATTTTGTAATTTTTAGAATTGATTTAATATGGTCCTGCAATTTCTTAAATGTTTTAAACTACTGAATGCAAATGATTAATTGCATTTACTCACTGTTGGGACCTTTGTGCAATAACCTAAATCTAGAGGACCTAAGTGCAAACTTCCTAAACCCCCCCCCCCCCCCCCGACCACTCTCTCTCTCTTCCCTCACCTACTCTCGCTGACCCCCCCCCCCCCCCCCCGACCGACGACTGCCACGCCGACGGGCAGCCTCCGCCATTCCCGGCTGCCCCGACCGACTTAGCACCGTCCACAACCCCTATTTAAACCCCTCTCTCCCCCCAGGCTTAAAACCCTAACCCTAAATCCTCTCCGCCACCCCCCACGACCACCTTTCCTCCCCTTTTTTCCAAAACCCTAGCCGCAACTCCGGCGAGCCCCCGTTCAGCCCCGAACGACGACCGTCACCGCCGTCCACTACCACCACCCGACGCGCCGTGCCGAGCCGCGCCCAGCGCCACCGGAGCGCCGCCGTCCCGACACCCCCTCCGCCGTCCACGACCCTCGAAAACCCTTTCGACGACCGGACACGTGAGTGGCAGTATTCCTTTGTGTCGTGCGTGTCTCGTGTTGGGTCGGAAGTGTTCACCGTGTCCTGACGAACACGAGCGTAGACCAGGACACGTAAAACTCGTGTCGTACGTATCGTGCTAGTCCAGACACGCATATACCTGTGTCCCTAACTGTCCGGACACAGGCTCGTATTTTTTTTTTATGTTTTTGTTAAACAAACCTAAATAAAACTAACCTAACTCTAATCCTAACAGTCGGGCCAAGTTGGCCCACTGGCCAGCGGCTGCAGTGTTGAAACCCCCCCCTGCGCGCTCGAGTTCGAGCCCCCCCTTCTTAGTTTGTTTCTTTTTCTCTTCTTTTTCTTTTTCTTTTCTTTTTCTGTTTTATATATATATATATATATATATATATATATATATATATATATATATATACTGTATATTAGCTATAATTTTATATATGTATATAATTTTATATTTAGTAAATTTTTATATGTATATGTATATTGTATATGTATATATATATTCTCATGTATATATATACATTATTATATATACACTTTATTGTTAAGTGTTTTCTTATATATGTATATATTTGTATATATATATATATATATATATATATATATATATATATATATATATATATATATATATATATATATATATATATACTTTATAAATTAAGTATTTTCCTTATATATATATGTACTCTTAAAACATATGTATGTATATTTTCACTATGCATAATTTTACCATATTAAAATAATAATATTTATTTTGCACTTTTACCAAATTGTATTTTAGTGTATTTAAATTACTGCAACCATTTGGTGACCAAGCCTAGCATGGATTTTTGGGCCCAAATGTGTTTTCACACATTCAAGACCTGTACAAGTCATATTGGACTTGATTTATGGCCTTGGGTCCTGTATTTGAACTTTGGTTCAAATTATATACATGGACAAAATACGCAGATAATTAATTATTTAATTTCAATTGTGTGTAGTACTGTTTTTGATTTTCTAAAAATACTTAAAGTATTGTTAAAATTATGGAAAAATAGTATTTAGATACTATATTAAGTTAGCTAATTTAGTATAATTTTTGTAGTATTTAATTTACTGTTTTGCCACTAGTTTGGCATATGAAACCAAAACTCATTTTCTGTATACTTAGGAAAAACTGATTTTTATAAAATATTTGTACTGGTTAATAAATTCCAGAAAAATTATAATAAATTTCTATGATTAACAAGGATCACTTTGGTACTTTACTTTAAGAAAAACTAGGTTTTTTGTCTATCTCTAAAATTATTGGAACACAACGATCATTTGATTTATTTATTGATTAATTACGACTTGTAGCTTTTTGTGTCATTTTGAGTTTTAGTCGTGTTGAACCCCACCCCTCACTAGTGTAAAGACCTTAGAAAGTTAGTTAAAGTAGTGTGTCACCCCACATTGGTCTCCTATGCCAAAGTTATCATTTTGGCTAGGTGCCCAGTCACAAGTCGTGTTTCACCAATTAGTGTCCTAGTATTTTAGCTTAGTGTAAAAACTAAGTTATTGTATTTACTTCTACAGTGACGAGTTACCGGACATCCGTAGCACTGTTATCGCAGCTTGTTTTGTTTTGCTTTGCTAGAGGCAAGTACTTTCTACGAACTTTACATATTGTCACATAAATGAACTGTAAAACCTACCATGTTAAATGCTGATCCTTGGGGTAGCAAGTTAGATCTCTACATGTTGTACTTTCAGTTACTACCATGCTTAGAACAGTCTTGATGTATCTCTCACATGATTAGAATATGGGTTATGGGAAAACTGTTGGTAGAGTACGTGATCATGACCCCCCTATAGTAGCGAGCGAGGTCGCATTTTATATGCATACCTTACCGTAGGCCATTATCCCGCATTTTTGTACGGATGTACACCTATGCCTGTTGACTTGTACGTATGTACATTTTATTTACATGTGCCACAGTACATTGTACATCTATTGACCGATCACGTACTTGCTACAGTTTTAAACACTACATGTACATCTGTCTCTATGACATATGTATCCTTGCCATGATAGATTGTGTAATGCCATGTTTCCAGTTATTTTCTCTTATGTTCATTTACATGTTTCATATGCTAGTTTGCTAGATTCAGTACTTGCTTCCGTCCTGACAGGATAACGTTGTAGGTGTCCTTACTGAGGAGGAGTTACTCTGCGACACATATTATGGAGTTACTGCCGAGGACCCGGCTCTGCTTTACGAGGATGTTCCTGCGGGGAACCTCGCCTAGTTGTCTTTTGTTTACTTAGACTTTTGAGAGTAGACATGTATTAGACTATATATTTTGTAACTGGACATGTATCCAGTTTTACATTTCAGTTCACTTGTACTTGGACATTTAACTATATACGACGACTTTTGTGTTTGGAGCATTTATGATTCTTCTTCATTTATAGAACTGTTAGCACATTTAGTCTTATCCTGTTGTCTTTAGAACAGCTTACTACGTTTTATCTCAACATAGGCTGGGCATGACTCGGCCTGGCCCAACAATTTGGGTAGCGGGTCGTGACATATTTTTAGTGGTGGCCCATGCAGGTCCTGACTAAACTGTTTGGTTACGTTATTGTACCAAGCATGCCTGCAATTAGGAACTTAAGGTAATTAGACAACATTAGGAAAGACGCTTTGAACACCTAGAGGAATGCTAGGATTGCAACATAGGAAATATAACGCGTATTTGCTATTATAATTAGATTTCCTTGCATGTGATTGCTTACTTTAAAAATAAATCCTTATAAGTACTTTTTATTTGTAATTTAGATGGTGCTTACTCGTTCATCCCAGCATGTTACGCTCGAGAATGGGGCCCTCCTTATTCAGTCAGCTGACCAGTTGACTGATACACCTTCACCTACCACATTCCCCCACTCCACAAATCCACAAACCCAGATACCACAACCACCTTCCACATCACAGGCCCAGCAGGACCCGATACTTCCACCATCCCCTATCACTATACCCACCCAGGCTTCCGTCACACTCGACGGGAACCAGCTGCTCACACTGATTCAGGGGTTCCTAACAACATCAGGAGCAGACTACCCTACTCCGCCAGAGCATGGAGCGTTCTGAGGGACGTCCCGTGGTCCCACCACATGTAGAGCCACGGCAGAGAGCGAGGACGATCAAGGACTTCATGGGTCTGAATCCCAAGGAGTTCTCAGGGACTGAGGGCATTGTAGTAGCAGATGACTGGCTAGATTCGGTAGAGAGAAAGCTCCTCGGGGTCAGGATGTCGGATGACCTCCAGGTCGAGGCAGCGGGATTTCTGCTGATAGACTTAGCAGGAGTCTGGTTCCGGAATGAGCCGTTATTTGCGAGAGGGAGAGCCAATTGGGATCTGTCACTCCCCGATCCTGGAATACGTATTTTAATACGTAAACCGATAAATTGTATTTACCTTGCATTTTTACTATATTTATTATGCTGTATTTCTTCATGCATTTCCCAAA
The DNA here is from genome assembly GCA_029216955.1 of Iris pallida. NCBI lineage: Eukaryota > Viridiplantae > Streptophyta > Magnoliopsida > Asparagales > Iridaceae > Iris > Iris pallida. The sequence goes on from JANAVB010012596.1 coordinate 1,998,874, forward strand.
ATATTCGACAAAATATTATTTCCTAATTTATTTTCTGCATTTGGGCCTACAATTTTGGCTCATTTGGGTAACCTCTTCTCGGTTCACCAATGGTTCATCATGAACCCTTTGGTTCATCATGAACCCATGGGTCCAAGATCTATATATATAACTCATCTCATTCTCTCTCCTCTCATTTATTTCCTCCACCAACCAAATATTTCCTCCATCAACCAAGGCAAGTACCAACTTGCTCAAGAGATGGATCCATAATTTTGTCAATGATTTCTTACAAAACTATTTGCCAAAATATGTTCTTCTCCTCAACCTATACTAGGTTAGAACTTGGAAGTTTCCATTTTGAAGCTTTGATTTTTGTAGATCTAGGTTTACTTTATTTTCAGATTTCTTGGGTTTTGATCTACTTAATCTTGTTATTTCCTAGTTTTGATGGTTCCATGTTGTAGAGGATCTCGTTCTACCCCATTTTGACCTAAGGAAGTTCCAATTTGGGCTCCGGATGAAGGTTTTGTGTAGCTTGGAAGCCATGGTTGCTTGGCTCCTCTTCTCGGACCAGTGGAGAAGAAGAGCAGTACTTGACCGCATGAATCTTCATGCGGCAAGTCTCTGGCTGCATGGCCTTTCCAGCCGCATGAGACTCGTTCGAGCTCAGCCGCATGGAAAGTTCTTCCTAGCCGCATAAGACTTGCTTGAGTACTTGACCGCATGAATCTTCATGCGGCAAGTAATTGAGCCGCATAGCCTTGTTCAGACTCAGCCGCATGAGCCCCTGTTATCTTGAGTCGCATGGACTTCATGCGGCTAGCTTTCAGCCGCATGAGTTCTTTTTGCACCCAGCCGCATATGCGCTACTGTTTTGGGCCGCATAAGGCCCATCCATCATCCAGCCGCATATGTATCGCCCATGCTCAGTCGCATAGGACTTCATCTGATCATAGCCGCATATGCTGTTGAACCACGGCCGCCTGGCGATTGCTCCCTTCGCAGCCGCATAAGCTGACACCCCTTCGTCCGCATGAACCCGCCTTTCCAGCCGCATGCGCCTTGGGCTCCCTGAGCCGCATGAGCGTGCAGTCCCAGCCGCATGAACCTGTATTGACCCAGCCGCATGGACTCACTCCCCTTGAGCCGCATGGACTTTTGTGCCCTATCTTGTTACCTTATTATTATTATATATATATTATATGCCCATTTTATATCCTTACGCCTTTTGTCCCGAGCATGATATGAGCACTAATGTGACCCCGGAGAACAAAGTGTTCCTCCCTGATACATGTACCTGAATGTCCCAGTTCTTGTTTATGCTCGACAAATGACTCGTAACTCCACGTGGCGTATTTGCAATGATGCATTACACTAAGGAAGGTAGAACATGTTGACATACTGATTGACATGGATCCTCTTTGGGGTACTCGTACTAAAGTACGACTTTAGGAGGATAATCATGCAAGCCACAGCATGAAAATCCAAGATTTCACCTAGGGTTAAATTAGGCAACTAAATATACTAGATGCATGGGGAGGGCAAAATCCCGAGATCGTGTTACACCCGCCGCCTTGAGATACTGTCTTAATGCGCCGGCTGGTCTCCACGGATACTGTGTCATCTGCAACGAGTGGATGACTGTATCCGATTAATTTCTGCTATATATTATATGTTTTAGCTAGGTGGCCTTACGAGGGACCGGTGCTCAATCATACCTGTCTACGCGAACCCCTGGGTTGGCTAGCCTTGCTGGAAAGATACGATCTGAGGATTTCTACATAACATGATGCGAGGATAACCTCGTTCCACTAGAAACTCGTAGACTTGATTGGCCGTGAAAACGACTTGCTTGTACCCTATTACCTTCCGTGAGTAACTGAGGGAAGCGGACTGTCATGGTACGTGATCCAACCCATGTTCTTGTTTGATTGTTGGGTTGGTTATCGTACTATGATAGGCTGTGGACCGAAGTTATGAATGGAAGACTTATTCTGATTATGGAGTGCTACTTCTGTGAATGACTGAGGAACATGGTCTATCATGGTACATGATCCAACCCATGTTCTTGTTTGATTGTTGGGTTGGTTATTGTGCTGCGATAGGCTATCGACCGAAGTCACGATCAGGAGATTTTATTGTTTATACCTTTTAACTTATGTGAAAGTTATAGAGTACGACACGTCCCGACTCTATGCGGCACCTTTTGTCCTTGTTTGGTTGTAAGGGTGCCATATGGGTTCGAGGATGTTGCGCTACCATATAATAGTAGCATAAGTATTACTATTATCAATCATTCTATTTAACTGGGTTTTTAATCTTAACTCTTGTGCCCCTTTGGCGGTACTTGCTATTCGGGGCTGACCCCACTGGTTTTGTTTGGCCAGATCCCGTAGCAGAGCCTGAGGACACGATCTTCCTCCCTGACATCCATGGTGCATACTAGGAGCATGGCAGTTCGGGGACTCGAGTGGGTTTCTTCTCCACCACTCCTGCTTATACTTTTGCGGCGTTTAGCCACCGGCACCTGTTAGCCGGATTACTTGATATTTTGTGTCAGTATATAATTGTAATTAAACAGACTGCAGCTGTGTATAATTTTGTACTCCTGACTCTCCGAGATAGCTAAATTATAAAGCTAGTCTCTCATGATCATTTTGATAAAGCGTCGGGGACGCCTTACTGCTTTATCTTTAATGTTCATTTATTTGCTGATGTGATTCGATTGATTGAGACATAGAACTCTGTGGGACCATAGGAGACTTGATTGTAGCATGTACCCCCTAGTCTCTCGACAGCCACGATCGCCGTATGACGTTACGTACCTCATATGGTGTAGCTGGCCTAGTCCGTCTCCGTATTTCGGTACTGGGGCGTGACAAGGTTTTAGTGGTGGCCCATGCAGGTCTGATTTTCAGACTTGTGGGGTATTGCGAATTATTAGGAGTCTCAATCAAAACTTGTTCCCCTTGAAATTCTGTTTCGAATTCTCTGTCCTTGCCTTGATCTCTAACCTGACTTGCATCCTCGAAATCTTCCTCGTCCGGACTTGATAATCTTATATTCTTCTCTGTAGGGGTGCTTCATTCTCAGTAGCGGGTGAGGCCCATGAGGAAGAGCAGCAAGAGCATGGCTCGACTGGGCAGCAACAGGGGAGAGAACCTTCCCTAGGGCCGACACGAGCAGAAATGGAACCAGAGGCAGTGCAGCCGCAGGTTATTAAAACTCCTGCAGCACCAGCAGCGACGGCAGTACCAGACGCCGTAGCACTCCTGGAGATCATCCGGGGGTTTCTTGTCACTAACCAACAGCAACAGACTCGACAGCAGGAGCAGAACGTGTTGCTGAACCAAGGGATTCAGTTAGCTCTTGAGAGGAGTGCCGGGGTTGACTCAGGAGCATCAGGAAGGTTCCGTCGCTTGAACCCGAGGTATTTTGATGGCACGGAGGATGCCATCACTGCGGATGCATGGATTCAAGACATCGAAGCCATTCTTGTGGCAGCCAAGGTTCCAGACGATGAGAAGGTTGATCAGGTCAAACTGGTACTGCAGGATCTTGCCCGCGACTGGTGGGCATCAGAAGAAGTTGGTACAAGACGCCCTGTTCGTTGGACCACCTTCAGTGACAGATTCAAGGCCAAGTATTTTGGCGTAGTAGCTCGATATGAGCTCCAGCAGAAGTTCATCAGTCTCAAGCAAGCAGGCAAGACCGTAGATGGGTATGCTGCAGAGTTCTGCAGATTGTGCCATTTTGCACCAGCAATGGTGGCAACGGAGCCAGAGAAAGCTATGAGGTTCCAGCAGGGACTTCATTTGGAACTATTACAGCTTGTGGAAGGACACGACTACCAGACGTTTGACGCTGTTTTGACGGTCGCTCGGAGGCACGAGCTTACCCAGCAGAGGTTGGCATCGAGGACAGAAGGTCAGAAGAGATCTCATTCCCAGGTTGGAGGAGGAGCAATGCAGCGAACATCGGCACCAGCACCCGGTGTACGTATTCATGATACAGGAGCGCCGCGGAGGACGGCCGTGTCAACTAATACAGCGCCAGTTCGGCATCAGCAGCCGAGAAACCAGCAACAACGTCAGGGAGCACCCCAGGGCTGTACATTCTGTGGGAAGGCAGGGCACACGAGGGAGGTGTGCCGGTCAGCGAATGGCTTATGCTTGAGGTGTGGTAGTTCAGACCACCGTATTTCCACTTGTCCTATGATGCAGAGGCCAGGAGGGCCAGCTCAGCAGTTTCCAGCATTGCCAGCTCCGGTGGCAACCCCGAGTGGAGGGCCAGTATTAGCAGTAAGGCCCCTAGTCCAGCGTCTACCAACGCAGGCTCAGATGTTTTGCCAGGCACAGGAAGCCGAAGGCCCTCAGAGGCAGCAATAGCATGGTCGAGGAAGGCCGCAACAAGGGGCTTCGCGGGGCCAGGCCCTCACATTGACCTTGGGAGAGGCTCTAGCATCTAGTGACGTGGTGGCAGGTAAAATTCTCGTCACCTCATTTCCCGCTGTAGCATTATTTGATTCAGGCGCTACTCATTCATTCATCTCTGCACAATATGCTACACGGATTGGATTAGAGTTTGAGGCATTGTCACTCCCCGTTCCCAGAATACGTATTTTAAATACATGCACTGTTTAAAAGTATTTATTTTAATATTTACCATGTACTACTCTGTATTTAATTTCCTTCAATTTTATGTTAATTAATTTCCTGCAATTTTATTTCTGCGTTTATACTCTGTTTTAGCCTTGCTTTAGGATCGACTTAGATTGGTTTATTTGTGGGTTCATCATGAACTGGATTAGACCTCCACCTACCACCATCCCTTCCATTTAAAGCCCATCCCCCTTTCTCTCTCTTCATTACTTCACCATTAATCTTCTTCTTCCTCATAACTCCTTTTCCACCGACCTAAGAGAGCTAGGCAAGTGCCAACTTGCTTCTTGATGGATCCCCATTATTATTGTTCCATCATCTTCCTTATTTGATTCTAAGTCTTTTTAGTACTTAGCATTTTTAATTTCTATGGCTTATTTGTTGTAGATCTAAGATTGATGCATTTTCAGATTTTTTAGGTTTTGATCTAGTAAACTTTGTTATCTTCAAGTTTTGATGGTTCCATGTCGTAGAGAATTTCGTTCTACCCCATTTTGACCTATGGAAGTCCAAATTTGGACTTACGGTGAAGGTTTTATGGAGCTTGGAAGCCAAGGGTTCCATGACCATCCTTCTCAGGTTTTCTGAGAAGATGGGTTCCTTCACAGCCGCATGAGATTTATTTCCCAACCGCATGAGCTCAATCTCATTTCTCAGCCGCATGAGATATTTATTTTCTAATCTCATTTCACAGCCGCATGGAATCTTTATTCCTCAACCGCATGAGATATTTATTATGGATTATTTATTTCCCAATCTCATTTCACAGCCGCATGGATTATTTATTTTCTAATCTCATTTTTCAGCCGCATGAGATATTTATTTCCCAATCTCATTTCACAGCCGCATGGAATCTTTATTCCTCAACCGCATGAGATATTTATTATGGATTATTTATTTTCCAATCTCATTTCACAGCCGTATGGATTATTTATTTCCCAATCTCATTTCTCAGCCGCATGAGATATTTATTTCCCAATCTCATTTCACAGCCGCATGGAATCTTTATTCCTCAACCGCATGAGATATTTATTATGGATTATTTATTTTCCAATCTCATTTCACAGCAGCATGGATTATTTATTTTCCAATCTCATTTCTCAGCCGCATGGATTATTTATTTTCCAATCTCATTTCTCAGCCGCATGGATTATTTATTTCCCAATCTTATTTCTCAGCCGCATGGATTATTTATTTCCCAATCTCATTTCACAGCCGCATGGATTATTTATTTTCCAATCTCATTTCTCAGCCGCATGGATTATTTATTTCCCAATCTCATTTTTCAGCCGCATGGATTATTCATTTCCCGACCGCATGAGACTTTTATTTTCCAACCTCATGAGATAGATTTTTATTTCCCGAATTTGGCATTAATTAACATTGATTGTTATCTTGCTTTATAATTGATCATGCGTTCCTAGATGGAACTAAGAGACTGGCTAGTCGTCTTATTGAATTAAATGGAATGAGACACGTTCATATGAACTATGAACTATTGTAATCGACTGGCTGATCTCGAATATTGGCATATGGATACATGCAGGCTTTAATTAATTTATTCATTTATTTTACCAAAGCAGCATGTGTACTTTATGGTCAAGGCATGATTATTCCGTGGTTAGTTTTAATTGATGCATTACGTTATGTAAGACCTACAACCTAACCGCACGGGTATCGTTGTAGAGTTGGCATATCGTACTTTGTACAGAAGTACTCATTCTGAATGACCATGATCCACGGCATGGAATTTCATGCAACATAGAGACTATTAAGTTAAATAAAATAATAATTGCATGGAGAGAATGGATTCCCGAGTTCTTACATGGCAGCCCTCTTGGGACTATTAAGTGCCCGACAGGCCGGCTGGTTCCCACAGATACTGCAGTTCTGCCACACGGGCAGGGAGCGGTATCTGCTTATATTATTAAATTGTACATGGTATATTAACAACGGGCGTCCCGCTGGGACTCGTCTAATACATGATTGGCGTAATTGATTGATTGGATAGACTAGCCTTGCTCGCACATAGTAAGAACTGAGGAATCCTTTATTGCATAATTCCAGGATAACTTGGGACTCACAGTAGTAAGCCGTAGGAGTTGGATGGCCGTTTAAATTGATTTGTTTGTGTACTGTATTTACTCTGTTACCTAACTGAGATGATCAGAATGTCAGGACATGACGGGCCAACTTCTGTCCTTGTTTGGTTGGGAGGTTGGTTCGAAGTGTCGTGATGTTATGTGAATCTCAGTAGCAAGCATAGATCTATTATTATAATCCCTTATTTACTGGTTTCATCCTTCATATCGTGCTTCCTTGCGGTACTTGCTATTAGAGGTCTAACCTCTCTGGTTTTGCATGGCCAGATTTAGAGCCGGTTCCCGAGGATCCAGCTTACTTCCACCTCCAAGATGGTCAATACTAGAGGAATGATCGCAGGAGGACTCGAGTGGGTTCTTTACTTCACCGCTCGTTTTGTTATTTACCTTATACTTTGCCGTTTGGCACCGACATGTTAGTCGAATCGTCTTGTATTTACTTTTACATAATTGTAACTAAAGTCAGACTGCAGCTGATAACAATTGTGTATACCTTACTACATCATCTGGCTATATTTTGTAAAGCCAGATGTCAAGAACATTTTGACAAAGCGTTTAGGACGCCTTACTGCTTTATCTTACATGTTCTCTATTTCTGTTCCTTGTTTGAATGATTGAGACAATAGATGTGAAGTGACCATAGTAGGACTTTTATGTAGTATGCACCCCTCGTCTGGTTAGACAGCATTGATCGTATTATACGGTATTCATCTACCCGTAATACGTAGTTGGCTGAGTCATCCCCCCGCTCTCCAGTATTCTGGTTCTGGGACGTGACAAGGTTTTAGTGGTGGCCCATGCAGGTCTAATTTCAGACTTGTGGGGTGTTTTAATTTATAGGATGTCTCAATCACACATGATCCCCCTTGATCTCATGATTCGTTACTCTCGACTCTAGCTTGACATTCCGGTATCCTTTGACTTTATTGATCTTTCCTGTCCGATCGTTTGATTATTTTCTTGTCCCTTTTCTTAGGGGCACCTCGTCCGCATCTGTCAGGATTGGGCAACAACAACAAGGGCAGCATGGACAACCTAACCAGGTTGGTCAGCAACAAGGGCCAGAACCACTTCATGAGACTATTCAAGACGAAGTAATAGTGGAACCAACAACTGGACCGCAGTATCCGGAGGTTCCTACACCACCCCTCGTTCTGCCTACCCCCGTGGAAGTGGACACACCAGCCCTTCTGGAGATCATGAGAGGGATGATGGCCACTCAACAACACCAGATGTTAGCCCAGCAGCGCATGCACGCTCAGTTGCAAGAGCAGAATGTACTACTCAACTAAGGGTTGCAGACGGCATTGGAAAGAGGGGCAAAGACAGATTCATGAGAGTCAGCCCGGTTTTGTAAATACAACCCCCACCGTTTCGAAGGCACGGAGGATGCCATCTCAGCAGATGCATGGCTTAAGGACATTGAGGCTATCTTGACAGCAGCTAAGGTGCCGACAGAAGTGCGTGTGGATCTAGTGAAGTTGTTACTTCAGGATCTCGCACGTGATTGGTGGGAATCAGAAGAAGTAGGCATCAGACGTCCTGTGGCTTGGGACGATTTTACCACAAGATTCAAGACAAAGTACTATGGAGTTATGGCACAGTTTGAGCTACAACAGAAGTTTATCAACCTCAGACAGCCTGGCAAGACTGTAGATGCTTATGCAGCGGAGTTCTGCAGATTGAGTAGGTTTGCCCCAGAGATGGTCGCGACAGAGCGCCAGACGGCCATGAGGTTCCAGCAAGGGTTTCATCTTGAGCTCTTGCAATTGATAGAGGGGCACAATTACCAGACTTTTGATGAAGTATTGACGGTGATCCGAAGGCATGAGATCACCATTCAGAGGCTTGCGGCAAGGATTGGAGGTCAGAAGAGATCCCACAGTCAGATTGAAGGAGGAGGGGGAGCAGCGCCCCGAACAACAGCACCATCCCCTGGCATTCGTATCCACGATGTGGCGATGCGAGGGCCAGCACCACCACCAAGGCAACAACAACAGCAACAGAGGAAGAACCAGCAACCCCCGGCGGGCTGTACTTATTGTGGAAAGGTAGGACACACTAGAGATGTGTGTCGGACATTGAACGGGCAGTATTTGATATGTGGAAATCCAGACCATCGGGTTACCATATGTCCCATGAACTCGAGGTCAGGAGGACCCGTACAGCAATTTCCTGCTCTGCCAGCACCAGGGGCAGGACAGTATCGAGGACCAGCGATGGCAGTGAGGCCGTTGGCACAGCGCCCGTTAATGCCGCGGGCTCAGATGTTTCGACAGCAGGGACCGCCGATGCAGTAACACCAGCATAGATCACCCCAGCATCATCAAGGAAGGGGCCAACAGCAGCACCAAGCTAGGCCGCAGCATGGAAACCAACAAAGAGGTCGAGGGCCGGCATTCACTCTATCCTTGGAAGAGGCATTGGCATCAGGAGATATTGTGGCAGGTAACATTCTCGTCGTCTCATATCCCACAGTAGCATTGTTTGATTCGGGAGCATCACATTCATTTATATCTGCACAATTTGCGACACGGCTAGGAATGGAGTTTGAGGCATTGCCAGGGAGGTTGAATATACTCACTGGTAATGGGCTCGTAGGAGTTAGTAGAGTTATTCTAGCGTGTAGTGTTGTGGTTTGCGGGCATTCCTTACCCGCCCAGTTGATAGAATTTCCTGTTGGAAATTTCGACGTTATCTTAGGCATGGACTGGCTGAAAGACAGTCATGCGACAATAGATTGTCGTAGAGGAAGTGTATCTTTTGATATTCCAGGCATGAAGCGGTTCACCTTAGTCAGATCAGTGGCAACTCAACAAGAGCAGGGAATAGTGACGGCAATGGAAGAAGTTCAAGTTCCGAAGGTAGTTGAAGAATTTCTAGACGTATTTCCTGAAGAACTTCCAGGTCTCCCACCGGTTAGAGATGTTGAGTTCAGTATAGAATTGGCACCTGGAACTAAACCGATATCAGATCGAGTTTATAGAATGGCGAATTCCGAGCAGGCCAAGGTATATCAGCACATAGAGGAACTGAAGGAAAAGAAGTTCATCCAAGCTAGCGTGTCACCATGGGTAGCACCAGTGGTACTTGTGGGAAAAAAGGATGGGTCATCCAGATTGTGCATCGATTTCAGGAAGCTAAATGCGGCAACAGTAAAGAACAAGTACCCACTACCCAGGATCGACGACTTATTTGATCAGTTGAGCCAAGCTAGAGTTTTCTCCAAGATAGATCTTCGGTCAGGGTATCATCAAGTGAGGGTTCGGAAGGAGGACATCCCCAAGACAGTATTCAGGTCGAAGTATGGGCATTATGAATTCTTGGTAATGCCGTTTGGTTTGACCAATGCTCCAGCAATATTCATGGATTTGATGAACCGCATCTTTATACCATATTTAGACCAATTTGTCATTGTGTTCCTCGACGACATTCTAGTATACTCAGCTAGTGAAGAAGAGCATAAAGGTCACCTCAGGAAAGTGTTGCAGGTTCTGAGAGAGAACCAGTTGTACGCCAAGCTCAGCAAGTACGAGTTCTGGACGGATCGCATTTCATTTTTGGGTCACATCATATCAGGAGCTGGAGTAGCAGTGGATCCCAAGAAGGTAGAAGCCGTAGAGAGTTGGCCAGTACCCAAGACCGTAGCAGATGTGCGGAATTTCTTGGGATTGGCAGGATATTACAGAAGGTTTGTATCAGACTTTGCGAGGCTTTCAGCACCTATGACCCGCTTGACACGGAAGGATGTGCCCTTTGTCTGGTCGGCAGAATGCCATGCATCATTTGAGAATTTAAAGCAGAAGTTGATATCAGCGCCTATTCTTACATTGCCAGTAGGACCCGGAGGTTTTACTGTATATTGTGATGCGTCAGGTAAAAGACTTGGATGTGTCCTTATGCAGCATGGAAAGGTGATAGCATATGCTTCTAGGCAACTTCGGGACCACGAGAAGAATTACTCGACTCATGACTTGGAGTTGGCAGCAGTAGTATTTGCTTTGAAGCTATGGAGGCATTAATTATATGGTGATCGAGTGGACATGTACACAGACCACAAAAGTCTGAAGTACATTTTTACTCAGAAGGAACTGAACATGAGGCAGAGAAGATGGTTGGAGTTGATCAAGGATTACGACGTGGAGCTTCAGTATCATCCAGACAAGGCTAATGTGGTAGCAGATGCTCTCAGCAGGAGAGGCGGCGCATTTATGTTAACAACACAGAGGCATATCTTAGAAGACCTTCAGGAGATGGGCATCGAGGTTATACTTTCTAGTGATGTAGGAGTTCTGGCGAGTCTACAAGTTCAATCCAACTTGGTAGACAGGATCAAGGCAGCTCAGGCATAAGACCCAAGGATTCAGAAGCTTAGGACAGAATGTGAGTCAGGACTCAGAAAGGAGATGCAAATCCATGAAGATGGTACACTTAGGTTTGGGTCACGCCTATGTGTTCCTAGTGGAGATATCAGACAGGAGGTTATGACAGAAGCTCACAGTTCCCAGTATTCTATACACCCTGGAGGGACCAAGATGTACCAAGATATCAAGCAGCACTTCTGGTAGAACGGGATGAAGAGGGAGATAGCTAGATTTGTTTCCCGTTGCTTGGTATGTCAGCAAGTGAAGGCAGAACAACAGAGGCCAGCCGGATTATTGCAACCGCTTCCTATTCCGGAATGGAAATGGGAACATATTACAATGGACTTTGTGACCGGTTTACCGAGATCACCAAGTGGTAAAAATGCTATTTGGGTGATAGTAGATCGGCTTACAAAGGTGGTGCACTTTCTTCCTTTCAGAGTAGGACAATCTACAGAAAAGTTGGCAGAGTTGTATATGCAGCAGATAGTCAGGCAGCATGGAGTCCCTGTCAGTATTGTGTCAGATAGAGATACTCGTTTTACATCACATTTCTGGAAGAGCTTACATCATAGTCTGGGTACCAAATTAAGATTTAGCACGGCTTACCATCCACAGACGGACGGGCAATCAGAAAGAACAATCCAGACTTTAGAAGATATGTTGCGGGCTTGCACTTTGGATTTTGGAGGGTCTTGGGAGAGCCACCTGCACTTAGTCGAGTTCTCGTACAACAACAGTTATCAAGCCAGTATCCAGATGGCGCCATTTGAAGCACTATATGGTAAGAAGTGTAGATCGCCACTAGCATGGGATGATATCGGGGAGAGAAAGATGTCAGGTCCGGAAATGATTGTCCAAACAGTTGAAGTGGTTAAGGGAATTAGAGAGCGACTTCGAGTTGCGCAAGATCAGCATCGTCATTGGGCGGACCAGCATCGTAGGCCGCTAGAGTTTTCTGTTGGGGACCACGTGTTCTTGCGGATCTCACCTACCCGTGGGGTCATTAGATTTGGCGTTCGCGGAAAGTTGAGTCCGCGGTACGTAGGCCCGTTTGTTTTTCTTGATCGGATAGGCGATGTCGCTTATCGTTTATCCCTTCCACCTTCGTTACGAGAGGTGCATGACGTGTTTTATGTATCTCAGTTGCGAAGGTATGTATCGGACCCAAGCCATATCCTCGATCATTCTGAGCTGGTTGTTGGAACCAACCTGTCTTACGAGGAGCAGCCTGTGTCTATTTTGGATCGAAGAGAGAAGATACTCAAGAACCGAACAATTAGCCTTGTCCGGGTTGCTTGGGGTCATCACTCTTTAGGAGAGTCAACGTGGGAATGTGAGGATGATATCCGATCACGGTATCCATACCTGTTTGACTCACAAGGTATATCTTTTTCTGTGTACCTTGATTGTCTTGATTCCTCATGCTTATCACCTTATGTGTAGAATTGCTTGATATCGTAGATTGTTAAATATAGAATGATTGCTTGATTGAATTGCTTGTACTTAGATTAGTTTAGCCCCGATGTTTCTATCCTGCTTGGATTTGAAATTCCGAGGACGGAATTTTTCTAAGGAGGGTAGAGATGTCACTCCCCGTTCCCAGAATACGTATTTTAAATACATGCACTGTTTAAAAGTATTTATTTTAATATTTACCATGTACTACTCTGTATTTAATTTCCTTCAATTTTATGTTAATTAATTTCCTGCAATTTTATTTTTGCGTTTATACTCTGCTTTAGCCTTGCTTTAGGATCGGCTTAGATTGGTTTATTTGTGGGTTCATCATGAACCGGATTAGACCCCCACCTACCACCATCCCTTCCATTTAAAGCCCATCCCCCTTTCTCTCTCTTTATTACTTCACCATTAATCTTCTTCTTCCTCATAACTCCTCTTCTACCGACCTAAGAGAGCTAGGCAAGTGCCAACTTGCTTCTTGATGGATCCCCATTATTATTGTTCCATCATCTTCCTTATTTGATTCTAAGTCTCTTTAGTACTTAGCATTTTCAATTTCTATGGCTTATTTGTTGTAGATCTAAGATTGATGCATTTTCGGATTTCTTAGATTTTGATCTAGTAAACTTTGTTATCTTCAAGTTTTGATGGTTCCATGTCGTAGAGAATTTCGTTCTACCCCATTTTGACCTATGGAAGTCCAAATTTGGACTTACGGTAAAGGTTTTATGGAGCTTGGAAGCCAAGGGTTCCATGACCATCCTTCTCAGGTTTTCTGAGAAGATGGGTTCCTTCACAGCCGCATGAGATTTATTTCCCAACCGCATGAGCTCAATCTCATTTCTCAGCCGCATGAGATATTTATTTTCCAATCTCATTTCACAGCCGCATGGAATCTTTATTCCTCAACCGCATGAGATATTTATTATGGATTATTTATTTTCCAATCTCATTTCACAGCCGCATGGATTATTTATTTTCCAATCTCATTTCTCAGCCGCATGAGATATTTATTTCCCAATCTCATTTCACAGCCGCATGGAATCTTTATTCCTCAACCGCATGAGATATTTATTATGGATTATTTATTTCCCAATCTCATTTCACAGCCGCATGGATTATTTATTTCCCAATCTTATTTCTCAGCCGCATGAGATATTTATTTCTCAATCTCATTTCACAGCCGCATGGAATCTTTATTCCTCAACCGCATGAGATATTTATTATGGATTATTTATTTTCCAATCTCATTTCACAGCCGCATGGATTATTTATTTTCCAATCTCATTTCTCAGCCGCATGGATTATTTATTTTCCAATCTCATTTCTCAGCCGTATGGATTATTTATTTCCCAATCTCATTTCTCAGCCGCATGGATTATTTATTTTCCAATCTCATTTCTCAGCCGCATGGATTATTTATTTCCCAATCTCATTTCACAGCCGCATGGATTATTTATTTTCCAATCTCATTTCTCAGTCGCATGGATTATTTATTTCCCAATCTCATTTTTCAGCCGCATGGATTATTCATTTCCTGACCGCATGAGACTTTTATTTTCCAACCTCATGAGATAGATTTTTATTTCCCAAATTTGGCATTAATTAACATTGATTGTTATCTTGCTTTATAATTGATCATGCGTTCCTAGATGGAACTAAGAGACTGGCTAGTCGTCTTATTGAATTAAATGGAATGAGATACGTTCATATGAACTATGAACTATTGTAATCGACTGGCTGATCTCGAATATTGACATATGGATACATGCAGGCTTTAATTAATTAATTTATTTATTTTACCAAAGCAGCATGTGTACTTTATGGTCAAGGCATGATTATTCCGTGGTTAGTTTTAATTGATGCATTACGTTATGTAAGACCTACAACCTAACCGCACGGGTATCGTTGTAGAGTTGGCATATCGTACTTTGTACGGAAGTACTCATTCTGAATGACCATGATCCACGACATGGAATTTCATGCAACATAGAGGCTATTAAGTTAAATAAAATAATAATTGCATGGAGAGAATGGATTCCCGAGTTCTTACATGGCAGCCCTCTTGGGACTATTAAGTGCCCGACAGGCCGGCTGGTTCCCACAGATACTGCAGTTCTGCCACACGGGCAGGGAGCGGTATCTGCTTATATTATTAAATTGTACATGGTATATTAACGACGGGCGTCCCGCTGGGACTCGTCTAATACATGATTGGCGCAATTGATTGATTGGATAGACTAGCCTTGCTCGCACATAGTAAGAACTGAGGAATCCTTTATTGCATAATTCCAGGATAACTTGGGACTCACAGTAGTAAGCCGTAGGAGTTGGATGGCCGTTTAAATTGATTTGTTTGTGTACTGTATTAACTCTGTTACCTAACTGAGATGATCAGAATGTCAGGATATGACGGGCCAACTTCTGTCCTTGTTTGGTTGGGAGGTTGGTTCGAAGTGTCGTGATGTTATGTGAATCTCAGTAGCAAGCAGAGATCTATTATTATAATCCCTTATTTACTGGTTTCATCCTTCATATCGTGCTTCCTTGCTGTACTTGCTATTAGAGGTCTAACCTCTCTGGTTTTGCATGGCCAGATTTAGAGCCGGTTCCCGAGGATCCAGCTTACTTCCACCTCCAAGATGGTCAATACTAGAGGAATGATCGCAGGAGGACTCGAGTGGGTTCTTTACTTCACCGCTCGTTTTGTTATTTACCTTATACTTTGCCGTTTGGCACCGACATGTTAGTCGGATCGTCTTGTATTTACTTTTACATAATTGTAACTAAAGTCAGACTGCAGCTGATAACAATTGTGTATACCTTACTACATCATCTGGCTATGTTTTGTAAAGCCAGATATCTAGAACATTTTGACAAAGCGTTTGGGACGCCTTACTGCTTTATCTTACATGTTCTCTATTTCTGTTCCTTGTTTGAATGATTGAGACAATAGATATGAAGTGACCATAGTAGGACTTTTATGTAGTATGCACCCCTCGTCTGGTTAGACAGCATTGATCGTATTATACGGTATTAATCTACCCGTAATACGTAGCTGGCTGAGTCATCCCCCCGCTCTCCAGTATTCTGGTTCTGGGGCGTGACAGGCATTGCCAGAGAGGATGGATATACTCACCGGCAATGGGCTCGTAGAAGTTAACAGAGTGCACTTTTCATGTCCGGTGGAGGTGTGTGGGCATTTACTGCCCGCATCATTGATTGAATTCCCTATGGGGAATTTTGATGTCGTTCTTGGCATGGACTGGTTGAGAGACAGTCATGCGACAATTGATTGTAGAGAAGGATGGGTCGACGAGGATGTGCATCGACTACCGCAAGCTGAACGCAGTAACAGTGAAGAATAAGTACCCGCTACCAAGGATTGATGACCTGTTTGACCAGTTAAGCAAGGCCAGTGTCTTTTCCAAGATCGATCTTCGGTCGGGATACTATCAAGTAAGAGTCCGGGAGCAAGACATACCGAAGACAGCATTCAGATCTAGATATGGGCATTATGAGTTTTTTAGTAATGCCCTTTGGACTAACCAACGCCCCCACAGTGTTCATGGATTTAATGAACCGCATCTTTCTGCCGTACTTGGATAAATTTGTGGTGGTGTTCATAGATGACATTCTTGTCTATTCCAGCAGTGAAGATGAGCATGAGAAACATCTTAGGACTGTCTTGCAGACATTGAGGGAGCATCAACTTTATGTGAAGCTCGACGAGTGTGAATTTTGGTTAGATCATATTTCGTTCCTGGGGCATGTAATTTTTGGGACAGGAGTGTCAGTGGATCCGAAGAAGATTGAGGCCGTAGAGCATTGGCCAGTCCTGAGAACGGTTGCAGAAGTACGAAGTTTCTTAGGGTTAGCTGGTTACTACAGAAGGTTCGTGGCGGACTTTGCCAAGATCTCGGCGCCCTTAACGCGTTTGACGCACAAGGACGTAGAGTTTGTTTGGTCAGCTAGCTGTCAGGCATCATTTGAAGAATTGAAGAAGAGGTTGATCTCAGCCCCGATCTTGACGCTTCCGGTAGGAGCGGGAGGCTTTACAGTATATTGTGACGCATCTGGGAAGGGTCTTGGATGTGTATTGATGCAGCACGGAAAGGTGATAGCATATGCGTCTCGGCAGCTTCGAGACCATGAGAAGAATTACCCGACTCACGATTTGGAGTTAGCAGCTGTGGTGTTTTTACTCAAGTTGTGGAGGCATTATTTGTACGGGGATCGGGTAGAGATCTATACTGATCATAAGAGTTTGAAATACGTGTTCACGCAGCGAGATTTGAACATGAGGCAAAGAAGATGGTTAGAACTACTGAAGGATTTTGACTTAGATCTTCTGTATCATCCAGGCAAGGCAAATATAGTTGCAGATGTACTGAGTAGGAGAGACAGTACCTTTATCCTGACCTCGCAGAAGCATATTTTAGAAGACCTTCAGAGTATGAGAATCGAAGTAGTTTTGCCAAGGAATATAGGAAGAATGACCAGTATGCAGATTCAGTCAACCTTAGTAGAGAGGATAAGGGCAGCACAAGCAGGAGACCCACAGATTCAGAAGTTGCGGTCGGAGTGTGAATCAGGCCGTAGGAAGGAGTTAGTGATTCATGAAGATGGTATGCTCAGGTTTGGGAACAGACTCTGTGTACCGAGTGGAGACCTTCAGCAAGAAGTTATGTCCGAAGCTCATAGTTCGATTTACTCCATTCATCCAGGAGGAACGAAGATGTATCGAAATATCAGGCAGTACTTTTGGTGGAATGACATGAAAAGAGAGATAGCGAGATTTGTATCCAAGTGTCTGGAATGTCAGCAGGTGAAAGCCGAGCAGCAGAGACCAGCAGGGTTGCTGCAGCCGCTTCCTATCCCAGAATGGAAATGGGAGCACATCACGATGGATTTCGTGACCGGTCTACCTAGATCCCCGGCTGGCAAGAATGCAGTCTGGGTAATAGTAGATCGACTCACGAAGGTCGCTCATTTCCTTCCCTTCCGAGTTGGACAGACTACTGAGCAGTTAGCAGAAATGTACATGAAGCAGATAGTAAGGCAGAACGGTGTTCCAGTTAGTATAGTATCAGATCGGGATACGCAGTTTACTTCCTATTTTTCGCGGAGCTTACACCAAAGTTTGGAAACCAAGTTAAGATTCAGTACTGCTTATCATCCACAAACTGACGGACAATCAGAAAGAACCATTCAGACGTTAGAAGATATGCTACGGGCGTGTACCTTGGATTTTGGCGGATCTTGGGAGGATCACCTTCATCTAGTGGAGTTCTCCTATAACAACAGCTATCAGGCTAGCATTCAGATGGCCCCGTTCGAAGCATTATACGGAAGGAAGTGCAGGTCCCCTTTGGCATGGGACGATGTCGGAGAACGGAAGTTGTTGGGGCCAGAGATGATCACGCAGACTGTGGAGATAGTTAAGTTGGTCAGAGAGCACCTTCGAGTTGCACAGGATCGACATCGTCATTGGGCATATCAGCAACGTAGGCCTCTAGAGTTCAGAGTTGGCGACCAAGTGTTTCTGCGGATTTCACCTACTCGGGGTATCATCAGATTTGGAACCCGAGGAAAGCTTAGTCCAAGATACGTTGGTCCTTTTAAGATTCTCGCTCGGGTAGGCGATGTGGCTTATCGACTTGCCCTTGCGCCTTCGTTAACTGGCATACATGATGTGTTTCATGTGTCCCAGTTACGTGGGTATGTCCCGGATCCGAGTTATGTCCTCGATCATTCTGAGTTAGTCGTTGGTACCGACCTAACTTACGAGGAATAACCCGTATCTATTTTAGACCGGCGAGAGAAGGTACTCAAGAATCGGACGATAAGCCTTGTCCGTGTTTCTTGGAACCATCACTCTCCGGGAGAGTCAACCTGGGAGCGCGAGGACGAGATCAGATCTCGGTATCCGCATTTGTTTGACTAATAAGGTATATTTTTGCACCTTATTGACACGATTACATGCTTATCTGCACCTGCTTGTTTTACACTTTGTGATGTATGATAATAACTGCTATGATAGTTAACTTGTATGTGATTGAGCCTTGCTTGCCCTGATTTCACTATCCTATCTTGGCTGGAATTCCGAGGACAGAATTTTTCTAAGAAGGGTAGAGATGTCACTCCCCGATCCTGGAATACGTATTTTAATACGTAAACCGATAAATTATATTTACCTTGTATTTTTACTATATTTATTATGCTGTATTTTTTCATGTATTTCCCAAAATATTCGACAAAATATTATTTCCTAATTTATTTCCTGCATTTGGGCCTACAATTTTGGCTCATTTGGGTAACCTCTTCTTGGTTCACCAATGGTTCATCATGAACCCTTTGGTTCATCATGAACCCATGGGTCCAAGATCTATATATATAACTCATCTCATTCTCTCTCCTCTCATTTACTTCATCTCATTTATTTTCTCCACCAACCAAATATTTCCTCCATCAACCAAGGCAAGTACGAACTTGCTCAAGAGATGGATCCATAATTTTGTCAATAATTTCTTACAAAACTATTTGCCAAAACATGTTCTTCTCCTCAACCTATACTAGTTTAGAACTTGGAAGTTTCCATTTTGAAGTTTTGATTTTTGTAGATCTAGGTTTACTTTATTTTCGGATTTCTTGGGTTTTGATCTACTTAATCTTGTTATTTCCTAGTTTTGATGGTTCCATGTTGTAGAGGATCTCGTTCTACCCCATTTTGACCTAAGGAAGTTCCGATTTGGGCTCCGGATGAAGGTTTTGTGTAGCTTGGAAGCCATGGTTGCTTGGCTCCTCTTCTCGGACCAGTAGAGAAGAAGAGCAGTACTTGACCGCATGAATCTTCATGCGGCAAGTCTCTGGCCGCATGGCCTTTCCAGCCGTATGAGACTCGTTCGAGCTCAGCCGCATGGAAAGTCCTTCCTAGCCGCATAAGACTTGCTTGAGTACTTGACCGCATGAATCTTCATGCGACAAGTAATTGAGCCGCATAGCCTTGTTCAGACTCAGCCGCATGAGCCCCTGTTATCTTGAGTCGCATGGACTTTATGCGGCTAGCTTTCAGCCGCATGAGTTCTTTTTGCACCCAGCCGCATATGCGCTACTGTTTTGGGCCGCATAAGGCCCATCCATCATCCAGCCGCATATGTATCGCCCATGCTCAGTCGCATAGGACTTCGTCTGATCATAGCCGCATATGCTGTTGAACCTCGGTCGCCTGGCGATTGCTCCCTTCGCAGCCGCATAAGCTGACACCCCTTCGTCCGCATGAACCCGCCTTTCCAGCCGCATGCGCCTTGGGCTCCCTGAACCGCATGAGCGTGCAGTCCCAGCCGCATGAACCTGTATTGACCCAGCCGCATGGACTCACTCCCCTTGAGCCGCATGGACTTTTGTGCCCTATCTTGTTACCTTATTATTATTATTATATATATATTATATGCCTATTTTATATCCTTACGCCTTTTGTCCCGAGCATGATATGAGCACTAATGTGACCCCGGAGAACAAAGTGTTTCTCCCTGATACATGTACCTGAATGTTCCAGTTCTTGTTCATGCTCGACAAATGACTCGTAACTCCACGTGGCGTATTTGCAATGATGCATTATACTAAGGAGGGTAGAACATGTTGACATACTGATTGACATGGATCCTCTTTGGGGTACTCGTACTAAAGTACGACTTTATGAGGATAATCATGCAGGCCACAGCATGAAAATCCAAGATTTTACCTAGGGTTAAATTAGGCAACTAAATATACTAGATGCATGGGGAGGGCAAAATTCCGAGATCGTGTTACACCAGCCGCCTTGAGATACTGTCTTGACGCGCCGGCTGGTCTCCACGGATACTGTGTCATCTGCAACGAGTGGATGACTGTATCCGATTAATTCCTGCTATATATTATATGTTTTAGCAAGGTGGCCTTACGAGGGACCGGTGCTCAATCATACCTGTCTACGCGAACCCCTGGGTTGCCTAGCCTTGCTGGAAGGATACGATCTGAGGATTTCTACATAACATGATGCGAGGATAACCTCGTCCCACTAGAAACTCGTAGACTTGATTGGCCGTGAAAACAACTTGCTTGTACCCTATTACCTTCCGTGAGTAACTGAGGGAAGCGGACTGTCATGGTACGTGATCCAACCCATGTTCTTGTTTGATTGTTGGGTTGGTTATCGTACTATGATAGGCTGTGGACCGAAGTTATGAACGGAAGACTTATTCTGATTATGGAGTGCTACTTCTGTGAATGACTGAGGAACATGGTCTATCATGGTACATGATCCAACCCATGTTCTTGTTTGATTGTTGGGTTGGTTATTGTGCTGCGATAGGCTATCGACCGAAGTCACGATCAGGAGATTTTATTGTTTATACCTTTTAACTTATGTGAAAGTTATAGAGTACGATACGTCCCGACTCCATGCGGCACCTTTTGTCCTTATTTGGTTGTAAGGGTGCCATATGGGTTCGAGGATGTTGCGCTACCCTATAATAGTAGCATAAGTATTACTATTATCAATCATTCTATTTAACTGGGTTTTTAATCTTAACTCTTGTGCCCCTTTGGCGGTACTTGCTATTCGGGGCTGACCCCACTGGTTTTGTTTGGCCAGATCCCGTAGCAGAGCCTGAGGACACGATCTTCCTCCCTGACATCCATGGTGCATACTAGGAGCATGGCAGTTCGGGGACTCGAGTGGGTTTCTTCTCCACCACTCCTGCTTATACTTTTGCGGCGTTTAGCCACCGGCACCTGTTAGCCGGATTACTTGATATTTTGTGTCAGTACATAATTGTAATTAAGCAGACTGCAGCTGTGTATAATTTTGTACTCCTGACTCTCCGAGATAGCTAAATTATAAAGCTAGTCTCTCATGATCATTTTGATAAAGAGTCGGGGACGCCTTACTGCTTTATCTTTAATGTTTATTTATTTGCTGATGTGATTCGATTGATTGAGACATAGAACTCTGTGGGACCATAGGAGACTTGATTGTAGCATGTACCCCCTAGTCTCTCGACAGCCACGATTGCCGTATGACGTTACGTACCTCATATGGTGTAGCTGGCCTAGTCCGTCTCCGTATTTCGGTACTGGGGCGTGACAGGATCAGTTCAAGACCCAGTTCAAGAAGAAATTCTTCTCGACCACTGCTAGAGTAGCCATGGGGCTACGATTCTAGAACATCCAGCAGGGGAACCGTTCTGTTGATGACTATACGGCGAAGTTTAGTCGCCTGAGCCGTTTTGCTCCTAGTCTGGTTGCTGATCCAGAGGAGATGACCCGTAGGTTTTGCCATGGTCTAGTCCCAGACATTAGCATCCTTATAGTGGCAAACGGTACGACTGACTACTACCAGAGCCTAGAGTTGGCCCGGAGCATTGAAGAGCGTCTTCTGTCTAGCAAGAGGTCGGCTTCTGTACACCATGAGGGACCGTCCAAGCGTCAGGCTTTCCAGCAGAGAGCACCGACGCCGCCCCAGCAGACTTACCGTCCCCCTACACTACATCATCAGACCCTGCCAGTTAGAGCCCTGGGACACCAGCAGCAGCAGCAGCGGGGAGCTATTTGTTCTTTATGCGGAAGACCAGGGCACGACAGGTCCGTTTGCAGGAAGAGATTGGGGCAGTGTTTATTTTGTGGGTCTGCCACCCATCAGCTACGGAACTGTCCAGCAGCCAAGGGACCTAGAGGACCACTCCCGACTCAGCAGCAGAGGTTTGGACAGCATCTGCAGCAACAGAAGGGACCTCAGGGGAAGGTTTATAGCCTAGCCCTTGAGCCGGAGCCGGAGCAGGTTTCGGAGCCAGATTACTTAGCTGACGTCATCACAGGTCATGTTTATTTGCATACTTTTCTAGCTCTATGCTTGTTTGATTCTGGTGCATCTCATAGCTTCCTGTCATTAGAGTTTATGCATGAACATCACTTAGTATCTATACCTACTGCGGAGATTAGTAGAGTAATGACGGGAGGAGGACCAGTGCCTATTAGAGCTAGCTATAGATGCTCTATTATGATAGCCGGGAGAGAGTTCGAGGGGCGATTCTTTGTGATGCCACTCCCCGGTTATGATATCATATTGGGGATGTGCTATGCCCATGCATCTATAGATTGCCATAAGGGTAGTATTTTGTTCAGTCCCCCAGGCACAGCACCATTCAGTGTCAGGAGGACAGGGCCGGAGATCAGCCTAGAGCCGAACAGTTGTGCGACAGTCGGGGACGCAACACCGCCACACCCTATCATTAGGGAGTTTATGGATGTATTCCCAGAGGATCTTCCAGGACTTTCGCCTGACAGAGATGTGGAGTTCACTATAGATTTAGTGCCGGGTTCATCACCAGTATCCCGGGCTTGCTATAGAGTGAATCCCAAGGAGGCCATAGAGATGAAAGAGCAGATTGATGACCTATTGAAAAAGGGTTTCATTCGATCCAGTGCTTCTCCATGGGGAGCACCAGTGCTCTTTGTGCCTAAGAAGGATGGTACAGTCCGGTTGTGTATTGACTACCGGGCCTTGAATGCCATCACCATCAAGAACAAATATCCTCTGCCCAGGATAGATGATTTGTTCGACCAGTTGAGCGGGGCGAAGGTGTTTTCCAGGATAGACTTGAGATCCGGGTACCACCAGGTGAAGGTCAGGCCAGCAGACATCCAGAAGACGGCGTTCAACACGAAGTACGGGCAGTACGAGTTTCTGGTGATGCCATTTGGTATCACAAATGCCCCAGCTGTCTTTATGAACTTGATGAATAAGACATTTCACCAGTATCTGGATAAGTTCGTCGTGGTGTTTATCGACGACATCCTGATATACTCGAAGATGCCAGAGGAGCATGCAGAGCACTTGCGGATAGTTTTGGGGATTCTGAGGCAGGAGAGATTGTTTGCCAAATTGCCGAAGTGTGAGTTCTTTTTAGACCGAGTGGAGTTTCTCGGCCATATAGTCACTGGAGATGGAATCTCGGTGGATCCCAAGAAGATTGCTGCAGTTGAGACGTGGAAGGCTCCGACGTCAGTTTCAGAGATCAGGAGCTTTCTGGGTTTAGCAGGCTATTATAGAAAGTTCGTCCAGGACTTTGCTAGGATAACTGAACCCATGACGAAGCTGACGCGGAAGGACGCAGAGTACATCTGGTCAGAGGATTGCCAGGCGGTATTTGAGAAGCTGAAGAGGAGGCTGACGACCGCTCCAGTTCTGACTTTACCTTCAGGTTCTGGAGGTTTCACCATATACAGTGATGCTTCTGGGAAGGGGCTAGGATGTGTCCTACAGCAGCATGGGAAAGTGATTGCTTATGCATCTAGGCAGTTGTGGACTCATGAGAGGAATTATCCTACCCATGACCTCGAGCTAGCTGCGGTGATCTTTGCACTCAAGTTATGGAAACATTACTTATACGGAGAGCGTGTGGAAATCTTTACTGACCACAAAAGCTTGAAGTATGTGTTCACGCAGAATGAGCTGAACATGAGGCAAAGACGATGGTTGGAGTTGATGAAGGACTTCGACATCGATTTACAGTATCACCCCGGGAAGGCAAATGTGGTGGCGGATGCGCTGAGCAGGCATCCGATGGCATGGTACCTGATGATAGATCGGCATTTGCGGGAGGATCTGGAGAAGCTCGGTATCGAGCTAGTTCGGCCAGGATCAGTGATGCAGATGATGGCGCTTGACATTCAGTCAGGTTTGATGGAGCAGATCCGGGAGGCACAGTCTACAGATGAGAGCCTTCGCAGACTTCGACCCCAGGCGTTAGCTGGATTGCTGGATGACTTCACGATAGCAGAGGATGGATCCTTGAGGCATTGCAGCCGATTGTGCGTGCCGAAGGGAGAGCTGGTAGAGGCAGTCTTACAGGAGGCGCACCGATCGAGATATTCTATTCACCCTGGTGCTAACAAGATGTACCGTGACTTGCGGAAACATCTTTGGTGGCACGGGATGAAGAGGGATGTATCGCGTTTTATCTCGAGATGCCTAGTTTGCTAGCAGGTCAAGGCGGAGCGCCAGAGGCCAGCTGGTTTGTTGCAGCCGTTACCTATTCCCGAGTGGAAGTGGGAACATATTACGATGGACTTCGTTTCAGGGCTTCCTCGTTCCCAAGGAGGGAAGGATGCCATCTGGGTCATCGTAGACAGGCTGACGAAGTGTGCGCACTTCATACCCTTCAAGGTGGGGCTTTCCACCGAGAAGTTGGCGGAGCTATACATGCAGCAGATAGTTCGCCTACACGGAGTGCCGGTGAGCATCGTGTCGGACAGAGACAGCAAATTTACATCCCACTACTGGAGGAGATTGCAGGAGGAGTTGGGCAGTAGGCTCAAGTTCAGTACGGCGTACTACCCACAGACAGATGGGCAGTCCGAGAGGACGATACAGACACTGGAGGATATGCTGAGGACCTGCGTGCTGGACTTTGGAGGATCATGGGAGAGCCATCTGCACTTGGTAGAGTTTTCATACAACAACAGCTACCAAGCCAGTATCGGTATGTCTCCTTTCGAGGCGCTTTATGGACGACGATGCCGCACACCGCTCTTTTGGGATGATATTGGAGACAGAGTTATGTTTGGGCCAGAGATGATCACGGATGCAGCAGAGAAAGTCGGGATGATCAGAGACAGGCTCAGAGTAGCTCAGGATAGGCAGAAACACTGGGCTGATGCTAGTCGCAGACCGATGGAGTTCGTAGACGGTGATATGGTGCTAGTGAAGATATCACCTACCAGAGGGATGATCCGGTTCAGACGAGGAGGGGAGCCCCAGATACATCGGGCCGTTCAAGGTACTTGGCAGGATCGGAGAGGTAGCTTACAGGGTTGCACTTCCACCCAACCTAGCAGGAGTTTACGACGTCTTTCACGTATCTCAGCTGAGGAGATATGTTCCAGACCCCAGTCATGTGCTAGATCATTCAGAGTTGGAGGTCGGACCGAGCCTTACAGTTTCTGAGCAGCCAGTGGAGATATTAGACATGAGAGAGAAGAAGCTGAGGAACAAGGTTATACCCCTAGTACGAGTAGCTTGGAGCCGTCACTCCCCAGGTGAATCTACTTGGGAGAGCGAGTCGGACATGAGGGAGAGATACCCTTACTTGTTCGATCCAACCGCTGCGAGGGAACCACCCGTTCCCGCTTGATACCTTAGAGGTTAGTTTCGATCGCAGCCTTAGTCATTTTGTTGCATTGCTTGCTATATTAGAATATTGTCGGGTCTTCAATCCTTATGAATTTCGAGGACAAAATTTTTCAAGGAGGGAAGACTTGTAAGCCCCTGTTTTTCAAATTTTAGTTAAATTAGTGCTAATTAATTTTTAATGTTAATTTTAGCCTTAAAATAATTATTAGGATTTTTAGGAATTTTTCTATAATTTTTAAATGAGTTTTATATATTAAAATATTAATTTATAAATTTTCTAAAATGTTTTAATTAACTTTTGTAATTAATTAGATTGTTTTAATAGCATTTTGTAATTTTTAGAATTGATTTAATATGGTCTTGCAATTTCTTAAATGTTTTAAACTACTGAATGCAAATGATTAATTGTATTTACTCACTGTTGGGGCCTTTGTGCAATAACCTAAATCTAGAGGACCTAAGTGAAAACTTCCTAAACCCCCCCGACCACTCTCTCTCTTCCCTCACCTACTCTCGCTGACCCTCCCCCCCCGACCGACGACTGCCACGCCGACGGGCAGCCCCTGCCATTCCCGGCTGCCCCGACCGACCTAGCACCGCCCACAACCCCTATTTAAATCCCTCTCTCCCCCAGGCCTAAAACCCTAACCCTAAATCCTCTCTGCCACCCCCACGACCACCTTTCCTCCCCTTTTTCCCAAAACCCTAGCCACAACTCCGGCGAGCCCCCGTTCAGCCCCGAACGACGACCGTCACCGCCGTCCACTACCACCACCCGATGTGCCGCGCTGAGCCGCGCCCAGCGCCACCGGAGCGCCGCCGTCCCGACACCCCCTCCGCCGTCTACGACCCTCGAAAACCCCTTCGACGACCGGACACGTGAGTGGCAGTATTCCTTTGTGTCGTGCGTGTCTCGTGTTGGGTCGGAAGTGTTCGCCGTGTCCTGACGAACACGAGCGTAGACCAGGACACGTGAAACTCATGTCGTACGTATCGTGCTAGTCCAGACACGCATATACCTGTGTCCCTAACTGTCCGGACACAGGCTCGTATTTTTTTTTTTTTTTATGTTTTTGTTAAACAAACCTAAATAAAACTAACCTAACTCTAATCCTAACAGTCGGGCCAAGTTGGCCCACTGGCCAGCGGCTGCAGTGTTGAAACCCCCCCTGTGCGCTCGGGTTCGAGCCCCCCCTTCTTAGTTCTGTTTCATTTTCTCTTCTTTTTCTTTTTCTTTTCTTTTTCTGTTTTATTTATATATTTATATATATATGTATATATGTATATATTAGTATATATATATATGTATATATACTGTATATTAGCTATAATTTTATATATGTATATAATTTTATATTTAGTAAACTTTTATATGTATATATATTGTATATGTATATATATATATTCTCATGTATATATATACATTATTATATATACACTTTATTGTTAAGTGTTTTCTTATATATGTATATATTTGTATATATATATATATATATATATATATATATATATATATATATATATATATATATATATATATATATATATATATATATATATATATATATATATATATATATATATACTTTATAAATTAAGTATTTTCCTTATATATATATGTACTCTTAAAACATATGTATGTATATTTTCACTATGCATAATTTTACCATATTACAATAATAATATTTATTTTGTACTTTTACCAAATTGTATTTTAGTGTATTTAAATTACTGCAACCATTTGGTGACCAAGTCTAGCATGGGTTTTTTGGCCCAAATGTGTTTTCACACATTCAAGACCTGTACAAGTCATATTGGACTTGATTCATGGCCTTGGGTCCTGTATTTGAACTTTGGTTCAAATTATATACATGGACAAAATACGCAGATAATTAATTATTTAATTTCAATTGTGTGTAGTACTGTTTTTGATTTTCTAAAAATACTTAAAATATTGTTAAAATTATGGAAAAATAGTATTTAGATACTATGTTAAGTTAGCTAATTTAGTATAATTTTTGTAGTATTTAATTTACTATTTTGCCACTAGTTTGGCATATGAAACCAAAACTCATTTTCTGTATACTTAGGAAAAACTGATTTTTATAAAATATTTGTACTGGTTAATAAATTCCAAAAAAATTATAATAAATTTCTATGATTAACAAGGATCACTTTGGTACTTTACTTTAAGAAAAATTAGGCTTTTTATCTATCTCTAAAATTGTTGGAACACAACGATCATTTGATTTATTTATTGATTAATTACGACTTGTAGCTTTTTGTGTCATTTTGAGTTTTAGCCGTGTTGAACCCCACCCCTCACTAGTGTAAAGACCCTAGAAAGTTAGTTAAAGTAGTGTGTCATCCCACATTGGTCTCCTATGCCAATGTCATCATTTTGGCTAGGTGCCCAGTCACAAGTCGTGTTTTACCAATTAGTGTCCTAGTATTTTAGCTTAGTGTAAAAACTAAGTTATTGTATTTACTTCTACAGTGACGAGTTACCGGACATCCGTAGCACTGTTGTCGCAGCTTGTTTTGTTTTGCTTTGCTAGAGGCAAGTACTTTCTATGAACTTTACATATTGTCACATAAATGAACTGCAAAACCCACCATGTTAAATACTGATCCTTGGGATAGCAAGTTAGATCTCTATATGTTGTACTTTCAGTTACTACCATGCTTAGAACAGTCTTGATGTATCTCTCACATGATTAGAATATGGGTTATGGGGAAACTGTTGGTAGAGTACGTGATCATGACCCCCCTATAGTAGCGAGCGAGGTCGCATTTTATATGCATACCTTGCCGTAGGCCATTATCCCGCATTTCTATACGGATGTACACCTATGCCCGTTGACTTGTACG
Source organism: Iris pallida (assembly GCA_029216955.1). NCBI lineage: Eukaryota > Viridiplantae > Streptophyta > Magnoliopsida > Asparagales > Iridaceae > Iris > Iris pallida. The sequence continues at coordinate 2,027,492 of JANAVB010012596.1, forward strand.
TATGTACATTTTATTTACATGTGCCATAGTACATTGTACATCTATTGACCGATCACGTACTTGGTACAGTTTTAAACACTACATGTACATCTGTCTCTATGACATATGTATCCTTGCCATGATAGATTGTGTGATGCCATGTTTCCAGTTATTTCCTCTTATGTTCATTTACATGTTTTATATGCTAGTTTGCTAGATTCGGTACTTGCTCCCGTCCTGACAGGATAACGTTGTAGGTGTCCTTACTGAGGAGGAGTTACTCTGCGACACATATTATGGAGTTACTGCCGAGGACCCGTCTCTGCTTTACGAGGATGTTCCTGCGGGGAACCTCGCCTAGTTGTCTTTTGTTTACTTAGACTTTTGAGAGTAGACATGTATTAGACTATATATTTTGTAACTGGACATGTATCCAGTTTTACATTTCAGTTCACTTGTACTTGGACATTTTACTATATACGACGACTTTTGTGTTTGGAGCATTTATGATTCTTCTTCACTTATAGAACTGTTAGCACATTTAGTCTTATCCTGTTGTCTTTAGAACAGCTTACTACGTTTTATCTCAACATAGGCTGGGCATGACTCGGCCTGGCCCAACAATTTGGGTAGCGGGTCGTGACAATAGTAGCTACTTATCAGTAGCTCTACATCATCAAAAGAACCTAAAAATGTTGTCTCCAGTCAGGAGGGAGCAAAGTACAATTCATGATAATCCAACAATTGAAATAATAATAGAATTATGCACTTTTAAACAATTTGAAATAAACAGTTCTCCAGCAGTTAAAACATTGTGATGTGAATAGGCAATAAATATGACCGGATTGGGTTGTACAGTGAATGATATGGCTTATCCCCGTGTGTATGAGGGGTAAGCTAATACAGTTCTAAATTATTACTTTGGATGTGGTCATACTCATTACACTACTCCCCCAGTACCCAACAGTCAATCAGTCATTGCTCTCAGAGAGAGTTCCGTGTTGCATCGTGGTTTAAACTTGCAATAAAACGATTACTAAATAATTGTAAACTAACACAAAATGTACTTGCCTTTTGTTTACGACTGGAAACGGTGTTGGTTCCGGGAAGATGCTAGGTTCGTCTCCGAAATCCTACAGTTGGAGAACTTGACTTAGAACAATTGTGAAACCAAGCTAGGTGTGCTAGTTGCAATCTCTAGTAGCAGGTCCTAGTCAGATTTTAAGTTTGTTTATTCTACTGCTAACGGTTTACGACGCGTGCTACGTTGGTTCTCATTTAGTTGGATAGCCAGTTTCTGGTTTTTCTTGGAAAAATTATCGTTACCGGTTAATTCGCAAAACTTTGTATTTTTAATATTATACATATAAAACTATATTTTCTTTCAATGATAAAACGTGGGTTTTGTTAATTATCAATATTTTAATCAAGTTATTTTACCGTAAAAAATCCTTATTTAATTTATACAAAATATTTAATAACCATTTATATAACTAAGCGCCTAATTACGAAGAAGATAAACCAACCAGAAAATAAAGGAAAAATCAACCAAGAAAAATAAATGAAAAACCTAGACTACGCAATACAGGGGCACAGCTGACAGAATAGGAATATGGGCTTATGCCCTTACAAACTTTACATAAATTAAAATAAGAGAAAATTAGTTAGCTCTGACTAATATCCCGTATTTTAAATATCGAAAACAAAAGTAAAAATAAAATAAATAAAATCTTAGGAGTCTCAGACTTGGTCCAATCGTCACTATTTGTTGCTAATGCCTCAACGTCCGGGTAAAACCGGTTTCGTTTGCATTTCGCTAGGACCCACGGACCGGTATGGTCGTCGCCCAAAAATCCATAAATAATTTCCGAAAACCAATTTGAAATTCATTTCTAAAATTTTATAAAAATTTGGACAGCATTTCCTCTATTTTCGGGACAACCCAAAACTGGGAAAATGTGCCGAAACACCCATAATAAAAGTCCCAAACCAGGGAACACCCAGAAATTAACTTCTAAACCATTTTACACCAAAATTAAATTCACAGAATAATTCCCGAAGCTTAATCGGAAACCCGAAATATAGTTTCGGGAATTCCGAAATGAAATCGGAAACCACATCGCCCAAAATCCAGAAAACATATTTCGGAAAAATCTGAAATAAACACAGAACATCACAGAACGTCTCCGAAAAATCCGAAGTCACTACGTCGACCTAAAACCGAATTTCCGGGAGGGAATCGGGGACCATTATCATCATCGGCTACCGAATAAATGGAATGGGACCCGAATTATACCTTGGGTTGCTCGGCTAGAGCTCTCAGATGAAAATTTTGGAAGAAAACCCAGTTCCCGCGAAATCGGGAAAGTCCGAATACGCGGACAGCAAAGGACAGCTGCGGAACGGGAGATCGGGGTCGAGATCCGGTACGGGGCACGCTGCTAACAGCGGGGAGGAGCGCTGTGGGTGCTGGACAGGGCCGAAAGGGGAGGCCGGCGGGAAACGGTGCCGAAGGTGGGCGGCCAGGGGCGCTCGGCAGGGGTGCAGCACCGGGAACGACGCCGGAGCTTGGGGGTCCGGCGGGAGATGCGCGCCGGAGCTAGGGCAGCGCAGGGGCGCGCTGGCGCGGGTCCGGCAGGGAAGATCGGGGGCGGCACGCGGAGTCGGCCGCGGGGCGGCGCCGGGGAGACCGCGCGGAAGACGGTGGCGCGGCCTGGGGGTCGGGCCCGGGGATCGGGGTCGGCGCTGGAGCGGGGGTCCGGCGGGGCGGCGCGGATGCGGCTCGGGCTCGGCGCTCGGGTGGGCGGCCGCTCGGGTCGGGTGCTCGGGTGCTCAGGTCCTTGGGAAAAAGAGGAAGAGTGAGGGAGAGTGGGTTTGAGAGTGAGGGGGGTGATGGGTTTGTACTGGTGCTAGCTTGTGGAGGAAATGGTGGTGGTGGTGTTTGGTTTAAAAAGGGGAGTGGGGAAGTAACGTGTGGGGATGAGCATTAAGAGGAGAAATAAGGGGATCATGGGCCTGGTCGTGGGGACCAGGTCGGGTGGGTTTAAAAGTTTTTTTTAAAAGAATGGTTTTGAGTTTGGGTTTGGGAAGAAATAGGTTTGGGTTCAGGACGATTGGCTGGGTTTGGATCCAAATCAAAAACTCAACCCAATAACAATAATTCCGAAATAACTAAAATAAAATTTGTAAATCTACTAAAATAACTTATTATTAACTAATATAATTTAAATGCCAAACAAAATTTTTGAAATTACTAATTTAATTAACGGATTTAGGATCAGGGTTTTACAACCTTCCCTCCTTAGAAAATTTCGTCCTCGAAATTTCAAAGATAAGGGCCGGGGTACAATCAAAAAAACATAGCCTTAAACAAAAATGAACTTTAAATCAGCAGGCACGATCGGGATTATCAGAATATGATCTGAAATAGGATTGGAATGTTTGTTGTAATCAAAATCATTTTAGGCACGAGAAAGAACCTAGGTACAACCAGGATCATAGAATAGGAGAGAACCAAATGAGGTTTCGTGAAACAGGAAAGGCAAGAAAGGAGCGGAGGTCATCATTTTATTGAGAAGGCAGAAGGTAATGGAATCTTTTGAGATGAGGAACCTAAATGTTAAATCAAATTGGAATGGGGTACAAAGATTTGTGACTCAGGAAGGATAGAAAAGTTGTACGATAGTAGGATATTAGAGATGATTAGAATATTATACCTATGATAGGAATGTAATCGAGTGAAACATTTCCATTGAGGGCCGAGTGATGATCAAAGAGGATAGAAAGTATGTCGTTTCACTGTTCAACGGTCAGAAGATAAAATATGCGGGAAAAGACTTACAAGATAACTATCTAATGCTTCCAAAATCTGTAACTAAATAATAATAAATAAATAAATGAATAAATAAATAAATAAATAAGATATAAGAATATATGTATGCAACGTACTAAGGTTGAAACAGAAAAGAGATTGAGGTAAAAGAGATTGATATGGTCCTAATAAGTCTTTAGGAAGATCAAGTAGAATTTTGTAGGGAATCTTTTCTTTCTGGTTGTGACAAGAGATTTCTGGAAATGGAGACAACCGCTAGAAATGTAAATCCTCTAATCATGCAAAAGTCAGAATGATTTGATAGTGCAAAAGACAACCATGGTATGAATATAGTCTGAATAATATTCGGGAACCAAATATGTTTGAAGTCATTTTGTCTCAAATTCATGCCTCGCCAGAGTGCACCTGACTGCAGTGAATTTTTGACCCAATAACTTGAATAATTTTAGGTTACCGAGTAGTCTGTCAACTTTATCCATTTCATGGCTAAGTAACATAGAAGATCAATATGGTGCATTTAGGACATAGTCACGATAATATCCGAAAACCTATGAACACCCGAAATCACTTCAACTTTAGAGTCTTTGCCTTGCCAGTGCGCAATTGGCTGCAGTAAACTCGCAGTTTTCATAATTCAGACAATTGACTATAACGCAATGTGCGAAGTCATATTAGGTCACGGAATATTTTCCCAAACTTTGTCCATAAGAATTTCAAAGGAGTTTCCAAAAAAATTCAAACGAGTTCTAAGGTTCTAGTCATGATAGGAAAAGATGTTGATGTATGTTCTTCTGGTTTCAAGAAAATTTATCAGGAAAAATATGTGTTCCAGTAGCTCTTGAGATTTAAGAGATTTGATTTTGAAGAAATTGATCAAACTTGAGTATGACTAATTGAGTTGGACACAGGATAAGGTAGAAGAATCAGAGCTTTGAATTGAGTTGAAGAAGCCAATAAGAATATTCTCGATAAATCACTTAAAGGATACAGACGTTTACCAAAATTATTTGAAGAAATAATTTCTTATCCAAGGAAAGTTTTGAGAATGTGATGGGTAAGTAGGGTTGACACAAAAGAAGTATGTCTTTATGGATTCAAGGAAGTCAGGTTAAAATGTTTTAGTAAAGCCAACAAGGGGATGGTTCAATAATTTAAAAGTTTTCAATGATTTAAAGAAGATTTAATAATAGGATGGATTCAATTCTCTGACCGTTCGTACTTCACGATACTCAAGCATTGAGTTTTAAAAACTGTCTAGGCCTTGAATTGATCAAGAAGTTGCATAGAGAGGGTAGGGCTTCAGGTTGAGTGGAGGGGGATCAAAATAAACTATTTGGAATACCCTAGGAGATAACAATCAGTATTGGAAGTATTTTTGAAAATATCTTTTAGGAAAATCATGAACTAACTAAACTGAACCAATTCTTTTGGTAATAATTAACCTTGAGGCTTTATAGTTCCAGAAGAATTTGGTTCAGGATTAGTTCCGAGAAAGTCAATTAAAATGAGGTTAAGGCGAATGGTTGGATATGCTAGTCGTAGAAGTACTCGGATAGATAAGGGTTTATTAGAATTAGAAACTCTAGATAGCGAACGAGTCTGGATTCCAAATAAAGATAGAGAAATAAGATTTGATCGACTAGTGGAGAAGTTTGAAAAAATAGGTTTGCAGACGAAGGAGATTGAAAAGTTCTAATATTGGTCCATAAATAGCGAAAAAAACATAAATCCTAAGGGATGCTAAAAATATGTTAAAGATATGGGAAGGAGATAATTCCCGAAAATCATGGGATGCTAAAAGATACAAAAATCTAGGAAATAAAATATGTAGTAACATATACCATCATACAGTCGACCTAAACTGGTTAAGGTCAAAATTCACTCCTTATGTCATTATCACTCCAATTGTTATAAGTACCAACTAATATCTGGGTATTCTAAAATTCTATTCTTCCAATTCTTAATCACCAATATATCCTTGATAAATATCGCCTTACATACCTTCTCATTAAGATTACAATCCTCAAAAATTGTATCGTAGGGGAAAGATATCTACCATAAGGTGTAACCAAGAATTTTATTCATATTGGAGAATTACAGCAAGACTCTCATGATTATTCTAAGGACATCCTGTTACAACTTCTTATAACAATAGATAATGCTACTCAGCAGTTCTAGGTACTAGTCTTCATGGCTCTGGCTCTTGTACGAGCAGTCTCCAACTGCTTCATCTTCTTCTATGATCCTCAAGTCTGTATCATGCCTTTCTGCAGTGGGTGTAGGAGGCAAGGTCTGCTCGATAGGAAGAGAGTTCCTAGGTTGCGGCGTAGCAGGTGTTGCTGGGATAGGTGCTCTGGTACGATGGAAAGATAAGAGGCAGTCCTTTACTCGATGTTCAGCGGATCCACATGCCAAACATTGTCCCAATCTCTTGCGGCAACTATTGGCTAGATGACCAGGCCTCTTACAGTAGGCACAAGCCAATAGCTTCTTACGACATGACTGTCGGGAAGTAGAGTACTTGATGGGACCCAAATATCTTCTAGATTCAGGGGTATCCCTCCTAGGGTGAGGTTCCGCACCAACTCGGTTTAAGATAGCCAAGGCTACGTCATTGACATCCTTCATAATATCTCTCGTGATATCAATCTGTCTCTGCTGGGCCTCGGCTTGGGCCTTCTGGGACTCCAGGATTCCTTGAAATAGGGCAACCATTTGGGAGGTGTCTGCTGGTACCGGTGGGGCGACAGGAGTAACTATCATAACAGGAGATGGTAAAATTGCCGTGGACGAAATAGGTTCGGCTATAGTATGAGCTGTGCTGGGGACTTGTGCAGCAAAGGAGGAATTGATGAGCTGCAAAGGAGAAGGGTTGGAACGGGCCTGAAAAAGAGGGGTGTGATCAGGAGATAACACCTTGTCATCAGCAGGACTGGAATGGGTTGTCTTTCCTCTAGTCATAGTCTGAAAGGTTTAGGAAGCAAACATAAGCAAGGTAGCCTACCAGTCTATAACAACCAAAAATATTTATTTATAATATAATTCGGTCCTATATTGTGATAAATTAATGTTCTAGTGTTCTAAATGTTCTAGAGGTGTTCTCCTAAGTTGTTGTTGAGAGAAGGACCTGTATGGGCCACCACTAAAAATATGTCACGCCTCGATCCCAAATAATTGGGTTGAACCGGATCATGCCCAGCCTGCACCGTTGTGAGACGGCGGCAGTAAGCTGTTCCATAAGCAGGTAATCACAACAACATCTATACATTTGTCACAACTGAATATTCGAGAATTTTAAAACTTTTATTAATCAACAAAATTACAACTGATAATAGAAATAGTTTTTCTTTTAAACTACAATAACTGAAAATTGAAAATAACAACAGCTAAAAGGTAGGTTCGTCATCTCCAAGATTAGCATTCTCTGGTAACACAGCTGGGTTCAACTCAGGGTCATAGTAGCTACTTATCAGTAATGTCCCAAATTCGTGATACGTATTTAGTGTACGTATACGTGTTTTGGACCCATATTTTATTTAGTCATGATTAGTTATCTTGGTTTATTTTGCATTGGCTTGGTTTTATTGGCATTGATAGTTCAATTGGTTTTAATGGTTCATTGATTTATTTTTGGATTAGTGAGGCTTGGTTTATTTCATGATTTATTTGGTTTAAATTGCTAGAGAGAGAGTTTATTGGCCTTGACTTGGTTCACCTTGGTTTATCTTGGCTTGGTTTATTTTGGGTTGACATGGAGAACCACCACCACCCTACCATAAATATCAATCTCCCTCTCTCTCTCTCCTCATTTATTTTCTTCATCTTCCTCCTCATTACTCTTTCCTCTCCACCATTAACACACCACCAACCTAGGCAAGTTGCATCTTGCTATCACTTGAGGGCTATATTTTATTTGTCTAATAGTTTTATTAGCTCATTTTAAGCAACATTAGAACTTGAGTTTTCTCCATTTAGAGCTTGGAATTTTATAGATCTAGGATTGAAGTATTTTCGGATTTTGGTGGTTTTGATCTATAAAACTTGTTCATTTTCATGTTTTGATTGTTCCATGTGGAAGAGAATTTAATTTTACACAAGTTAGAACCTTGAAAATCCAAATTTGGTTTTGTTTTGGTCAAGATATGAAGATTGGAATTTTAGGGTTCTTGAGAGTTTCCTTTCGGCCTGGAGAAGAAGACCCCCCCCGGCCTGCGCTCTTTAGTGCAGGGCTGACTTGCGCTCGGCCCCCTGGGCTGAACTGCACAACCACCCTCTCGGCCAGCGCTCCTTAGCGCAGGGCTGACCCGCGCTCGGCCCTCTGGACCAAACCGCGCACCCTCCTGCGCAACCTGATCCCTGCGCGCTTGGATCCAGCGTAATCTGACCCTCGCGCAATCCATCCTCTGCGCAATCCAACCTAGCGCACTTGGCTCTGGCGCAGTTCGACTCCAGCGCGCTTGTGTCATGCCCCAGAACCAGAATACTGGAGAGCGGGGGAGTGACTCAGCCAGCTACGTATTACGGGTAGAAGAATACCGTATAATACGATCAATGCTGTCTAACCAGACGAGGGGGTGCATACTACATAAAAGTCTTACTATGGTCATTACACATCTATTATCTCAATCATTCAAACAAGAAGCAGAAATATAGAACATGTAAGATAAAGCAGCAAGGCGTCCCAAACGCTTTGTCAAAATGTTCTTGATATCTGGCTTTACAAAATATAGCCAGATTGATGTAGCAAAAGTATACACAATTGTTATCAGCTGCAGCCTGACTTAGTTACAATTATGCAAAAGTAAGTACAAGACGATCCGACTAACATGTCGGTGCCAAACGGCAAGGTATAAAGTATTTAACAAAACGAGCGGGGAAGTAAGGAAACCCACTCGAGTCCTCCTGCGATCATCCTTCTGGTGTTGACCATCTTGGAGGTAGAAGTAAGCTGGATCCTCGGGAACCGGCTCTAAATCTGGCCATGCAAAACCAGAGAGGTTAGACCTCTAATAGCAAGTACCTCAAGGAAGGACGATATGAAGGATTAAACCAGTAAGTAAAGGAATATAATGATAATAGATCTCTGCTTGCTACTGGAACTCACATCACATCAAGACACTTCGAACCAACCTCCCAACCAAACAAGGACAGAAGTTGGCCCGTCATGTCCTGACATTCTGATCATCCCAGTTAGGTAACAGAGTAGGTACAGTACACAAACAATTCATCTTGAACGGCCAATCAACTACTACGGCTTGCTATTATGAGTTCCAAGTTATCCTGGAATAATGCAATTAGGGATTCCTCAGTTCTTACTATGTGCAAGCAAGGCTAGTCTATCCAGTCAATCAATTGGCCCATGCATGAATTAGACGAGTCCTAGCAGGACGCTCGCCAATATACAATATACAATAATAATAAAAGCATATACTGTTCCCTGCCCGTGTGGCAGATTTACAGTATCTGTGGGAACCAGCCGGCCCGTCGGGTACTACTCGTTCCAAGGGGGCTGCCATGTAAGAATTCGGAAATCCATTCTCTCCATGCAATCATTATTTTATTTAACTTAATAGTCCCTACGTTGAGTGAAATTCTATGCCGTAGATCATGGTCATTCAAATGAGTACTTTCGTACGGGGTACGATATGCACAACTCTACAACGATACCAGTGCGGTTAGGTTGCAGGTCTTACATAGCGTAATGCAACAATCAAATCTAACCACGGTAATCATGCCTTGACCATAAAGTACACATGCTGGTTTTTGGAAGATAAAAATAACTAAATAAATAAATAAATAATTTGAAGCCTGCATGTGCCTGTATGCCAATATTCGAGATTAGCCAGTTGATTACAATAGTTCATTATATGAACGTGTCTCATTCGTTCAGTTCAATAAGACGACTAGCCAGCCTCTTTAGTTCCAACTAGGAACGCATGATCAATTTTAGTCAAGCTAACAATTATCATCAATGGTATCAAGACATGAAAGTCAACTAGTATTCAGTGGGGTCGAGTCTACAACCTTCAGGGTTTAATTCCAGTCAATCCGGGTATCTATAACTCAATTCATGACACATGGTACATCCCACGTAACAATCTATAATTAATAGAAATATTAACATATCATGATTTATCAAGTTTATGCAAAAAGGCGTAAGGATATAAAATGGACGTAAAATATCTAATAAAATATCAATATTCAGGGCTATAGAATAGTCATGCGGCTAAGTCTAATGCGGCCAGGATGAGTCTTATGCGGCAAGAAAAAGAGTCGGGTTCATGCGGCTCAGGGGGTAGAGGCGCATGCGGCTGAAGAGGCAGGAACCTATGCGGCTGGCGAGTGGGACTAGCTCCCATGCGGCAAGCAGAAAAGGGTGTTCCATGCGGCTAGGATGAATTGGACTCATGCGGCCAAAAAAGGCAAGACACATGCGGTCAGCGGGAAGGATACTCATGCGGCTGGCGGGAATGAGTCCATGCGGCTCAACCAAGTCGAACCCCATGCGGCCGGGTCAAGGAGATTGCTTATGCGGCTGGCGGGAGGGGAAGTTCATGCGGCTATAAGGTTCAGGACCTCATGCGGCCAGCGAGTGAGCCTGGTTCATGCGGCTAGATTTGGAGAGAAATCCATGCGGTCAAGAAAGACGAGGGCGCATATGTGGTTAAGTGGGGAAAGTCCATGCGGCTAGGAGAACTCCCTATGCGGCTGGGCTCAAAATGAGTCTCATGCGGCCGGGTAGAAACTTTCCATGCGGCTGGGAATCACTTGCCGCATGAATTATTCATGCGGTCAAGTCAAGTACTGTTCTTCTTCTCCAAGTTTCAGAGAAGAAGAACACCATGAACCCAAGCTTCAAAGTTCCATAAAACCTTCATCCAGAGTCCAAATTCGAACTTCCTTAGGTCAAAATTGGGTAGAACAAAATTCTCTACAACATGGAACCATCAAAACTTGAAGATAACAAAGTTTACTAGATCAAAACCTAAGAAACCCAAAAATGTAACAAACTTAAATCTACAACAAATTAGCCATGGAAATTAAAAATGCTAAGTACTAAAGAGACTAAGAATCAAATAAGGAGGATGATGGAACAATAATAATGGGAATCCATCAAGAAGCAAGTTGGCACTTGCCTACGGTTTGGTAGGTGGAGAGAGAGTAATGAAGAAGAAGAAGAGGAGTAATGGTGAAGAAGTAAAATAAATGAGGAGAGAGAAGGGAGAAGGTGACTTAAATAGAAAGGTGGTGGTAGGTGGGAGTTGGGCCGGGTCCAATGGGTCCAATAAGGCTAACCCGAAAGTAAGACTAAAGCAGGAAATAAAATGCAGGTAATAAAATTACAGGAAGAAATATAGAAATAAAATTGCAGGAAATAATTTAACATGAAAATTAAAGAGCAGCTAATTAATTAACATGAAGTTATTAAGAATTTAAATACAGAATACTACATGATAAATGCTAAATAAATACATTCAGGCAATATACGTATTAAAATACGCATTCTGGGAACGGGGAGTGACATCTCTACCCTCCTTAGAAAAATTCCGTCCTCAGAATTTCAAATTCAAGCAAGATAGAAACATCGGGGCTAAACCAATCTAAGTACAAGCAATTCAATCAAGCAATTATTTTACAATGCCCATAGCAAGTAACATATATGTAAATCCATCAATCTACGATATCAAACAATTCTACCCATAAGGTGATAAGCATGAGGGATCAAGACAATCAAGGTATACAGAAAAAGATATACCTTGTGAGTCAAACAGGTGTGGATATCGTGATCGGATATCATCCTCACGTTCCCACGTTGACTCCCCTAAAGAGTGATGACCCCAAGCAACCCGGACAAGACTAATTGTTCGGTTCTTGAGTATCTTCTCTCTTCGGTCCAAAATAGACACAGGCTGTTCCTCGTAAGACAGGTTGGTACCAACAACCAGCTCAGAATGATCAAGGATATGGCTTGGGTCCGATATATACCTTCGCAACTGAGATACATGAAATATGTCATGCACCTCTCGTAACGAAGGTGGAAGGGATAAACGATAAGCAACATCGCCTATCCTCTCAAGAATAACAAATGGGCCCAAGTACCGCGGACTCAACTTCCCGCGAACGCCAAACCTAATGACCCCACGGGTAGGTGAGATCCTCAAGAATACGTGGTCCCCAACAGAAAACTCTAGCGGCCTACGATGCTGGTCCGCCCAATGACGATGCCGATCCTGTGCAACTCGAAGTCGCTCTCTAATTTCTTTGACTAATTCAACTGTCTGAACAATCATTTCTGGGCCTAATATCTTCCTCTCCCCGATATCATCCCATGCCAGCGGCGATCTACACTTCTTACCATATAGTGCTTCGAATGGCGCCATCTGGATACTGGCTTGATAACTGTTGTTGTATGAGAACTCGACCAAGTGAAGGTGACTCTCCCAAGACCCTCCAAAATCTAGAGTGCAAGCTCGCAACATGTCTTCCAAAGTCTGAATCGTCCTTTCTGATTGCCCGTCCGTCTGCGGATGGTAAGCCGTGCTAAATCTTAACTTGGTACCCAGACTATGATGTAAGCTCTTCCAAAAATACGATGTAAAGCGGGTATCCCGATCCGACACAATACTGACAGGAACTCCATGCTGCCTGACTATCTGTTGCATATACAACTCTGCCAACTTTTCTGTAGGTTGCCCTACTCTGAAAGGAAGAAAATGTGCCACCTTCGTAAGCCGATCTACTATCACCCAAATAGCATCTTTACCACTTGGTGATCTCGGTAAACCGGTCACAAAGTCCATTGTAATATGCTCCCATTTCCATTTCGGGACATGAAGCGGTTGCAATAATCCAGCTGGCCTCTGCTGTTCTGCCTTTACTTGCTGACATATCAAGCAACGGGAAACAAACCTAGCTATCTCCCTCTTCATCCCGTTCCACCAGAAGTGCTGCTTGATATCTTGGTACATCTTGGTCCCTTCAGGGTGAATAGAATATTGAGAACTGTGAGCTTCTGCCATAACCTCCTGTCTGATATCTCCACTAGGAACACATAGGCGTGACCCAAACCTAAGTGTGCCATCTTCATGGATTTGCATCTCCTTTCTGAGTCCTGACTCACATTCTGTCCTAAGCTTCTGAATCCTTGGGTCCTGTGCCTGAGCTGCCTTGATCCTGTCTACCAAGTCGGATTGAACTTGTAGACTAGCCAGAATTCCTATATCACTAGAAATTATAACTTCAATGCCCATCTCCTGAAGGTCTTCTAAGATATGTCTCTGCGTTGTCAACATAAATGCGCCGCCTCTTCTGCTGAGAGCGTCTGCTACCACATTAGCCTTGCCTGGATGATACTGAAGCTCCACGTCATAATCCTTGATCAACTCCAACCATCTTCTCTGCCTCATGTTCAGTTCCTTCTGGGTAAAGATGTACTTCAGACTTTTGTGATCTGTGTATATCTCCACTCGGTCACCATATAAGTAATGCCTCCATAGCTTCAGAGCAAACACTACTGCCGCCAATTCCAAATCATGAGTTGGATAATTCTTCTCGTGGTCCCGAAGCTGCCTAGATGTATATGCTATCACCTTCCCATGCTGCATGAGGACACATCCAAGTCCTTTACCTGACGCATCACAATATACGGTAAAACCTCCAGGTCCAACTGGCAATGTAAGAATGGGCGCTGATATCAACTTCTGCTTCAGATTTTCAAATAAGGCCTGGCATTCTACAGACCAAACGAATGGTACATCCTTCCGTGTCAAGCGGGTCATGGGTGCTGAAAGCCTTGCAAAGTCTGACACGAACCTTCTGTAATATCCTGCCAATCCCAAGAAACTCCGTACATCAGCTACGGTCTTGGGTACTGGCCAACTCTTCACTGCTTCTACCTTCTTGGGATCCACTGCTACTCCAGTTCCTGATACAATATGACCCAAAAATGAAATATGATCCGTCCAGAACTCACACTTGCTGAACTTGGCATACAACTGGTTCTCTCTCAGAACCTGCAACACTTTCCTGAGGTGGTCTTCATGCTTCTCTTCACTAGCAGAGTACACAAGAATGTCGTCGAGAAATACTACGACAAACTGATCTAAATACGACATAAAGATGCGGTTCATCAAATCCATGAAGATAGCTGGAGCATTGGTCAAACCAAACGGCATTACTAAAAACTCATAATGCCCATACTTCGACCTGAATGCTGTCTTGGGAATATCTTCCTTCCGAACCCTCACCTGATGGTACCCCGAACGAAGATCTATCTTGGAGAAAACTCTGGCCCTGCTCAACTGATCAAATAAGTCGTCGATCCTTGGTAGTGGGTACTTGTTCTTTACTGTTGCCGCGTTAAGCTTCCTGTAATCGATGCATAATCTGGATGATCCATCCTTCTTCCCCACAAGTACCACTGGTGCTGCCCATGGCGACACGCTAGCTTGGATGAACTTCTTCTCCTTCAGTTCCTCTATATGTTGATACACCTTGGCCTGCTCTGAATCCGCCATTCTGTAAACCCGATCTGATATCGGTTTAGTTCCTGGTGCCAATTCTATGCTGAACTCAATATCTCTAACCGGTGGTAGACCTGGAAGTTCTTCGGGAAATACGTCTAGAAATTCTTCAACTACCTTCGGAACTTGAACTTCTTCCATTGTTGTTACTACTCCCTGCTCTTGCTGAGTTGCCTCTGACCTGACCAAGGTGAACCTCTCCATGCCTGGAATATCAAAAGATACACTTCCACTACGACAATCTATTGTCGCATGACTGTCTTTCAGCCAGTCCATGCCTAAGATAACGTCGAAATTTCCAACAGGAAATTCTATCAACCGGGCGGGTAAAGGATGCCCGCACACCACAACACTACATGCTAAACTAACTCTACTAACTCCCACGAGCCCATTACCAGTGAGTATATTCAACCTCCCTGGCAATGCCTCGAACTCCACTCCTAGTCGTGTCGTAAATTGTGCAGATATAAATGAATGGGATGCTCCCGAATCAAATAATGCTACTGCGGGATATGAGACGACGAGAATGTTACCTGCCACAACATCTCCTGATGCCAATGCCTCTTCCAAGGACAGTGTGAATGCCTGCCCCCGACCTCCTTGCTGGTTCCCATGCTGTGGCCTAGCCTGGTGCTGCTGCTGGCCCCTGCCTTGATGATGCTGGGGTGGTCTATGCTGGTGTTGCTGCATCGGCGGCCCCTGCTGCCGAAACATCTGAGCCTGTGATACTAACGGACGCTGCGCCAACGGCCTCACTGCCAATGCTGGTCCTCGATACTGCCCTGCCCCAGGTGCTGGCAGAGCAGGAAACTGCTGCCCTGGTCCTCCTGCCCTCGAATTCATGGGACATGTGGTAACCCGATGGTCTAGATTTCCACATATCAGACACAGTCCGTTCAATGTCCGACACACATCCCTAGTGCGCCCCATCTTCCCACAATAAGTGCAGCCCGCCGGGGGTTGCTGGTTCTTCCGCTGTTGCTGTTGCTGCTGCCTGGGTGGTGGTGCTGGCCCTCGCATCGCCACATCGTGGACACGAATGCCAGGGGATGGTGCTGTTGTTCGGGGCGCTGCTCCCCCTCCTCCTTCAATCTGACTGTGGGATCTCTTCTGACCCCCAGTCCTTACTGCAAGCCTCTGAATGGTGATCTCATACCTTCGAGTCGCCGTCAATATCTCATCAAAAGTCTGGTAATTGTGCCCTTCTATCAATTGCAAGAGCTCAAGATGAAACCCTTGCTGGAACCTCATAGCCCTCTGGCGCTCCGTCGCTACCATCTCTGGGGCAAATCTACTCAATCTGCAGAACTCCGCTGCATAAGCATTTACAGTCTTGCCAGCCTGTCTGAGGCTGATAAACTTCTGTTGTAGCTCAAACTGCGCCACAACTCCATAATACTTCGTCTTGAACCTTACAGTAAAATCGTCCCATGCAACAGGACGTCTGATGCCTACTTCCTCTGCTTTCCACCAATCACGTGCGAGATCCTGAAGTAACAACTTCACCTGATCCACACGTTCTTCTGCCGGCACCTTAGCTGCTGTCAAAATAGCCTCAATATTCTTAAGCCATGCATCTGCTGAGATGGCATCTTCCGTGCCTTCGAAACGGCGGGGGTTGTACTTGCAAAATCGGGCTGACGCTCCTGAATCTGGCCTCGCCCCTCTTTCCAATGCCGTCTGTAATCCTTGGTTGAGTAGTACATTCTGCTCCTGCAACTGAGCGTGCATGCGCTGCTGGGCTAACATCTGGTGTTGCTGAGTGGCCATCATCCCTCTCATGATCTCTAGAAGGGCTGGTGTGTCCACTTGGGTAGGTGGAACTGTCGGTGGGGGTGGAATGTCCGGATACTGCGGTCCAACCGCTGGTTCTACTATCACCTCTTTTGAATAGCCTCATGAAGTGGTTCTGACCCTTGTTGCTGACCAATCTGGTCAGGTTGTCCATGCTGCTGTCCATGTTGTTGCTGTCCAGCTCTGACAGGTGCGGACGAGGTGCCCCTAAGAAAAGGGACAAGAGAACAATCAAACGACCGGACATGAAGGATCGATGAAGTCAAAGGATACTGGAATGTCAAGCTAGAGTTGAGAATTGACGAATCATGAGATCAAGGGGGAACATGTGTGATTGAGACATCCCATAAATCAAAACACCCCACAAGTCAGAAATCAGACCTGCATGGGACACCACTAAAACCTTGTCACGCCCCAGAACCAGAATACTAGAGAGCGGGGGAGTGACTCAGCCAGCTACGTATTACGGGTAGAAGAATACCGTATAATACGATCAATGCTGTCTAACCAGACGAGGGGGTGCATACTACATAAAAGTCTTACTATGGTCATTACACATCTATTGTCTCAATCATTCAAACAAGAAGCAGAAATATAGAACATGTAAGATAAAGCAGCAAGGCGTCCCAAACGCTTTGTCAAAATATTTTTGATATCTGGCTTTACAAAATATAGCCAGATTGATGTAGCAAAAGTATACACAATTGTTATCAGCTGCAGCCTGACTTAGTTACAATTATGCAAAAGTAAGTACAAGACGATCCGACTAACATGTCGGTGCCAAACGGCAAGGTATAAAGTATTTAACAAAACGAGCGGGGAAGTAAGGAAACCCACTCGAGTCCTCCTGCGATCATCCTTCTAGTGTTGACCATCTTGGAGGTAAAAGTAAGCTGGATCCTCGGGAACCGGCTCTAAATCTGGCCATGCAAAACCAGAGAGGTTAGACCTCTAATAGCAAGTACCTCAAGGAAGGACGATACGAAGGATTAAACCAGTAAGTAAAGGAATATAATGATAATAGATCTCTGCTTGCTACTGGAACTCACATCACATCAAGACACTTCGAACCAACCTCCCAACCAAATAAGGACAGAAGTTGGCCCGTCATGTCCTGACATTCTGATCATCCCAGTTAGGTAACAGAGTAGGTACAGTACACAAACAATTCATCTTGAACGGCCAATCAACTACTACGGCTTGCTATTATGAGTTCCAAGTTATCCTGGAATAATGCAATTAGGAATTCCTCAGTTCTTACTATGTGCAAGCAAGGCTAGTCTATCCAGTCAATCAATTGGCCCATGCATGAATTAGACGAGTCCTAGCAGGACGCTCGCCAATATACAATATACAATAATAATAAAAGCATATACTGTTCCCTGCCCGTGTGGCAGATTTACAGTATCTGTGGGAACCAGTCGGCCCGTCGGGTACTACTCGTTCCAAGGGGGCTGCCATGTAAGAATTCGGGAATCCATTCTCTCCATGCAATCATTATTTTATTTAACTTAATAGTCCCTACGTTGAGTGAAATCCCATGCCGTAGATCATGGTCATTCAAATGAGTACTTTCGTACGGGGTACGATATGCACAACTCTACAACGATACCAGTGCGGTTAGGTTGCAGGTCTTACATAGCGTAATGCAACAATCAAATCTAACCACGGTAATCATGCCTTGACCATAAAGTACACATGCTGGTTTTTGGAAGATAAAAATAACTAAATAAATAAATAAATAATTTGAAGCCTGCATGTGCCTGTATGCCAATATTCGAGATTAGCCAGTTGATTACAATAGTTCATTATATGAACGTGTCTCATTCGTTCAGTTCAATAAGACGACTAGCCAGCCTCTTTAGTTCCAACTAGGAACGCATGATAAATTTTAGTCAAGCTAACAATTATCATCAATGGTATCAAGGCATGAAAGTCAACTAGTATTCAGTGGGGTCGAGTCTACAACCTTCAGGGTTTAATTCCAATCAATTCGGGTATCTATAACTCAATTCATGACACATGGTACATCCCACGTAACAATCTATAATTAATAAAAATATTAACATATCATGATTTATCAAGTTTATGCAAAAAGGCGTAAGGATATAAAATGGACGTAAAATATCTAATAAAATATCAATATTCAGGGCTATAGAATAGTCATGCGGCTAAGTCTAATGCGGCCAGGATGAGTCTTATGCGGCAAGGAAAAGAGTCGGGTTCATACGGCTCAGGGGGTAGAGGCACATGCGACTGAAGAGGCAGGAACCTATGCGGCTGGCGAGTGGGACTAGCTCCCATGCGGCAAGCAGAAAAGGGTGTTCCATGCGGCTAGGATGAATTGGGCTCATGCGGCCGAAAAAGGCAAGACACATGCGGTCAGCGGGAAGGATACTCATGCGGCTGGCGGGAATGAGTCCATGCGGCTCAACCAAGTCGAACCCCATGCGGCCGGGTCAAGGAGATTGCTTATGCGGCTGGCGGGAGGGGAAGTTCATGCGGCTATAAGGTTCAGGACCTCATGCGGCCAGCGAGTGAGCCTGGTTCATGCGGCTAGATTTGGAGAGAAATCCATGCGGTCAAGAAAGACGAGGGCGCATATGCGGTTAAGTGGGGAAAGTCCATGCGGCTAGGAGAACTCCCTATGCGGCTGGGCTCAAAATGAGTCTCATGCGGCCGGGTAGAAACTTTCCATGCGGCTGGGAATCACTTGCCGCATGAATTATTCATGCGGTCAAGTCAAGTACTGTTCTTCTTCTCCAAGTTTCAGAGAAGAAGAACACCATGAACCCAAGCTTCAAAGTTCCATAAAACCTTCATCCAGAGTCCAAATTCGAACTTCCTTAGGTCAAAATTGGGTAGAACGAAATTCTCTACAATATGGAACCATCAAAACTTGAAGATAACAAAGTTTACTAGATCAAAACCTAAGAAACCCAAAAATATAACAAACTTAAATCTACAACAAATTAGCCATGGAAATTAAAAATGCTAAGTACTAAAGAGACTAAGAATCAAATAAGGAGGATGATGGAACAATAATAATGGGGATCCATCAAAAAGCAAGTTGGCACTTGCCTACGGTTTGGTAGGTGGAGAGAGAGTAATGAAGAAGAAGAGGAGTAATGGTGAAGAAGTAAAATAAATGAGGAGAGAGAAGGGAGAGGGTGACTTAAATAGAAAGGTGGTGGTAGGTGGAAGTTGGGCCGGGTCTAATGGGTCCAATAAGGCTAACCCGAAAGTAAGACTAAAGCAGGAAATAAAATGCAGGTAATAAAATTACAGGAAGAAATATAGAAATAAAATTGCAGGAAATAATTTAACATGAAAATTAAAGAGCAGCTAATTAATTAACATGAAGTTATTAAGAATTTAAATACAGAATACTATATGATAAATGCTAAATAAATATATTCAGGCAATATACGTATTAAAATACGCATTCTGGGAACGGGGAGTGACAGCTTGGCTCCCGCACAATCCAACCCTGGCGCAACCTGTTCCTCTGAACCCCATGCGCAATCTAATCCATGGCGCAACCTGACCCTGGCTGCCCATGCGCAGTCTAGTCTTGGCACTTATTTGCATTATGTTTTATTTCATCTTCTTTTAGTGCATGGTATTTCCTGTTTATATCCTTACGCCTTTTTGACACGACATCAATATGAGCACGATATGAACATAGCATGGTTGATGTATTGAATTCTGTGCGCAACTTGATAGTGACCCGTGGTGGTGCACTCCAGATAAGTGAATGGCATAGTTTATTGAGCGCCGTTGCGACGACTTTATTGACATGATAATGTAATATTGACCTGGACACCATGGGTGACTTGTGAATGTATTGATAAATAAACCAGTGTGTCTTGCATCATGTCTAGGGCATGGATCCCTGAGTACCACGGTCAGGGGTACATATTGAAATAAACTAAGGTTAATGACTAGAATAATTCACTAGTCATGAAGAGATGTTCCCAAGTTACAGGCGACCCCGTTATTCCGGCCGCAAATATTTGGACTTGTAGCCTGCCGACGAGTAGGGCACATTTCCAGCCCACTGTCATATGGGACACCCTCCATTGTCACTTTAATGATTGAACTATATTGTCACTCTAGCATATTGTACTCTCTCTGATTGTCACGTTAATGATTGAACTCTCTAAATTGTCACTATAATGTTCGCCTAGATAACCTGGGTAGCTGCAGGGCCTGTGACTACTTGGAATATCTCATTACATCTTGCTAGTAACTAGGATTGTGATAACCCTAGTTAGTTAATGTAGAAAGTCGTAGGCAATGATTGGCCGTGATTGAATGGATGGAGTCTAGTCCAGTATAGTATTGTCTAGAAATGATTGATTGCAAGATTGTACCAGAATGATTGAATGATTGTCACTCCAGATTGTTACTATAATTGTCGCTCTAGCGTATTGTACTCTATTGTCACTTTTATCATTTGTACTCTCTCATTTTCACCTTAATGATTGTCACCTTTAGCAATAAATGATCAGAGACTAAGTTCTGTTCAGGCAAAGGGTTACAATCTCGGTCCTTGTTTGGTTTAAGGATTGTAACCTGGCTTCCGGGATAGTACCTTCATCTTCTCTTCATATATTGCCCAGCTATATTTTATTTAGCATGATTCTCCAGTTGTCTTATGTCATTGATGCTTCACTTAATTATTTTCTCTGATTGGGACAAGTGCATTGGTAGTGCACAAACCTCAATTTGTGTTACTTATTATTTTCTTACATGTTGAATGCTAATGATTTGTTGGTTTTAGTCCTAAGTGAAGCCTCCTTTGTGGCACTTGCTCTTTTTGGGGTCTGACCCAGCTGGTTTTGTATGGCCAGATACTGGAGCAGCACCGAAGGATCTCCCTGCTTTTCAGCCCGATGGTTTTGTATGGCCAGATACTAGAGCAGCACCGAAGGATCTCCCTTCTTTTTGTTCTCCCACTGTAATATTATAAATTATTCTTTTTGAGACGTTTAGCCGACGAGCAAGTGTTAGCTCAATTGCAGCTTTTACTTATTGTCTGCCTACGGACTGTAACATGATTGACTAGTCCCGGGGATTGATCATGTATGACCGAACTCTTGCTAGTCCTCACATTTTGTAACGACTAGCTTCATGATCATTCCGAATATGTAATGTATGGGACGCCTTACTATTGTGTATTTGGTGGTCTGACATCTTATAACTATTATTAGTTGGTTGAGATTGAGACAATAGGCTATTTTATGACCTTAAGCGACTGATGGATTGTAGTGAAACCCTCACATATCTAGACAGCCGTGACCGTATAGCGGCGTGGATTCCATTCCGTTATACGTAGCTGGCTATGTACGCCCCCGCTCTCCAGTATTCTTGTTCTGGGGCGTTACAGATTTTAAGTTTGTTTATTCTATTGCTAATAGTTTACGACGCGTGCTACGTTGGTTCTCATTTAGTTGGATAGCCAGTTTCTGATTTTTCTTGGAAAAATCGTCGTTTCCGGTTAATTCGCAAAACTTTGTATTTTTAATATTATACATATAAAACTACATTTTCTTTCAATGATAAAACGTGGGTTTTGTTAATTATCAATATTTTAATCAAGTTATTTTATCGTAAAAAATTCTTATTTAATTTATACAAAATATTTAATAACCATTTATATAACTAAGCGCCTAATTACGAAGAAGATAAACCAACCAGAAAATAAAGGAAAAATCTGTTAGTCCAATGATTGTATCATGTTTTTGAATATGGTTAATTTGTTAAGTTTAGCATTTCATTATCACTAATCTTCATACTATCGCTATAGCATTTCTACTTATACTTATACCTTTGGTAATATGTGACTATTGGTTTACATATTAGTGATATGAGCTTATCTATCTTAAATTTAATCGGGTTGCCAAAATCAAAACTATATTTTTGATTGTGGTCATTCAATTAAGTTTAATCATTATGATATCACTAACATTTATGCTATCACCTTAGCACTTATACTTAAACTCAGCATTGTCCTAATGTGCATTATACTTATCATACTTGCTACTATGTATATTGCTTTGTTCGTCTAACATGTACATGCAGAAAAGTAATAAGCAAGATCAATGTGGACATATGCAATGAAAAAATTATGGTGGGCCAAAGACGACGGATCCCACAAGATTTCTCTGAACCACCCGACGACATCTCTGGAGCCACGTACCGGGGGTTCCGCTGCCCGGTCAGCGGACGGGGGTCGAGGGGGCAGCGCCCCTCGTCGGGGGTTCGGGGGTGAAGCCCCCGAAAGGTATTCAGTTTTTACAAACTGGATATCTTTGGACAGCTGCCACCAAGGGAAAAAGCCAGCACCTATCAAAGGAAGAAGCCAAGCCATGCCATAATCATTTCAAGACTCTGAAGAAGCCTGCACCTGCCTAAGTTTATCTGGAGTCTGTAATGAGTCTTAGGAATTATTGTAAACACAAGAAATGGATGGCAAAATCGAAAGCTAGGGCAGAAATAAGCCCATGATCATTTTTGGTGGAAAACGGCATACCGACGGTATACCGGTGTATACCGACGGTATATCGGTTTTTGTTCACAGAAAGTTTCTGTTTACAAAACCGGCATACCGACGGCATACCGGTCCATACCGACGGTATACCGCTTCCGAAACGTTGAAATTCCAACGGTCGAATTTCCAGCCATTAATGATCCCAACGGCTATATTTCTAGCCGTTGCAATCCCAGACCGGTATACCGACGGTATGCCGACTCATACCGGCGGTATGTCGGTCGCTGTCTGAAAAGTTGCCTTTGAGCTCTTTTCAATGCTTTGGTTATAAATAGCCTTGAACTCCTTCATTCAAGGTTGATGCTTTGAGCCTAAAAATTTCTAAACCACTAAAGCCTATCCACAAACAACTCTACAAAGCTTTCATTTGCCATCCACAAATTGTGCTAGAGTTATTGAGTTGAAAAGTAAGATCTTCATCTTATTGTATAAGGAGATCAAAACCTATTGTGAAAGGTTGAAGTTGGGGAGTCTTCGTATCCAAATTCTCGGTTGAAGTTGGAGAGTCTTCGTATCCAAACTCTCGGTTGAAGTTGGAGAGTCTTCGTATCCAAACTCTCGGTTGAAGTCGGAGAGGCCTTCGGATTAAAGCTCTCGTGTAAGAAGTTGGCGAGTTCTTCGGATCCAAACTCGTGTGTAACTATTTACTAAAATAGTGGATTAAAGCCGGAGAGAGTTCCGGGACTGGAGTGCCTCTTGGGAGGATACCAGGATATATCGTGTGTCGGTATTGTTATTGCTTCTTCTCTTGCACTTATATTTTTAAATTTTCCATTAGCTTGTGCTAAGTGCTTGATTAGTTAGCTTGACCCTATTCACCCCCTCTCTAGGGTTCCTACAAAATCAACCAAGAAAAATAAATGAAAAACCTAGACTACGCAATACAGGGGCACAGCTGACAGAATAGGAATATGGGCTTATGCCCTTACAAACTTTACATAAATTAAAATAAGAGAAAATTAGTTAGCTCTGACTAATATTCCGTATTTTAAATATCGAAAATAAAAGTAAAAATAAAATAAATAAAATCTTAGGAGTCTCAGACTTGGTCCGATCGTCACTATTTGTTGCTAATGCCTCAACGTCCGGGTAAAACCGATTTCGTTTGCATTTCGCTAGGGCCCACGGACTGTCACTCCCCGTTCCCAGAATACGTATTTTTATACATGTGCAACTCATATATATTTATTTAGTATTTATCATGTATTATCCTGTATTTAAATTCCTATAAGTTCATGTTAATTAATTATCTGCTCTTTAATTTTTATGTTAATTAATTTCCTGCAATTTTATTTCTGCATTTTAATT
This sequence comes from Iris pallida, assembly GCA_029216955.1. Lineage (NCBI taxonomy): Eukaryota > Viridiplantae > Streptophyta > Magnoliopsida > Asparagales > Iridaceae > Iris > Iris pallida. The sequence goes on from JANAVB010012596.1 coordinate 2,051,484, forward strand.
CTGCATTTTATTTTCTGCTCTTAACCTCTCTGCCTTACTTTCGGGTTGGCCTTGGATGGATCCGAATACAACCCGACCCTATAACCCCCACATACCACCCCTTCCATATTTAAAGCCCCCATCTCCTTCTCTCTCCTCATAACTCTCATTCTTCACCATTACTTCTTCTTTTTCTTCCTCTCAACACTTCTCCACCTACCAGCAGTAGCAGTAGGCAAGTGCATTCTTGCTTCCACTTGAGAACCATGTTTTTATGGTTCATTTGTCTTCCCCTTGAGATTCTAAGAGAGTTTACTACTTAGCATTTTTGATTTCTGTGGCTTGTTTCTTCTAGATCTAAGTTGTTGTATTCACGGTTGTTCATGGGTTTTGATCTCCCAACTTAGCGTGCTTTCGGAGATAGATAGTTCATGTGGTAGAACTGCTCATTAGTCACGCACACGTCCTTACGTATTTGCGTGAATTTTGAGTCACGCTCACGTTCTTACGTGCCAGCGTGAGTTCTAGTCACGCACACATCTTTACGTGTTGGCGTGAATTTTTAGTCACGCACACGTCTTTACGTGTTGGTGTGAATTTTTAGTCACGCACACGTCTTTACGTGTTGGCATGAATTTTTAGTCACGCACACGTCTTTACGTGTCTGCATGAATTTTTAGTCACGCTCACTCTGTGCGTGCATGAATTTCTTATCCCGCTCACTCTGTGCATGCGTGTATTATTTTTCACGCTCATCCTGTGCGTGCGTGTATTATTTTTCACGCTCACTCTGTGCGTGCGTGTATTATTTTTCACGCTCACCCTGTGCGTGCGTGAATTTCTTATCATGTTCATACTAGACTGTGCGTGAATTTCCCTTCACGTTCATGCTGTGTGTGCGTGAATTTCTTTCTACCCTTCACACTATGCGTGCGTAGATTTCTTATCACGCTTTTTCACGGTCACGTTGTGCACGCTGTGCGTGCCAACGTGAACCACTTTTCACGCACACGCTGTATATACGCTCACTCCTTCATGCTAAGCTTGGCGTGACTTGTTGACCTTAGCGTAGACTTGTTGGCGTGACTTCTTGACCTGGGTGTTTCTATTTGTTCTCTAATTCATTCATTTAATGTTGGCATGATAATTCTCCTATTATATCCTTACGCCTTTTTGCATGAACTCGATAATCTTAGCATGTTAATATTTTTAATACATATGGTTGTATAGAACGTGCCCTGTGTCTTGATTGATTGATGGATACCCAGTAAGACTGGAACTTGACCTTGAGAGTTATAGACTCGACCCATTTAATACTAAATGACTTTCATGCCTTGTCACCATTGATAATAATGGTTATCTTAACTAAAAATTGATCATGCGTTCCTAGTTGGAACTAAGAGACTGGCCAGTCGTCTTATTGAATTGAATGAATGAGACACGTTCATGTTATAAACTATTGTAATCGATTGGCTGATCCCGAATATTGACATACAGGCACATGCAGGCTTCAAACTATTTATTTATTTATTTATTTTACAAAAGAAGCATGTGTACTTTATGGTTAAGGCATGATTACTCCGTGGTTAGATTTGATTGTTGCATTACGCTATGTAAGACCTACAACCTAGCCGCACTGGTATCGTTGTAGAGTTGCGCATATCGTACCCCGTACGAAAGTACTCATTTGAATGACCATGATCCACGACATGGGATTTCACTCAACGTAGAGACTATTAAGTTAAATAAAATAATAATTGCATGGAGAGAATGGATTCCCGAGTTCTTACATGGCAGCCCTCTTGGGACTAGTAGTGCCCGACAGGCCGGCTGGTTCCCACAGATACTGTAAACCTGCCACACGGACAGGAAGCGGTATCTGCTTATATTATTATTGTATATTGTATATTGATGACGGGCGTCCCGCTGGGACTCGTCTAATTCATGATTGGCGCAATTGATTGACTGGATAGACTAGCCTTGCTCGCACATAGTAAGAACTGAGGAATCCCTATTTGCATAATTCCAGGATAACTTGGGACTCACAATAGCAAGCCGTAGGAGTTGATTGGCCGTTCAAGATGATTTGTTTGTGTACTGTACCTACTCTGTTGCCTAACTGAGATGATCAGAATGTCAGGACATGACGGGCCAACTTCTGTCCTTGTTTGGTTGGGAGGTTGGTTCGAAGTATCGTGATGTTATGTGAATCCTAGTGGAAAGCAGAGATCTATTATTATATTCTCTTACTTACTGGTTTAATCCTTCATATCGTCCTTCCTTGTGGTACTTGCTATTAGAGGTCTAACCTCTCTGATTTTGCATGGCCAGATTTAGAGCCGGTTCCCGAGGACTCAGCTTACTTCCACCTCCAAGATGGTCAATACTAGGGGAATGATCGCAGGAGGACTCGAGTGGGTCCCTTACTTCACCGCTCGTTTTGTTATTTACTTTATACTTAGCCGTTTGGCACCGACATGTTAGTCGGATTGTCTTGTACTTACTTTTGCATAATTGTAATTAAGTCAGACTGCAGCTGATAACAATTGTGTACACCTTGCTTCATCATCTAGCTATATTTTGTAAAGCCAGATATCAAGAACGTTTTGACTGAGCGTTTGGGACGCCTTACTGTTTTATCTCATATATTCTCTATTACTGTTTCTTGCTTGAATGATTGAGACAATAGATGTGAAGTGACCATAGAAAGACTTTTATGTAGTATGCACCCCCTCGTCTGGTTAGACAACATTGATCGTATTATACGGTATTCATCTACCCGTAATACGTAGCTGGCTGAGTCATTCCCCCGCTCTCCAGTATTTTGGTTCTGGGGCGTGACACGGACCGGTATGGTCGTCGCCCAAAAATCCATAAATAATTTCCGAAAACCAATTTGAAATTCATTTCTAAAATTTTATAAAAATTTGGGCATCATTTCCTCTATTTTCGGGACAACCCAAAACTGGAAAAATGCGCCGAAACACCCATAATAAAAGTCCCAAACCAGGGAACACCCAGAAATTAACTTCCAAACCATTTTACGCCAAAATTAAATTCACAGAATAATTCTCGAAGCTTAATCGGAAACCCAAAATATAGTTTCGGGAATTCCGAAATGAAATCGGAAACCACATCGCCCAAAATCCAGAAAACATATTTCGAAAAAATCCGAAATAAACACAGAACATCACAGAACGTCTCCGGAAAATCCGAAGTCACTACGTCGACCTAAAACCGAATTCCCGGGAGGGAATCGGGGACCATTATCATCATCGGCTATCGAATAAATGGAATGGGACCGGAATTATATCTTGGGTTGCTCGGCTAGAGCTCTCAGATGAAAATTTTGGAAGAAAACCCAGTTCCCGCAAAATCGGGAAAGTCCGAATACGCGGACAGCAAAGGACAGCTGCGGAAAGGGAGATCGGGGTCGAGATCCGGCGCGGGGCACGCTGCTAACAGCGGGGAGGAGCGCTGTGGGTGCTGGACAGGGCCGAGAGGGGAGGCCGACGGGAAACGGTGCCGGAGGTGGGCGGCCAGGGGCGCGCGGCAGGGGTGCAGCGCCGGGAACGGCGCCGGAGCTCGGGGGTCCGGCGGGAGATGCGCGCCGGAGCTAGGGCAGCGCAGGGGTGTGCTGGCGCGGGTCCGGCAGGGAAGACCGGGGGCGGCGCGCGGAGTCGGCCGCGGGGCGGCGCCGGGGAGACCGCGCGGAAGACGGGGGCGCGGCCTGGGGGTCGGGCCCGGGGATCGGGGTCGGCGCTGGAGCGGGGGTCCGGCGGGACGGCGCGGATGCGGCTCGGGCTCGGCGCTCGGGTGGGCGGCCGCTCGGGTCGGGTGCTCGGGTGCTCAGGTCCTTGGGAAAAAGAGGAAGAGTGAGGGAGAGTGGGTTTGAGAGTGAGGGGGTGATGGGTTTGTGCTGGTGCTAGCTTGTGGGGGAAATGGTGGTGGTGGTGTTTGGTTTAAAAAGGGGAGTGGGGAAGTAACGTGTGGGGATGAGCATTAAGAGGAGAAATAAGGGGATCATGGGCCTGGTCGTGGGGACCAGGTCGGGTGGGTTTAAAAGTTTTTTTTAAAAGAATGGTTTTGAGTTTGGGTTTGGGAAGAAATAGGTTTGGGTTCAGGACGATTGGCTGGGTTTGGATCCAAATCAAAAACTCAACCCAATAACAATAATTCCGAAATAACTAAAATAAAATTTGTAAATCTACTAAAATAACTTATTATTAACTAATTATATAATTTAAATGCCAAACAAAATTTTTGAAATTACTAATTTAATTAACGGATTTAGGATCAGGGTTTTACAACATGTTCCAAGCTTGAGGTACCACCCTGATTAGGGGTGAGCAATATTTAGTTTTGGACCGAAAATCGAACCAAACTGAATAAGAGGTTCGGTTTGAGTTCAACAACAAATTCAGTCGATTTTGAAAATACTAAATTTTTTTATTCGATTTCGATCCAAAACCGAAAATCGAATAAGATTTGTACAATATGTAAATACTCTCAATTCTATGCATATTTTGTGATTAAAAAAGTGTAATTTTAAAAACAATAATTATATATATGTGTTTTAAAGTCCAACTTTGATAAGTTAACAACTAGTCCAATTTGTGCGCAACTTTGACAACAAATATATGAATAAAAATTATAATTTTTCATATAATTTAACCACGACCCCAACTTTGGATCCAACCTATTAAACAATAGAAATAGTCCAATCGAATAAACCGAATTGATTATTCGGTTCGGTAGAGTTCGGTTTCTGCTTTGACAATTTCGTTTCGATTTTGGATTTTTAGAATTTAGGTTTATTCGGTTTTAACTATTTCGATTGAGTTGAAACCGACCAAATGCTCACACCTAAGCCCGACATTGCCAAGATATATACAAGCAAGAGAGGACATCAACATAAAGAGTGCGTGAATACATTTTAAGTTATTTAGTTTTAGGGACTTGTATAATATTGAAAATTTTGTGCTTATGTCTCCATATTGTCCAGAAGAGGGTTTGGATTTTGTTCTAACGGTTGAATTGGACAGATCGTCCAAAATGTAGACGTAAATGAAAAATTTGAATATTATACGAGACCCTAAAACTAAACGAAGATATACGAGGGTTGTGTGACTTAGGTTATTTAATTTTGTATGATAAGGATTGTGTGACATGAATTATTTAGCCAATGACCCCTAGCCTACTGGTAGAGGTGAGGCATGTGGCCCGAATGGTTAGGCGATCGATTCCTGGTGGGAGCTTTTTACACAACTACCATTTCCAATGACATGTCCGGACATCCCCACTAACCCCGTCGACACAACCCAGTCGGGTTAGTGCGGGAGGGGGGGGGGGGGGGCTCGACCCCGGGTCTCCCCGCCGGGAGCCCCCCCCCCCCCCCCCCCCCCCTCTCCCCCTCGTGCCACTTGCGCTACAGGCGTCGGACACACACACACACACACACACACACACACACACACACACACACACACACACATATATATATAATTTCTTTTTTTTGATATGTCCGGACATTCCCACTAATCCCGTCGACACAACCCAGCCGGTGGGCTGACACACACACACACACACACACACACACACACAGATATATATATACATATATATATATATATATATATATATATATATATATATATATATATATATATATATATATATATATATATATATATATATATATTGCAAATGACCTCTAGCCTAGTGGTTAAGAGAGATGCATGCGGTCCAAGTGGTCGGGAGTTCGAGCCTCGGTGGAGGCGAGTTCGCCACAAGTACCCATTACTTCAAAATATATATATATATATATATATATATATATATATATATATATATATATATATATATATATATATATATATATATATCAAATGGCCTCTAGCTTAGTGGTTAAGAGAGATGCATGTGGCCCAAGTGGTTGGAGTTCGAGCTCCAGTGGAGATGAGTTCGCCACAATTACCCATTGCTTATATATATACACTTAGAAGTTTTCTATGTCTAGTAAAGAAGCAAATGTATTAACTTTGATTAAAGTCCATAATAAAAGTAAAAAGAAGGATCATATCGGTTCAAAATCAAACTGGATCAGATGGTTCGGTGGGCTGACCAGCCATGGGGCATGTTGGAGTTTAAAAAAAAAACAGTAGACCAGTATTAAACTAATCGAAAAATTAATCGATCCACCCGGTCTGGTCTGGTCTGGTCCGGCCTGGTTTTGAAAATACTGATTTCGTTCACATTGTACATTAGTTTAGTAGTGCATTTCCCCCTTATTAGTGTGGTGGCCCTCACGGTGCAGAAGGTTACATCAGTGGCTTACGGAGCATAAAAAATGCACGGCTACAATGAGCCAAGAATTGACAGTTGCACGAAGTGAGGTGAGACGTCTAACTGGCCAAAAAGCCTTGCTGAGGAATCTCTGTCCATTCACAACTTTTTTTTTTTTTTTTACAAGTGTAGGTCTGGTGCACCATGTGGACCGCGGACAAAAATTATGGGCCAAAAATACGGTCCACGTAGCATCACTTTGCTCAATTTTTCTCTAATTTTCTACTTGTACGAGTCTTTGAGACAAAATATTTGGAAAACTAGGTAGGAGCTTTGGAGGATCATCGTCGTCGTGTCCTTGGTTAAGAAGGGATGAACCGAGATGTTCAAGTAGTAGTGGTTGACGGAGAGCTAGATCAACAATGATTGACTGGATAAGGAAGAGCGGCGTAGGACATAGAGGAGTGTAACTCGTAAAGACACGGTAGTGTAACTCATAAGCAAAGTCGACCCGGAGGTTGGGTTGCCCTAGCCTTAGTCGGGGCTCTATAAATATAGATTTAATTTGGGTTTTGATTGGACAGGTTCTGAGAAAAAAATAAGGGGTAATTAGAGTTTAGACCCTAAATTTTATACCAGCTTAGAGTTTAAGCTATGTCATATCAAATTGAGAAGTTTAGACCCTCTATTTTTATATTTTGTTTTATCTTTTCCATTATACCCTCACTAGCTTATAAGAAATTTTTCTTGTCATGCATGGAAAGGAAAGGTATAATAGGAAGAAATATACACAAAGTAAATATCTAGGGCTTAAAATTTCAATTGGACATGTTAGGACTTAAAATTCAGGATCTAAACACTAATTAGCCCATAGTTGACATTCTTTTGCAACCAGATTCAACTGCAAGCTTGTAGAGGCATATCTAAAGTAAAGTTCGGATTGGAGCGGTCTGGAGAGGCTTTGTGAGAGGTTTTCCTATGGATAAGAGTTGTCAAAGTTCGAAGTCTTGTCTGATAAGCACACGTAATATACAACCTGAAATTATATTTTTAGAGTAATGCTACAGTTACAACCAAATGCTTACATTCCTCTTACAACCTTCACCCATTGCTGACATGTGGGCCATGGTTCACATGTTAGCACATGGATGAGTAATTGTAAAAAGGTTGTAAGCATTTGGTAGTAGAGTTAGCATTATTGATATTTTTAAGGCTAAAATGAACATCAGCTTGCAAAGTTGATCATGAGGATACGCATTTGAAGGAAAGCTTCTTCGCCATTGGATAAGTACATTTTACATGGGACCCACCTATCCCCTCTTTTGTTTTGAGCACATTTTCCACACCTCCAAACATTGAATGGGATTGCTCAGTGGCACACGCCATCATGCAAAGATGTGGGGTGCAAGGAAGAGAAGAATACTATAGGTTAGTAGAGCCTCCCACAAAGAGAAATTGCACGTTTAACACGAGATCTAGTTACAATTAAACAGGACCGTCTCTTGAGCATGTGTAAATTATACAATCGATACTCCAATTTTTTTGATCTTGGTATGTATACTACTATATAATAAAAAATAAAAAAAAGTTCAGCTTCACTGTAGAATTTTTTTTTTCAAATATATAATTGCATATGTTTACTAATTAAAATTATTCATTTTTATTAGGTAATTACGAGCGCTGTCATTTGGTGTTCCTAAATAGTATTACTGGCAGGTATTAGCCTTTTAGTCTTCCTAATAATAATTATGAAATTTGTGTAAAACATGTGCATATATGCTATTAGTATATTACTAATGTGAAACCTCCATTTTTATATTTCTCTCCCTAATTTTTTAGAAACTGTAGTAACGTGATATTTAAAATATCAGAAAAATAATTTTTTTAGAGTGGTTAGAAAATACATTTTTTTAGTATTTGTACATGTCCTTAAAATGTCAAGAACGTCCCTTGATATAAGACATCAAAGGATGCGCACGCAATAGAGCAAAGTGGGGGCAGATCTGCTGTCCTAAATATTCTGTGTCAATTTTGTTACCGTATGGAGTTCCTGATTATTTTTTATTTTTCAAAATTTTTACGATTATAAGAGTTGTTGATTATTTATAAGGAACATAATTGGTACAAGAAATCTGCAACAACAAATATACTCTCGAGCAAAGTAGAGGATTGAGATATGCTGGCATACGTGCTGCAAATGATTGATCGAAAGATTGTCACGTGTCCTCGGAAGAGAGGCAAAAAGGCAGGCATGGTTTGCTAGTACGTATTCCTAAGAGCATCGTAGTTGGGGCTCTCCAATGCAATTTGGAGCCCAAAATTTCAAAAAAAAATGGTAAATGTAGAATGGGTTGGATTTGTATGAGAATAGTAGGAAATGATAAAGTGAGCTCCGGTCCCAAAAATTGTGTGGTCAAAAATTAATGTAGGAAAAAAAATAATATAAAGTTTAGAATCTAGAAAGTTGGACTCCAAATTGGAACTTACTATTCTACAAAACGAGTTTCTACAATCTAGAATCTAGAAATTGGGAGGCCCAACCCTTAGCACCCATGGATGGGTTGGAACCGAAATTGTAGAACTTGGGACTAGGGATGAGACTTACTATTCTACAAAATGAGCTCCTACATTCTAAATCTAGAATCTAGAAAATGTGATGGGCCTTACTAATGATGCTCTAACATACGTGCTTTTATTGAAGAGAGATGAATCATGACAGTTTACTGAGAAGGAAGAAAACAGGGTCTATTTTGTACCAAATTATTCAAAAAAATGTTAGCAACGATCAAACCGTCAGAATCCTGACAGTCTTAAGACATAAAACTTTCGGTTTTTTGACTGCCAAAATTTTGACAATCAGAAGTCATTTGTCGTCCCCAACTCACTGTCACGATTTCTAACCCACCATTTTTGGAATCCCTATCAGTCGTAGTGCGCAAGTATCTCTGGGCAAAGTTATCAACACGTTCATATTGCATAGCCCAAGTCATGGCTATCAACACTGGCTAAGCAATGACCAAGATTTTTTTGCTTTAAGACCTATTGTGCTCACAAATGCCAAAGAAGCAATTGAAAACTATTGCAACAGAACAGATCTGGGTTGTAGGTTGCCCACATAGTGCAGAGGATGTGCAGCAAAAATTTGGAAAGCAGCAAATATATTCCCATAGGCACCAAACCACCATGAAATAACTGGTACTCAACCATCTAGCTCTGTGAATCTAGTGCAAATGTTACAGTTGAGCCTGCTGAGAGTTCACAAATTAATACATAACAGCAACGTGGCGAAGGCGTCGTACTTTTAGACTAGCAAACAGGCCCAATGTACAAAATGAAATCCGGAAAACTAGTAGGTTCAACTGCTCAAAATGATCATGTAACACTGAACAAGTGCGTAGATACCAATCGCATAGCAGGATTAGGCACCCACAGTTAAATTCATAAGTATGCGATACAAAACACATGGTTTATGAAGGTGTTACAGCGAAGCTAAAAGAAAACAGCAGCAGCAGGAGCAGGAGCAACGATGAGATCCACGAGAGTGCTCATTGCGTGAGCAACTTGGAGTCGCAAGCTACAATCTTCACTCTGCCGACAGTTTCCTGGCACTCTTCATTCTTGAAGGTGGCATCCTGCAAAATGAAGGTCCACACGTTGTCGCAGAACCTGTAGGTGTGGAGGTGCCCCTGCAAAACAAGATTACCCATGAGCGGAAAGCTGAAACCAGAATACAGAGAAAACTAGTCATTGTTGAGTTGTGCCACGAGGTTCCTGCTAATGTATAGTGTGGGAAGGGGGAAGGGGTCCGGTGTACTAAGAATGAAAAGATTTCACATGGAACCAATAATATAGACTTTTAAGAGCAAACACCATTCAGCAGATGACTAAAACAAAATATGATGACATGTTATAGCCTGCAAATAGTTGCTATATATTACAAAATCTTGACGTTAGCAAACATTCAAAAAAATCTCAAAGTTGAAATATTGCAATTATTTCAAGGAAATCCCTTCAAACGAACAAACCTGAATAGTTTCTAAAGTTGAAGAATTACAAGGGTAATTCCAGGAAACTCCCCGTCATGTGTGCACTAAGCACCTGATGTTAATTTGATCAAATAGCCCACCTATCATTGAAGAAACATAAAGGGCCAAAATATCCACAATTATATATACCCACCAACACACACACAAATTTAAGATATGAACTGCGGCCAGATCTATTGGACCGAGAGAGGGAGGATGGGAGAAATGGTAGGAGGGTGGGTGTGAAGGTCGGTGGCAGCAGCAACAGCAGCAGATGCTACCACCAACCAAGCTCTTGTCTGCATGTGGTTTGGGGGGAGAGGAAGAGGTGTTTCAGAGAAAAGGAGGATAAGAAGAGGCCCGGTGGGGTAGGCGGCGTGTACTGCCATGTGATCATCGCTTGTTGCCGAGGACATGATGGATGGGGCGTATTGGACCGATTTCAGAGAGTACAAGATGGTGAGGCGTGCAGCGTTATGCAGAACAGACTTACATGTAAGAGAAGATTAAAAAGGACAACCATTATTGGCCTTAAAGGCATTTACATTATATATTTCGGATAACATAATTAAAAAATGGACATGAGAAAAGTTTACCACGAAAAAGGATTAAGGTTCACAAAACGAAGAGAATGATAGAAGAACAGAACAAAAAGAAAAAAGAAAACTGGGATTCCATGAGAGAAGGTTCCTTTTTATCTCTCTTTATACTTGATATTAGTTAAGAAATCAAAGTGTTTGGATTGGATATGCACAATCTGCGAGATCCTATCCCCTGCAAAGATTTAACGACTACGTTTTTGAGTTCATCAAATATTTACTGAAAGTGAAATTCAGAATGCCCCCTCTTTCACAGTGCATGTTGAAGACTTATTTATTTCTTCAGTACATCTCCAGCCAAACCAGCCTATTTCCAGTGTCCTTCATAATTAAATTTTCATGATCGCAGCTTTGCATTAAAAAAAATTAGCCCAAAGATATTATTCTCTTCCATTAATCTCGTCAATTCATACTACTGTACTAATTTAGTCTAACCGATGTTCTCATATCCTAGTTATCTTCATGGACAAAGGTGAAAACTATAACATCTTAGATACCTCCCAGCCTATAGTGGTAGTCAGAAATGTTTAAAACTGCAATGTCCCTTAGTGAAATGTCGTCCATCGAATGAGAACTGCATATTGTACAAGTAAAACTAGCTAAGTCAAAGGCTCCCGTTAGAAATATGGAAGTGGCCTTACCCACAAGGAAGAAATGATTATGTGAAGCATTACATCCGCGATTATATATCTACATTCTACAAGTGAAATTTATTGACAAAAGCAGGACCTTGCACATATCCAGTGTGTCTAAAGAAAGGATTAATCTGCGGTAATGGGTCACTTGATCTAATTAAACGGGTAGCCAGTTAAAAATTTCCAAGTAGACACATAACTATGAACAATCGGCCGAGTACACTCCAATTAAACAGTATGATCAAATGCTTAACACTGTTTAATACTACATTGCTCATATTCAAAGTATGATCATATGTTGAAATAGTTGTAGATCATGTTTTAGAGGGTTTAATCAGAAAGAAAGAAAAATATCTGGCCACTTACGCACCTAGGTAGTCCACCTGATCACCTAGGCATTTAGGAGTCTATCCCGTCTGAGAGCCTGGGAATCTTGAAAACATTGACTTCTCCTAATAGGCTACTGAAGTGTTCCAAAATAATGAAAATTCAGGATGTTGGCCAAGGTTAACAAATGTGGCACTGACATCAGACACATTCAGTATAGGTACATGCAATCTCGACAGTTTCTTACCGGAGTATTGGGTTTCAACAATTTAAAGAAATTTAAATGTTTAATTTTCTAAAAATAAAATAAAATTGAAGCTTAAAGTTTGAAGCAAAATTTAGAACTTATTCATGCAGCAGTTACAAACTACTTTCAGTACTAATTGCACAATTCTATTAACTTCAACACATAGTTGCATATGTTAATAAACAGCTTACTGTATAAAGGCTTGAAAAGATTTATTTAGATAATGAATATGAAAAAGAAAATCCAGTACACATTGCGAACAGTTTCATCAACATTTGGAATCTTTCAACCAACTCGGTCTTGTTTTGGTGAAATTTAAGTCAGTTCCTGATATCTCAAGATGGTCGGCGAATCTCGAAATGTATTGACAGTTTTCCATAAGTTTTGGCCCATTACAGTCAAATTCGGACTGTAAAGGATCCAAACTTTCTAAGACTAGCCTAAGAACTGAGGTATCAGCCAATACTGATTTTCTTATAATAATTTAAACCAGCAAAGCTCAAATCCAATACGATGTAGAAAATTTCTACTGATACTGGTCATTTTGCAATAAACAGAATAAATACTAGTATATGTCTGTACAAAGCTAATACGGAATTTTATCTTGTTGACAATTCATCTCTTCAGAGAGCTTTTTCAGGTATTGTACTGAAATAGTAATTGTATAATATAAAAGGATCTCAAAATAGAAGAAATACATATATCTTTTGCAGCAATGTGAATGATGTCTCCGAATGATTTACCTTAATAGAAACCTTGCTCTTAACTTGATTTTCCAAAGCGTCTGTCATAGACTACTCAAGGAAAAATGGATATTGTATCAGCTATCCATTAACAAAATCCAAGTTCTCAAAATGAATCTCAGCCTGACCTTATCGAACTGCACAAGCACTTGAATAGCAAGCTCTGGACTCAGCGTGCCACTGGAGACCATCTCATCTAATGTTTCTGTCAAGCACATGCCAATTGTGGACCTTCGGTACAATTCAAATGTTGCCATCACCTACATCCAATTTCATCTGTTCATACTTTGAACTGAAAGAGCAATGTTCAAAAACCAAAACAATTGTGTATCTAACATTTAATTAGGTATAATGTGCAATTAAAGCAAAAGCTAAATGCTCCAAACTTCGGTTGACATGATAATACAGAAGTTCACATCTCTGTTCAGTTAACATCATGTCAGACACAAATTCTAGACTTAGGAAAGCTTATTGCATTGTAATCATGAACTAGGGGTGTTAACGAACCAAGTTATCAGGCTCGCTGAAAAGCTCGGGAGCCGAGCGTTTTAAGCTCAAGAGCACTAGCTCAAGCCTAAGAATAGGCTCATTAGATAAAAGAGCCCGAATACGAGCATAGGGGTATTCGGCTCGCCGGCTCGTTTTTATTTATATACTTATATAAAGTAAAATATATTATACTAATGGACTTTTCCAATTCGGAATGAAGTTCATCTAAACACTTTCAGTTTGAAGGCTCATCTAAAGAAAATCCTAATTGAGAAAAAGTGGACAATGAAGGTGGAATCAAAGTCGAAGATCAGTACATGAAAGTTTGAGAGGAAGAGCAAATTCAGGAAAACAAGTTTATGGGAGGACTTTCGAAAAGTCCATCTTTATACAAGTGTCATAAATATAGAAAATTGACCTGACCTGCAGCTATGAAGGCTTTGGAAGTAGTACTGTCATAATTGGAATTTCCTTTTAGCTTCCACGAAATGAAAGAAGTAGATGCAATCCCGACTTCTTTCATACTCAACATATGATTTCACATTTTTGAATGTATAAAAAAAATATATAAAAAATATATATTATATATCAGATCAGATCCTCCCTGTTACCTACCTTTCATCATTGTTCATATATCAGATCAGATCAATTCTTCATTTTGTCAGCTTCCCTATGCTATTATTGTTAATTTGATGCCCTCTATCAGTTTTCTCATCACATAACATTCATAATCATCAATAACTATTTTTATTTGTCAGATTTCAACTCATCAAACATCAGAATGTGAAGCCAAAACAACATGTTGGCATTTACTAAGATCTTCATAATAGATCCCAATCGTGACTAAATCATGTAAAGATTGTGTTGTGTGTTTTTTCTTCCAGTTTTAAAAATTTCACATCCGCGATTTCACAAGAACAATTATTAACAGTAGGGATCTGCTTCCTCTAGCATGAATCAAACGTTATGGTCCCTATCCTTGAGAGAGCAGAGAGAGTGCTACCATGAGAGAAGTAGTATTTGATATGTAATGACAGATAGGATACTCATTTTTATCGTGTTTAGAAGCAGACAACAGAACAAGCACCAAAAAGATCTACTTAAATGTCTCAACTCTTAAGAGTTGTGCTCAACTAATCTATAGCAAGTAGCCATGGGAGGCAATCATTAGCCAAACTTGAAATATCAATTACGTGATTGAGAGAAAACCTATAAAGCACAGATAGGAGTTTTGGGAAACAGGTATGACACGACACGATATCATCAACATAGGTATGGGATACGACAAATCTAAAAAAACATGTGATATGATACTAAGGGGATACATCCAAGCTTTTTAAGGCGACGTGAGGTGGAGAGGCAACAAAATCCTAAAAGGTGGCAAGGCAAGGCCTCAAGGTGGCAAGACGAAGGCCTCAAGACTAGAATTTTAAGGTGTACAATAGTTAGATTAATACAAACATGTAGTTACTAAAACTTTTGATGCCTTAAGTTGTCTGTAACTGTTACTATTATGGGTATGAAAAGAAAAATGAGTTTCAATTAGGGCAGACCAAGCTTTATGAGACGGTGAGGACCAAAAGGCATTAGGCGGGGGGACTCAAAACTAAAATTGGGGGTGCACAGTATGTAGTAAGTCAAAACAAGCTTGCAGTTTATGCCCTAACATGTTGTGATTTCCTTCTAATTGATAACTAAAAACTATAAGCATCTCATGCAAATCTTGTTGTGTATACTAAATACAAAAGTGTAAAAGTTCAACATCAACTACATGAAGTTTTCAATCAAGAAACAACTACTAAGAGCATTAGTAACTTGTAATAAAAAGAGAGAAAAAAAAATGAGAGAGCGAGATATAAAGAGAGGGAGACACAGAGAATCTTACATGTTACCACCTGACAATGGATATCAGAGTCAGAAATAGCGATGAGATTTGATCTGTTAGGGTAGGACACAAAAAGAAGAGAATGAAGAGGGCAAAGGGGAAAACTATTGTACCTCCTTCTTTCCAGTATATTTTAAAATATTTAATAATATTCATACCTTTAAGTTATTGGGCAGGTGATAGATTCTATATTAAAAAAAATAGTAGGGATCAGGCCACATTTAAGTCAAGACGGATCAAAACATTTACCTAAGGCGACGAGACGATAGAGAATCTAAAAAGCCTAGGTGGACGCCTAAGACGACGAGGCTAGGGCCCTACATGGGATAAATCACTTATGTGTGTAATCTTCTCCATCTCTGCCTCTCTTATCTCTCGCTCTCCGTCTACTAGAAGTGGTATGAAATACTAGGTTAAGGTTTTGTCGTTTTATGTTCCATCTCCCAAATGGAAATTGCTATTCATACCACCATTGTATCCCTGTTGTATCCCTGAAGTATAGCTGGTGTATCAAAAAAAAAAAAAAAAATCATTTCTAAAAATGTGATATGTCATGGGAGTATCCACTGCGAATCTGGTCGCACCCATGGTGAATATGCACTCTATTCAGGTGTGTTTAACGGGTTTTGAAGAATCTTTTCCTCCTAAAATACAACCAGGGAAGCAGTTCCTCTTTACCTCTTAGCCCAAGCTTTCCCTCATATGTCAAAAGTAGCCTTCTTAAGATCCTTATCTACGAAAGTGACAAAAAGTTGAATTGAACAAATTATAGCTCCAGAAGTGCAATCGGCCTATATAGGGACATGTGTAGGGTTTCCATAGTTGGCTCCTTCTAGAAAGCCCACTCTATGGACTTATCCATTCCAGCAAAACAAACATGGCCTTGGCTTTTTCCTTGAAACAATAGGAAACTACATGAATGGTCTGCATCTAAAGTTTCCCTACAATGACGAATAGAATAAAGCACAAATACTGAAAAATAGCACAAACAATATAATGTAGTTCGACCAAAATCGGCCCAAGTCAATGGGGCAAGGGGATAATACTTTATTGAATCAAAAGATAAATCTTACAAGAGTTCACACAAATAAAAACTCTATCGCAAGAACCCTCCCTTACATGATCTCCAACGAGCTCTCTCCTTCTCTCAATGTTCCCTTAGGTTTTCCTTAACAAATCACCAACCAAAGTCTCCTTATGTTCAATCGCTTTCATAATTTTGCTCAAGCAAAATCGTCAAACAAATCCTTAATTAGGATTTTATCCTGACCGTCGAATTCATCAAACAAATC
The DNA here is from genome assembly GCA_029216955.1 of Iris pallida. Lineage (NCBI taxonomy): Eukaryota > Viridiplantae > Streptophyta > Magnoliopsida > Asparagales > Iridaceae > Iris > Iris pallida. The sequence goes on from JANAVB010012596.1 coordinate 2,067,990, forward strand.
TGACCCAGAGGTCCCAGCCCGCATGGATCGGGCTGCATACTGCTGCATGCCTCCACCCTGGTGCAGAAAACTGCCTGCACTTGGATCATTTTGAGCCCTAATTTGATTTTTATTCAACGCCTTCGCCTTCCAAGCTTCTGCAACATTCGTCACCGTTGAACATGAGCCACCTCTACAACAATCTCCATCTTGGCTTGTTGTTCGACTAGCTACCTTATGAACTATGTTGTACTGGGCGTTAGGCGAGGCGAGGCGAGACCATGCCCGCCTCGCCTAGGCGCCCGCCCAGAATTCCTTGCTGTTTTCCATGTGTGCAGCAGTAGCAGTAGCAGATCTCAGGTTTCAGCCTTTCAGGAGATGCAGCAGCATTAAGGAGAAGGCGAAGCAATGTGAATTGTGAAGCAATGTGAAGCAATGTAAATTGTAAACATTAGTAGCAGACTTTTGCATTAAGGAGAAGCAATGTGAATTGACTTTGAGTAGCAGAATTAAGGAGAAGCAATGTAAATTGTAAAGCAATCTGAAGCATTAAGGGCTGTTTTCGCCTAGGCGCCCGACTTCGACTTCCACTGGGCGGACCTAGGCGCCCGCCCAGGCGCGCCTAGGCGTCCACCGCTGAACCCTGCTTTGAAATCCCCAGGTCGAGGCGGTGTACTCAAATCGGGCGCGCCTAGGCGTCGCCCGTAACAACATAGCTTATGAATATTGTTCCAGTTGACTTTGTGCTCCCTGACTTTAGTATCTCCTTTAGTATCATCTTGCCCTCCGACATAGTCTTTTGTCAGGAAGTACAAAACCGACATCTGATCCAGTCTTTGTCCATAATTTAAAATTGTTATCATCCTCCTACCGAGGCCGATACCTATAATTTTTGGCCAGTAACAGGATAGGCCAAATCTGATCGGATACGACCAATACGTATCGGTATCGGCCGATTTTTTAAACCTTGGTAACTAAATCATTCCTGCCATGTACTGTAAGTACATCACAAGGTAACTCCTCAGCTTTCGTTGCAACATTAGCTTGACTAAAAATGCTTGTACCACACCTTTATCCTTCTTTTCTAAATATTGTTATATTTGAACAATGTTTCTTCATATGACTTGACTACTTGAAGAAATAGCACTTGTCACCATCCTTGCGCGAATGATTTGGATTTCTCCATTTTGCTCTTGCCTTCATTCTTTATTCTTTGACCTTCACCTTTCATTGGTAATCAACCCAAATGACTCATTCAATGGATTTGACCTTCTCATAATCTCATTATTGAGAAGTATTGTTGTAACCTCTTCCATCTCGAGAGTCTTCTTATCGTTGTCACCAAATGGTCATACAACACTGTAAGTGAAGACATAAGCAATAGCGCTCAGTCCTCCTCTAACTTTACTTAAAGACACATAATTTGGATTCCTTATTGAAGTAGTTCAGATGGTGTAGAATTGGATTCCTTCATGCGTAAACTGTAGAGTTGCTTCTTTAGGTACCACTTGTTAGACAACGAATTTGTCATCATATACAAGCTCTCTAGCTTCAAACATAGACCCGACACTAAAACTTCTGTCATGATGTTGTAGGTCACCTCATCAGCAAGACAAAGCTCTAACATGCATTGTGCCATCTGAGCCATATCGTCTCATGCTTCATCCGTCATGTCGGCACGCTATTTGTACTTACAAGCGATGACTTTGAATAATTCTTCTTAACAAGGATCGCCTTAACCCTTCTTTGACACATCGAGAAGTTACCCTTACCGTAAAATTTCTCCACCTCGAACTTGATCCTATTAAACTTGTTGTTCGTCATCCCGAAATTCCGAAGTAGAGATCTTCCCCTAGAACTTTTATGACCAACAACTTCATGAATCCTGACCTAAGAAGATAGAAAGTGGACCAATGTTGTCACGTACCATTAACCAACATCAAAGAAACATGCCCAACCCCCATGGATCAGACTGTAAGTGTATACTACTGCAGGCCTGCACTGCATACTGATGCAGGCCTGCACTATATACTGTTGTAAGCCTGCACTGCAAATTGCTGCAGGCCTGCACCCTGCTGCAGAAAACTGTCAGCAGTTGGCTCATTTTGAGCCTGTTGACACCTTCACCTTCTGAGCTTCTCCAGGGCACTCATCACCCGTCACCATTGAGCACGAGCCACCTCTACAACACTGGACACCGTCAGAACCGAATCAGACAACAACAGTATGCAAACCAATCCCTTAATGACCGACTCCACCCAAAGCTTTTACATGTATGGATGACAATCTAACATATACAGGTGTACCTTGATTACATGTAAAAGGGTACAATTTGACTTAGTTTTGTGTGACTAGCTGGTTGGATAGAGTGAAGCATCCCATACCAGGTCTAAATCCGGGTGGGATCAAAACTGATGATTGGACTTTCCCTGTTCTCCTTATCAGAAGCCAAATGCCACTACCGAACTAGGCAGAAACAAGCCCAAATTAGATCAAAGATTAAAGATCAAATTACATGGTAAAGACGTATAACTAACCGAATCCGGTCCAATTTAGCTCAATAAATCTTGATCCAAACTCATGTCAACTAGACCCCATAATCAACACTAAACCTAAGTCAACTCATATGCTTCCTCTTCGGTTATATACGTTATGGTTACTTTTAGTCACATGTAATGGTTACAACATTAAAAAAGAGGGGTAGAACAATCCACATAATATATCCAACAACCGTCACAAACTTGATACGGTTTGTCATGAGGGGCAAGAATCGCCCGTTAGGGTTAACAAACAACCACCACCCCAAAATCGACACTCCAACCGACCCAAATTTAGGTAACAATTTAAACTATCAACCACTACACACCAAAGACGCATTGGGCAAATTTTAATGTATCTCGCATTATACTTAAAGTTATTCCATATGAAGAATTAAGAATAGGCATGCTCGCTAGTTGTCTTGTAAACACAAACTTTAACTCGATGCCACGTATCGTCTACAGTAAACAAGAAGCGAAACCTCTCCAGTAACAGGCATATCTTACATAGGAACGAAAAAGGAAATGGTTCTTGCTTGTTTGTTTGGTCGCAAGGAAAAAAGAAAAGTGCAAGAACATAAAAAAATACACATTTTTTACTTCCCCTTTCTCTCACTTTACATACACACAACCATTTAGCTTTCCCTTCCAATATCAAAAGAAAAAGCTCTTAAATCTTCCTTTCTTTTTCTTATATATATTTGCAATTTTCTCTATCATGTCAACCAACCAAACAAAATGTTTCCTTTTTCTTTTTTTTTTTCTTTTCTTTCTCTCTTTCCCCATTTTCCGAAACAGAGAATCACAGCCTACATAATCCTGAGAAAAACCAACATCGAGAGTTCTTGAACCCTAGCTAGTTTCGTGCTGAATAGTTTTCCAATCAACACACCAAAACAAAAAAAAGTAACCTAAAAGTATTCAAATTACGTGATATTAAGTATAGATTCACAACCATAAGAGGAAATTTCCTGAACTAACAAACCATGTATCGTCTATAGTAAACAAGAACTTTAACTCAGTACCATGTATCGTCTATAGTAAACAAGAAGCAAAACCTCTCCAGTAACAGGCGTATCTTTCATAGGAACGAAAAAGGAAATGGTTCTCGCAAGGGAAAAAGAAAAGAAAAGCGAGAGATACTCAAAAAATAAACACATTTTTACTTTCCCTTTCTCTCACTTTACCTACGCAAACCATTTACCTTTCCCTTCCGATATATCAGAAAGAAAAAGCTCTTACATTTTCCTTTCTAATCTTCTCGAGCACGTGCAATTTTATTATCCCCTCTCCGCCACGATCTATATATTCTTATTTTCTTTGCAATTCTCTCTATCATGTCAACAAAACAAAAACAAAAACAAAATAATTTTTTTCTTTCTCTTTCCCCACTTTCCCAAACAGAGAAACACAGCCTAAATAATCGTGTGAAAAAACCAACATCGCGAGTTCTCGAACCCTAGCTAGTTTCGTGCTGAATAGTTAGTTACTTCCGATCAACACACCAAAAACGAAAACAGCAACCTAAAAGCGTTCAAATTACGTCATATTAAGTACAGATTCACAACCATGAGAGGAAATTTCCTGAACTAACAATCTAAAGCTGCAATTAACTATATGCTTGAAAAAAAAATGATTTTTTTCTCCCAAGCATTCGTAACATAGAACTGATCATCCATCCAAAATTAGAAGCGAAACCCTAAAATCTGAGAATCTGGAAGATCAGAGTACGAATCTAGACCTGAAATTGAGCGGATCGATCTCGAAATTGGCAGTGAAATTCTCGAGACGGATCAGCGAAACCCTCTCTCTCTCTCTCTCTCTCTCGATTTTTTGATTTCAGTAGTCGCAGTCCCAATATATATATAATTTTTTTTCTGAGCCATATATATAGAACGCGGGTGTACAAGGATTTCATTCGGGTTTCGGATCCGGGTATATATATACGGCCCAAGACCATTGTTGGTATTATTATTTTAGAAGGGTTATTTAGTTGGGCTAATTAAGGTTTAGATCTTGAATTTTATACCAGCTTAGAGTTTAAGTCCTGAGGGGTAAAGTGCATTTAAACCCTCCCTAGATTTGCCTCGTTCGCAAAATAAGACCTTTTAGAAAACCTAAACAGTATGGACCTCCCTAGATTCTGCTTTTGCTCAGAATGACCCTTTCCGTCAAGTGGCCGTTAAAAATGGCCGTTAGTCACATTTTTTTTTTCAAAATAAAATAAAAATAATGACTAAACTATCCGCCAGCCCCCCTACCCCCCCAGTCCCCCCGACCCCCACCCCTTTCCTCCTCCGCCGGCGAGCGCCCCCCTACTCCCGTCGCTGGCGAGCGCCCGACCCCCCCCCCCCCTCCTCCCTCCGCCGGCGGGCACCCCCCCTCCTCCCGTCGCCGGCGAGCGCCCGACCCCCCCCCCCTCCTCCCTCCGCCGGCGCCTGCACGCCCCCACCACCGGAGTGAGAGGGGGGCGCCCCCCTCCTCCCGTCGCCGGCGCCCGCTCCTCCCTCCGTCGGCGCCCGCACGCCCCCACCACCAGAGAGAGAGGGGGGCGCCTCCCCTCCTCCCGTCGCAGGCGAGCGCCCGCCCCCCTGAACCCCCCCCTCCTCCCTCCGCCGGCGCCCGCCCGCCCCCACCACCGGAGAGAGAGGGGGGAGTGAGGGAGGGGTAAAATCGTCTTTTTAGGCCATTTTAACGGTTATTAACATCGGGAGGGGTGAATTGAGCAAAATCGAAACAGATTGGGTTTTTCAAATCAGGGAGTCTTTAATTGCGTTTTCGTAACATCTAAGGAGAGTTTAAATGCACTTTACCCAAGTCCTGAGAGCATCTATAGTGAAGACACTCCATACAATAATCCAATTTTTTGAAAATTGTGTAAATTATTAATTTGGAGTGTCACTTTTATATTGGCACACAATGACACACTCCACATAACACACCAAATTCGTGCTCCAACTTAACCTCATCTTTTTTCTCCCTATTTTTGGCTTAATTGCTACTTGATACCCTCAACTATTACCGTTTTTCAACTTTGTACCCTAAACTTTTTTTCGTAACAACTTGATACCTCAACTATTTTTTTTTCAACTTAATACCTAACTTTTTTAAAAACCCCAAAATGCCCTTATCCCTTCCCTCCCTCCACCCCCTCCCCCCTGCTAGCTCCGGCCGAACCCCCCCCCCCCCCCCCCCCCCTCCTCTCCTCGTTTCCGACCAACCTCTCCCCCCTCCTCGCTTCCGGCCAACCTCCCCACCCCTCTTCGCTTCCGGGCCACCCCCTGCCCCGCCTCCCGCCCCGCACCCCCCTTCCCAGCCCCCCTCCTCCCGCTGTCGAGCCCTAGGGGAGAGGCGGGAGCGGGCGGGCGGCCGGAGCGAGAGGGGGGGGGGGGGATGGCCTGAAGCGAGCAGGGGGGTGGGGGGGGGGGGGGAGCTAGCATGCGGGTGGGCGGCCGGAGCTAGCATAGGGGGGGGGGGGGGGGGGGCGAAGCGAGCAGGGAGGAGGGAGGTTAGGGGTAGGGACATTTTTGTCCAAAATAATATCCGGGTATCAAGTTGTTACAAAAAAAAGTTTAGGGTACAAAGTTGAAAAATGATAATAGTTGAGGGTATCAAGTAGCAATTAAGCCCCTATTTTTTCTTTATTTTTCCTTCCTTTTTGTTCGCTTACTGGACCCAGTTGGGTTACTGTTCACGAGCTAAAACACACTCCAAATTTGGAGAGCCTCTTGGCTTGCTAGCATTTTTTTAAGTGTGGACAAGAGCCCATTGTAGTCCCAAAGTGCTACAAATTTTGACTAAAATGAAAATGTAGCAATTCAAACATCCACTGTGGATGCTTTGACATGTCCAATTGAAAATTTTGGACCCCGATTTTTATTTTTATTTTTTTATTATTAATTTTCCATTATACCATCATTTCTTTCCATCATGTGATGGTTGTTGCCGTTGTACTCATGTGCAGGGTATAATGGGAAAAATAAAAAAAAATAAAAAACTAGGGTCCAAACTTTTCAATTAAACATGTCAGTGCTTAAACTCTAAGCTGGTATAAAATTCAGGATCTAAATGCTAATTAGTCCTATTTAGTTTTAGGATCTTGTATAAAATTCGAGATTTACGTTTAGGTATTCATATTGTCCAGAAGAGGATCTACGGTTGAATTGGGCTGACTGTTAGATCTCTTTTAGCTCTCCATAATATTTAAAATTTGCGTTTAGTTTTAGGATCTCGTATAGTATTCGAAATTTATGTGTAGATCTCCATTTTGGACGGTCGGACTAAGCCAACCGTCAAGACAAAATCCAGACCCTCTGTGGACAACATGGAGACCTAAAAATAAAATTTGAATATTATACGAGACCGTAAAACTAATTGTTAAGGATGGGTATTGGTACTGATTATTTGCTTATTATTTTTTTAGAAGGAACAACAAAAGTTGTTTAGTAATAACTATTTCCCCTTGTTTATTTGGTAAGTTGGTGTTCATTTTTGTAGCAGTTCTTTCAAAAGCTGGTTAGCAAATAGGATTCTTTATAATGCTTGCTTTCTCAAATGAAGAAGAAGATCAAAACAAGTATTGGAGCTGAAGGATTGAAAATTCTTGTGTCCGTGGTTCGATTCCACTAGAATGCTAGGGACGAAGGTCTGGACTTATCGGATTGAAAGAAAACGAAAAGGCAACCTGAAAATTTCCTTGTACTGCATCTATATCATAAACATTTCCATTAAAGATCATTACATTTCAGTTGTAACCTCGAATATCCATCATATTTTCGTGCACATTCGATCAAGTGCAAGCTACAACATCCAATCAAGTGCAAGCTACAACATCCAATCAAGTGCAAGCTACAACATCTCCATCGCAGTTTTTGGATATCAAACGGACCTCCCCTGATGGTAATCTTAATGTCGCCGATTTACCCTCTTTTGCAATCAGCTTCGCTACAGCGCCAGCTGCTCTAGCTACGTCAGGCTTTGATAGGCACAACGAATGAACCTGCCGAGCAATCAAGAGCCCAAAGTTTGTATCAATGGTTTAACATTCTACATATGAACATGCAAATATTAGCTTGGTCATACAACATTTGTAACTGAGCTCCTAAGAATGCAACTTCTACAGGAATCTGGCAACCGAACTTACAGGCAGGGTGGTTGGATATATCGGCAGAAACAGCACAAGGGATTCCCAAGTTAGAGAGTGCCCCCCTAATGATTCCACATGGGAAGTATAGGTACATGTTTGTGGCTTCTGTATGAAGCATTAGGCGATAGGCGTGTTATCCAGCGGAACCTGTTATCTTGCAGCACAAATGTACCCTGCAAGATTACAAGATGACACTTAGTTCTGCAGATATAGCATCAAACAACCTGACGGAGACTCTCTTTGCTCGATGGATTTACTCTGTGATTGGTCTTCAGGTTATCAATCTTGTTTCTTGAAGAGCTCGGACCAGAAATCGTTGCAGATGAACTTGATCGCCTCTAGATGTTCACTGAATCTGGGAAGCTCCATTGGCAAGAATCAAGTAATTCAGGGAACCATGTAAACCTACAAAAACAATTAATTTGGACTCACTCAGTCTGTCCTTGAAGTCTTAGCTTCAGGAGGCAAACTAATTTGCCTAATAGCTCTACACGCTTGCCACTATCATTACCTGGTAAGAGTTATCCTTAGCTATCCAGCAGGGAAAGGGAAGAAAAGAAAAGTGAAAGCGTAACTGGCAGGAATTTGAGACCGACATAGCTCAGCAAGAATCATAAAAAACAATTTTGAAAAAAAAAAAAAAAAATCCTATCTATTTGGTTAGCTTTATGACACAATGTATAAACTTGCTTGTGGTTTATATAGAGAATTGTTGTATGGAGATGATCTTGTAGTTAACACACTTAGAATCTTTCTTGATTACATAAACCTGCTTGGGGTTTCTATAGAGAATTGTTGGTCATCCTTCATCTTGCCAAGATCTTTAATTTATCACAGACAAACTGTATGGGTTTCAAAGAATCTAGAGTTCAAAAGAAATGATTTTTTTTTTCTTCTTTCTTTCAGTTTAATATTATCAGATAAGTGGCACAGCAAGTAAATTGTGACAGGATCAAGATTATAACTTCTTTGTATGTCACCATGCATATTGAATCGATTCAATCCTTACCCAACAAGAGAATAGCATCGATTTTGTGAGTAATAAGATAGGTACAAGTCAATTGTCTAAATTCAAATGTCAAATGTTAAATTTCAGTAAAGGTGCAAATTTAGACGGACATGAAGACCACAATTCTCTTTGAAAAATACATTATATTTTCTTCTACAGGTATGATCCATCAATGTTACATACTAGATCAATGGGACATGGATTGGAACAAAAATTACCCTCTTTCGGCAAAAAAGAGTTACCCAAGGGTACCCTTCAAATCATATCTTGTTTCCTTACTCTGATGGCAGAGGAGAGTTCTTGAGATGTAAGAAAATTGGAGCTTTCCATGTGCAAGAGGATATGGGTGATCTCACTTTCCACTTGGTGAACTAGGGTAGTCATGACCTTGGGAATCAATTGCAAATCAGGAAACTTCGTCAAAAGCCCCAATCTTGTTGGGAATGCGGTGTGACCCGAATCGGAGTTGGTCCATGAGGTGTGATATTGAATTGGGCCCATATGCCTTAAAAGAGAATTCTCATGTAAGGCCTGAACCAATCCCAATTATCTACACCACATGATCCCACCTCCTACCCGATGTGGGACTAAATTACCAACTCCATTGTCACCTCCCATTTGAGCGCTCAACCGGAAACGAGATACAACCCAACAAATCCAGCATGCGCAACATTCAAATGCTCAAGCAACTTCAGTAAGTTTTACTTCAAGCAGCCAACAGGGCCTTACTGTGGCGAGAATATCCTTTTATCTTCAAAGGTTTCATGCTCAAAGATTATCTTCAAAAGGTTTGTTCTCTCAGTATCACCAATTATAGCACTACTAACCTGAGGATCATATAGAATTGGTGTACATGTTGAGAACATTGCTATTGAAAGTGCGCCTTGACTAGAAGCTCATCACAAAGGGAGGTTGTGCCTCACTTAAGCTAGGAGTGTGCCTTGCTTTTGCTGTGAACAAGTGTGACCTTATACGAGAACCCACTTTAATCATCGACCCTCCCCATCGATGGTTCAAACACCAGAAGCTTCCTTATTTTTCTACTTTGCACGAATAAAGACACGATAAGGATACGGGATACAGAAATTTACAGATAGGTAGAATATATTCACCTATGTTGGACTAATAGTGACGCGGAGGAGGGTGCGGACACAATTCTAATACAGAAACCATTTTGCAGAGTCCCGGCAACATTGCTTATTTTGTTAGAAGCAAGTGTGACATAGAACGTAACACACGATTTGAGGCCAAGGACCTCTATTATCTTCTAATTACATTGTGGGCACTTAAAAAAGTTGGAGTCTAGATGGACTCATGAAGATAAAATTGTCATTTCAACAAAAGAATTCGAGAAGAGTGTTTGTCGTTCAAATTACAAGTAACTCTCACAACTCATGTGGGCTACAAGCTTTTCCGCAAAAGCCACATCAACAAAAGAGTGTTTGTCGTTCAGCTCGGCAGCCAGCTTTCGACGTATTGTAGTTCTAAAGTATTCGAGAAGAATTCGTTGTCGAGAAGAACCCATGTTTTGGATTCGGATCGTCAACAGAACAAAGTGGTCGTGTAGACTTCCATCGTCACACTTCCCTAGAACTATGTAATTTGTAGAAATTACTTGTATAGATTCAATGTAAAGTTGTACTTCGTCTACATCAATACAAGTTTTTCTTCGCGTAGTTCATCTGAAAACAAATGACGACTTTGTTAGAGAATACATTTTCCACCGACGAGAAGGTTGTGACGCAATCCGACGCCAAAGCTCTCAAGAAGGCTGTCAAAGTGTTGGTCATTGAGTTCAACTAACAAGTGTTCGAGCAAACACTCCTAAAGGGCCGTGCAAGCTCTATTTCAGTGCTTTTGCACAAACAGTCTAGTTCAAGACTATTCAGGCATCGGCCTTAGTCACTTTTGTGACATTGCAAGCTTTTCTGGAAGCTGTCACTGTTGTCCGCGACACTAGTATCAATGCTCTTCGTTGAGCTAATCTAAACACTTCTTGTGAACATAGTTGCAGTATCGGCCGATACCGGTCCGATATTGCCGATATCGATATAGTTTGATATGTCCTGATTTGATACCGGCTGATACGGATATTCACCGATACCGCCGCTCGGGATCTCTTTTTCGGTCAATTCCGGAGAGAAAATTGAACAAAAAAAGACCAAGCAGTAAAGATGTAAAAGAATGTAAATAAAGGAAATTATTTATCACAGTTAAACCGATCAGCAAGGTTGATTATTATTGTATTAAATTTCAAAACAACTTAGAAACAATACAAAAAAATAATTAAAATCATGCCTAAATGTATAAAATAATTTTTCTAATTTTTTTGATAATTATTTCATTTCAATACCAAAAAATCAAAAAATCCGATACTACGATAAGAAATTGCCGATACTGTCGATCCAGATAGTACCGACTATGATACCGATACTGTAAACCTTGCTTGTGAAGCTTCAGCAGCCTTCCACAGTGCTAATTTAGTCACTTCTGTAACTTCCAATGCCCTCCGTGGTACTACAACTGTTGTTGCCTTCTGCGGCACTGCTACTGATGTTGCCCTCCACGGCACTGCTATTATTGTAGCCCTCCGCAGCGCTGCTATTGTTGTTGCCTTCTGCGGCACTTCTCTCTGCGATGCTAGTACAGTTCCCGTTGAACCAAGTCAGAAGATTCCTGCAAAGCTCCCATTGCTGTCCGCAACACTGTCAATTTCTTGCAGAATTATGCTGAAAGTCCGAAACACGAAGGACTCATTACATTATGGAGAAGAGCTGTTGTCGATACTGACTTCAATTTAGGATCAAGGCACTCACCTAAACAACGAAGCAACCCTCGCCCTCTTCACCGAGTCGAGCTCCTGAGCTTGATTGCCATGGCCAGCTCGTCGTCATCGAAGGAATGAACAGGACGGGAAACAAATCGGCAGGGCTTCGCCGCTCTCAAGTCTGAATGAAGGAGAAGGGAGCTGGGCTCAATTTATAGGCGAGGCGTCGGTCAGGCGGTTGGCCGGGCACCTGACCGACGGTTGGGCGAGCAGCGGCCGTTACGATCCGACGGTCGGAAAGAGTTTGGTCGTTGGGGATCGACGGTTGGGATGAAATAGGCAGTTAGGAAAGAAGTTTCTAGAGAAACCTAGAATTCTTGGTCGTCGCCGTCGTCGTCGTCTCTCAGTCAGCAGGGGAGGGAAATGTATGAAACAATCGAATGAATGAGTGAATGGTTTCTAAAGTCTATTTGATTTTCTCTAAACATTCCAAGTCCAACTATTCCATTTAGAGCCATAGAACTCATATATTAGTTATTCCATCCTTTCGCAAAAGCATTTCTCTATCCATTCCCCATTTAGAGTTTCAACTCATCTTTAGCCGTATTAAGTACTTATCCCATTGACATTCCCATGACTAGTGTATCAACTCTATATTACATTTCTAGTCACACTTCTATTTTGATAGTCAATCTCTTGATTCTCAAGAACAGATATTTATACTACATGTCCTTCCTAGTGTGATTGAATCTCTTTAGTAAATCGAAAAGCTTGTTGAATTGAATTATCAAAGTACTCCTTTGGAATTCCAATAGATAACCATTGAAGGAATATTCGATATCCTACTATGGCGTGGCAGCCGCGCACTGCAGCCATTTATCTGGGTCATGAAAACTGCAGGTCCACTGTAGCCATCAGCGCGCTGGCGAGGCAGGGGATCTAAGTCGAAGTGATCTCAGGTATGTATAGGTTTCGAATATTCTCGAGATTACGTTTCTATCCCTTGAAATTGTTTTGTCCATGGGTAAAGTTTAGAAATTATTCGGTACCTATCATTCTTGAGTCACGGAGCCAAGAGTTCACTGCAGCCAGATGTACACTGGCGGGACATGAATTTTAGGTAAAGTGATTCCGGATATGTATGAGTTCCGAATATTTTTAGACTAAATTCATGATTAGCCTCCTATCACCATTGACAACTTTACCAGAATTTATCTTGATTTTCAACCATGACTCGAATTTAATCGTGTCTAGACGACTTCAATAGTTATGAGTAGATCGTGCCTAGATGATTCGAATCTATCGTGCCCAAATCATGTTCTAATCATGCCTGAGTTTCTCAATTGACCATGATTTTGTTTTATATCGTGTCAAATCTTTTGACCTTCGATTCATTCATGCCTAATTAATCATGATCGTGCTGATTATCCTTAATCGTGCAAATTTCCATTGTATTTGATTGCTCTTAATCATGCCCGATAGGATCCTTCTATGCTTAGTAGATTATCGTGCCAGTTATTCCTAGTCAAATCTTTTGATATTTCGAGGACGAAATTTTTGTAAGGTGGGTATATTTGTAACTCCACTTTTCCTGAATAAATAAATTTGAGTATTTTTTTTCCTATGATTTTATTTGAATTAATTTAAGAATTTATTTTTCTCTTAACTAATCACTAATTATTATTATTGATTTTGTAAATTATTTTTTCCATTTAATATCTAATTTTCTTAGATTTTATTTAAACTTATTGATTAATTTTTCCTTAATTAATCTTTAATTATTCAGCCAATGGGCCAGCCTGACCCATTTCAGCCATTCATTTCAATCCAGCCCGGTTTATTGGAGCCCAGCCCAGTCTATTAGCAATTGGGTCGCGGTTCATGGATCCAACCCGCAACCCGCTAACCCTAATCCGTAACCGTTTAACCCATTAGCTGTATATAATCCATTCTTCATTCACCAACGTTCACTTCTCATTCAAAATTCCCCAAACTCTTCCCTCCATCCAACTCCTCTTCTGCGGAGACGACGACGACGGCGACGACCAAGAATTCTAGGTTTCTCTATAAACTTCTTCCCTAACTGCCTATTTCATCCCGACTGTCGATCCCCAACAACCAAACTCCCCCCGACCGTCGGATTGTAACGGCCACTGCCCGCCCAACCGTCGGTCAGGTGCCCGGCCAACCGCCTGACCGACGTCTTGCCTATAAATTGGTTCCCGACCCTTCCTCCTTCATCACTACTTCTTGGACGGCGAAGCCCTGTCAAAATGCAGCCACACCTTTTCCTTCTTCCTCATCTCCCTCCATTGACGACTGAACTCGCGGCCATGGCGAGTTTGCAGTGGCGCTCTGAGCGTCGGTGCCGAATGAAACATTGGAGTCGTCGAGTTCGGCTCTGATGGTGATAGCATCGAGAGCTGTCTCCGGCACTCTCGAGCTCGGTCGCGGAGTTGCTTCGACGATCGATTCGGTGGCGAGGACGACTTCGTCTCCGATTGTTCCTCCGGTGAGTTCTTACTCTGTTCTGTACATGTGTCGGCAGCATCATGTGATGAACGGATTTTTGATTGAGTCTGGGATTTTGATTGGAACTGTGAGTGAGTTTTCTTGGATTAATTCTTGTATAGTTTCTCCAATTTTGGAGTTGATATGATTCAAACCGAACTCATATTGCTCTTTTCCTTTCGTGCACATCACTTGTTCGGCGAAATGTCTAGTTGAACTCTGGCATCAGTTATGGACTCGGGAACACCATCACTGGACACATGGGAGCAATTGTCGAACTCTACAAACTAGGTATGGTTCTTTTAACTAATTTTAGAACGAATTGACATGTCACCTATGTAGGAACAGACATAGGAATCACTCTGGTTGTGTCTGTCTTGGACTCTAACCAACAGAGGGACACGTTCCATATCTGACACGGGTTGAGGATAATGCAGAATTGGTGAGAAATGTAATAGAGTGTAGCTGAGATCAGTAGTACAATTCAGAGTGTGCTTGGAAGAAATTGTATTTCAGGCTACTGTTCAGTAGCCGTTGAGTTAGGGACTGGGAAATTGTGTGTTCATAGGCTGGACGAGAGAACAAGTTTGATTTCGAAATAGGTTACTGTTCAACGACCGTTAAGATAGGTTAGATTGCAATCTGTATTAGAAATAATTGATTTTTGGTGATGAGAGTTGCAAACAGTATGAGTAGTTGCGGATTTCAGAAGTGAGTTGGTCTTGGTTCTGTTATTGGGCTTGGGGTTGAATGAGGAATTAAAGTTGTATGAGGAGAATTGATAGTGGGCTTCTAAGCCTTGATCCCTATGTGTTGTTGATTAGGACAGCAGGCAAATCCCAAGTTATTTGAGGGAAGTCACATGTTAATTTGTTTAACAGAAGTATGTGTAGTACTAGGTGATCTATTATTGGAAGAGTGAGGATTGATAGTAGTAATTATTAGGATTAGGGCCAATTAGGAACTTGAGGATTTTTGGTATATTCTAAAATTATATTTTCCTATTTTAGGTGATTTGAAGAACTTGGACAAGATCCCGAAACCGAGGCAAGTACATGTACTCAGTATTACCATCATTGCATGCATTGCACTCACTCTTGTTATCGTGTCATTTATTTCACTTGTTCTCGATTGATTGCTTGCATTGTTTCTCGTGTCGGGTGGGGAATGTTCTAGAGATATGTGATTGACTAATATTGGACAAACATTGCCTGATAGCATACTCTGTATGCCTGAGTCCATTTAGTGCGTGACTGATAGCATTGTCGTCAGACATGCCTGATTATTGCGTGACTGATAGCATTGTCGTCAGACATGCCTGATTATATATTGACTGATAGCATATTTTATATGTCTGATTACATATTAGTCCCTACATGTTGATAACGTCTAATTGCACATATACACGTAGCTAGTGCATGCTTATTGCTCATCTTGTTTTCTGTCTTTCAGTTATATTTTGATATACCGTTCCATTGATCTTCATGGTGAGTTTTATTGAGTTACATTGTACTTTGCTCCTTTTCTGACTGGATCGTTGATTACAGGTGAGATGGATCATAGATTATCATTCATGATTGGCATTGGAGCTCGCTTGACATTGAGATATTAGATTCATGTATAGAGATTGATTGAGTGTATTGATTATATGTCATTGTTGTATCATTTATCTTTTACCGACTTTGTACCCGGACATTCATGTATAAGTTGTAATAATTATATAGTGGATTGCTGTGATGGTTAGTATAGATACCGTGATTAGATGCTGTGATGAGATTATTTGTTATTGATGACCAGACGGCTGATCACTACCGCTGTTAACGACAGTGTAGGCCGGACATGCATCGACCCGTACCCGATTATCCGGGAGCGGGACGTGACATGTTTTTGGTCCGAAACACGAAGTAGTCAATCATCCGCTCGCCGCAAATCAGGACTTGTTAAATCCGAACCTCGGCTAGGAGTTACAACGATGTTTGATTCACCTGGAGGGTCTTTTCCAAGGCACTAGAGCTTACACAACTAAGCCTTCTTTTTTCGAATCATAATCTATATATCTGACAAAGATTCTGTTGGAAAAGTGAATGTATATTAGACTTATTAATTAATAATAATAATTATTTTCTAATAAGTGTGTTCAATTACAACGAATCTATAACAACGAATCTATTGTAAAGATGTGTCCTTTCTATTGTGTACGAATCTATGGCAACGAATCTATTGGAAAGGCGTGTCATTTCTGTTGCCTCTTTATCATCTATAAAAGCATAAGTGTTTGAATAATTCAATCACTAAATTCGTTCATCAAACATTAAGTCTAAGAGAGCGAGACTACCTACATTGCTTCGATCCAGTTCCTGCGGTGTGAAGTGCTGCTACCGAAGGAGGAGAACCGTTGTATTCTGACCGTAAGTACTAGTGCGGGACGAATATTGTCTTAGGAACATTGAACCAACTTCAAACCTCGGTCTCGGTTAGATTATTTATTTATTTATTTTATTTACATTTTATTATCAGTTTCGGAAATACAAAGTTGGAATTTTCGTAGTAAAATAACAGATTCTTCATCTGCGTCATGGTCACATGATGACGCCGCCTATGCTTCGTCATCTACGACATACACTACCTAAGCGAAAAAAAAGTACGACTTATATGACAGAAGACGGTTATCAAGAGCTCATACGCCGTGTGGAGGCTATTAGTAAGCTGAAGCAGCAAGAGATGCAACCATTCATGAGCTGAAGCGAATGCTGAAACAACTCTTAATTTAGCACAATATAAACGACGAGGAGAATGTACCTCTTGTTTCGGTAGCTATTGAGAGTGGATCGGGGGTTGGCAGTACCGAGCTTAGCACTTTGACAAGCACATAATCTCATATTGATTCCATTGCTCAACGGGAAGAATTGAAGAAAGTGGATGGATGGAGAACAACTTGGATTTTCAGTTATTTTGGATGTTTTTAGCTTGTTTGTTAGGATAAAACAAAATAAAATTTTTTTTATCTCTTGAGTTGGTTAGGGATTGACTTATCTTATGGATAAGAACTTAGAGATATATTTTATCTTCTTTTGATTGTTTTGTATCTTATAAATAGTTTGTCTCCGCTTTCGACATTGACGTCTTGAACGGTAATCATAGTATTATTTTACATTTCTATTATAATTTTTTGGCTAAATTATAACTTGATACCCTCAACTATTCAAAATTTTTAACTTGATACCCTCAACTTTGATAGGTACTAACTTAATACCCTATCTCAACTAATATTTTTAAGTTGATACCCAAAAAAGAATTTATTCCTAAAATACCCCCACCCTTACCCCTTGGCTACTACTCCTCAATCCACCCCCCAACCCAACCCTCGGCGGCCATTACCACCCCCCCCCCCGCGCGGCCATCCACTACTAAAATCTGTCAATTCAGCGACGCGTAAAGACGTCGCTAAAAAGGGAAAATACGTCGCTAATTTCTATTAGCGACGTATTTAGCGACGTTTTCAAGTAGTCGGGATTAACCTAGTCGCTAAACAAGAAAACGTCACCATACGTCGCTATTGCGACGAGCTTTAGCGACGTGTCCACGTCGCTAATTTAGCGACTGCCAGCGACATAAAACGTCATAATTTACCGACGTAATCTAGCGACGTTGAGCGACTTGACATGCATCGATGCTGACCTGGCTTGAGAGCCATATGGCGACGTTCTGCGACTTTTCTATGTCGCTACAGTACCGACGTTTAGTGACGATCAGCGACGATATTCCTCACAGTTAGCGACGTTGATAGCGACGTTTTTTTCGTCGCTGAACGTCGGTAATCGTCGCTGAACGTCGCTAATATTAAAAAAAATACAGCATTTGCAGCATTCCCTGCAGCATTTGCAGCATCCCCCCACACCATTTGTTACAGCAACAACGGTGTGTATCACGAATACAGTATCAAACAACACAGATACACACAATCACGAACACGTTTGAAACGCAATCTCATCAATCAACACAGATATATGAAAATTTGTAACAACAATGTCAAACATAATGGTCCACAACTTAATTGCCAAGTAAGGGAACGAATGGCTCAGAACACAACCTAAAATTCATTCTAGCATACATTAGTGTGAATCATCTATGTTCTGTACATATGGTGTAGTATATGTTCTTATCGTATGAAGTATCTGAAGAATGTAACAGAATCAAGATGAACTCACATAATGTAATACTAAGACGTCATCTACTACTATATATATAAGATATAGTGATAGGTTGTCGTATCATCATTGCCGAGAGATGAGGGTCGGAGGACAGTTAACTTTATCTACGACTACATAGTTTCTGCCTCGCCAGTCGAATGGCTGCAGGGACCATGTCCTGATCACGATGTCGTACCGTAGATTAATGCAAATGGAGCTGGAGCCAAAATACAGAAACCAAAATATGATATCCACCTGAAGTGTAGAGTCGGAGGAGAAGAACTTTTCCACCCTCTCCCTCTCTCGCGCTATCAACGTCAAAACTTTTCCACCTCAAGTTCTGATCAAGCATCTTCCTTCTCCTCTCCTCCACCATGGCTCTGAACCCATCTGCTCCTCCCTACTTCCCTTCTTCTTATTTGACTCTCTCAGCCACATATGATATCCAGCTCAAGTGTAGAGTCGGAGGAGAAAAAGTGGTCAGGAAGAGGATGGGGAAGCAGCACAGCCGGCGGCATGACCCGGAGGAAGTACAGAGGTTTTCTTCAACATACGTAGGAGAACTATAAGGATATATCTTTTCACAACATATCACCTTGTCAAAGACCCTTAATGTGATATCCATGTTACCGCGGTGTCGGAAGACGAACATGTCATAATTTTCTAAGCCGTGTGTTTTGACATAATCCTCCAACCAGATTTCAGTTCTATGTAATAATGCAAGATTACTACATAGGAGGAAAGAGTTGGGAGGATTATGTCAAAACACACGGCTTAGAAAATTATGACATGTTAGTCTTCCGATACCGCGGTAACATGGTTGTCACATTAAGGGTCTTTGATAAGATGACATATTGTTAAAAGATATATATAGTTCTCCTACGGATTTGAAAAAAACATCTGTACTTCCTCCGGGTCATGCCGCCGGCTGTGCTGCTTCCCCCTCTTCTTCCTGTCCACTTCTTCTTCCCCGACTCTACACTTGAGCTGGATATCATATGCGGCTGAGAGAGTCAAATAAGAAGAAGGGAAGTAGGGAGGAGCAGATGGGTTCAGAGCCATGGTGGAGGAGAGGAGAAGGAAGATCATGCTTGATCAGAACGGATGGCTCAGAACACAACCCAAAATTCATTCTAGCATACATTAGTGTGAATCATCTATGTTCTGTACATATGGTGTAGTATATGTTCTTATCGAATATAGTATCTGAAAAATGTAACAGAATCAAGATGAACTCACATAATGTAATACTAAAACGTCATCTACTACTATATAAGATATAGTGATAGGTTGTCGTATCATCATTGCCGAGGAGGAGCCACTTCCTCCGGCTCTACAGAATCAATACCATCCAAGGAAGGCAAAACTGAATCAGCATTGTCTTCCGGATCGTCCTCATCAAGGCATAACGGGCTGCTCAGCGTGCCCAGCTTTTTCAACTTCTCGCTGGCTGCAGAGTCGAAATGGGAATGGGTCCTCTTTGCCGGCCCGGAGCTCTGACTCGCACTCGTCGCCTCGCTACCGGTTTCCTCTCATCCTCTGACACAGGTCATAAGAAAAGAAATTTCGTACCTCTTCTTCACATAAACATCATTGCCGCCTTGTACTCGAGCCTCCTCGTCTGTGACGCTATCCAACTTCTCGGTACCTACAATATAGACACCGAGAAGTTGGATAGCATCACAGACGAGGAGACTCGAGTACAAGGCGGCAATGATGTTTATGTGAAGAAGAGGTACGAAATTTCTTTTCTTATGACCCGCGTCAGAGGAGGAGAGGAAACCGGTAGCGAGGCGACGAGTGCGAGTCAGAGCTCCGGGCCGGCAAAGAGGACCCATTCCCATTTCGACTCTGCAGCCAGCGAGAAGTTGAAAAAGCTGGGCACGCTGAGCAGCCCGTTATGCCTTGATGAGGACGATCCGGAAGACAATGCTGATTCAGTTTTGCCTTCCTCGGATGGCATTGATTCTGTAGATCCGTGTATAAAGAGGAAGAGATTGGGAGTAGAGTGGACCTGGAGGGAAATGAGAGATGAAGGATGGCTCAGGGAAGGGGACAGATGAAGGATGGCTCAGAACACAACCTAAAATTCATTCTAGCATACATTAGTGTGAATCATCTATGTTCCGTACATATGGTGTAGTATTTGTTCTTATCGTATGTAGTATCTGAAGAATGTAACAGAATCAAGATGAACTTGCATAATATAATACTAAGACATCATCTACTACTATATATATAAGATATAGTGATAGGTTGTCGTATCATCATTGCCGAGGGATGAGGGTCGGAGGACAGTCAACTTTATCTACGGCTGCATAGTTTCTGCCTCGCCAGTCGAATGGCTGCAGGGACCATGTCGTACCGTAGATTAATGCAAATGGAGCTGGAGCCAAAATACAGAAACCAAAATACAAAATCAAATTCCTGGTTTCCCCGAAAATACAAAACACAGTTCTAATTAATATGTATTTTAAGTGTAAGAACGGATAGCTCAGAACACAACCCAACCTGAGAGGATACTCTGCAGATCCATTTGAGTAGGACGTATACTCTGAGAGATCACCTTTACAAGAATGATATCAGTAGTGGGATTGAGTGTGTACGTCCTACTCAGATGGGTCTCTCACCGTTACTATTTTTTCTGACAGCATGGTGGATGTGCTCCGTCAACAGATTCTTGCTCCGAGCCAAAACTTTGTCCCGGAGCTCAAGTGGACATCCTTGGTGTAGAGCTCGAGTGAGAGGTTCCTGACAGCATGGTGGTCTTCTTTGTCAAAGTATCCGTGCTCATCACACATTGGTTGTGGGACGAGCACGGATACTTTGATAAAGAAGACCACCATGCTGTCAGAAACCTCTCACTCGAGCTCTACACCAAGGATGTCCACTTGAGCTCCGGGACAAAGTTTTGGCTCGGAGCAAGAATCTGTTGACGGAGCACATCCACCATGCTGTCAGAAAAAAATAGTAATAGTGAGAGACCCATCTGAGTAGGACGTACACACTCAATCCCACTACTGATATCATACTTGTAAAGGTGATCTCTCAAAGTATACGTCCTACTCAGATGGATCTCTCAGAGTATCCTCTCTGGTTGGTTGTCGTATCATCATTGCCTAGGGATGAGAGTCGTAGTACCAATACAATCCAGAGATTGACATAGTACTAATTCATATATGTAGTCCAATACAAATAGTCTAATACAAAAACAACCCAATACAAATAGTCCAATACAAATAAGTACTAATAGCTAATGAGAACCACGCTGCTCACGCAAATGCTCAGTGATACGTTCACGCAACCACCTCGAAAAAGCGAGATTTTTGGCGCGAGGAGAGCTGTCGTCCCTTGCAAGGATTGCATGAAGAGTCCTCTCGGTCTCACTAGCTGCCGGTGCTGGATGAATAGAACTCCCGGTCTCACTAGCAACCGGTGCCACTTCCTCCTTAACTGTAGGAGGAGCCACCTCATCATTCACTGTTTCCCTCAAACGACGTGCCGCTCCTCGGGTCATGGGTGCCATCTGGTAAGCAAGCTAATATAATTGTAACATAAGCAAGCTAACTAAAGGAACCATCATGTAATTTGAGTACATTTTTGAAAGCAGATAAAGTACAATAAATTCGATTTTTTGCCAAGTAGCAGAACGGATGGCTCAGAACACAACCCTAAAATTTATTCTAGCATACATTAGTGTGAATCATCTATGTTCTGTACATATGGTGTAGTATATGTTCTTATCGTATGTAGTATCTGAAGAATGTAACAGAATCAAGATGAACTCACATAATGTAATACTAAGACGTCATCTACTACTATATATATAAGATATAGTGATAGGTTGTCGTATCATCATTGCCGAAGGATGAGGGTCGGAGGACAGTCAACTTTATCTACGGCTACATAGTTTCTGCCTCGCCAGTCGAATGGCTGCAGGGACTATGTCCTGATCACGATGTCGTGCCGTAGATTTAGGATTTAAAATATGGTATTCAGGTCAACTTAATTCGGTCAAAGGGTACTGAACAGAAAGTCTAATTATCCCATATTTCAGTAATGTCAGTGAGCTAAATCATACTCAACTGTCGAGAATACTTAGGAGAAAACTTATTCACAGGATTAGTATATCCATCCTTCGTGACATAGCTGAAATTTTATAGGGCTCGATAATAATTATTAGTCAATTTATTCATCATTTCAAAACCCTGAAAATGCCCAAAAAAACTTCCAGCATCAGTAAATAGGGCTCGAACCCTAAATTAGAATTTGAATCCAAGCAAAACATCAAATTGACAGTTGATATGCCCAAAAAATGAGATTTTTCAGTATATAGGTGTCACACTGTGAATCTCGTGTCCACACAGTGGGACACGACGTGTCCAAACCAATAAAATAGGTGTCACACGAACTAGAAGCGAGTCCACGCTCTCGTATCCTCTGCAGCGAGTCCACTGTCAGTCTCGTGTCCCCCGCAGCGAGTCCACGCTCTCGTGGACACGAAATAGAAGCGAGAGAGAGAGAGAGAGAGAGCTAGAAGACGAGGAGAAACTGGAAAGGAGCTACCAGAGGAAGGAGGAGGAGGAGAAGGAGGAGAAGGAGGAGCTACCTGAGGAAGGAGGAGGAGGAGAAGGAGGAGGCCGGAGGAGGGAGATCGCCGGAGGAGCGCCGCGGAGGAGGAGGGAAATCGCCGGAGGAGCGCGCCCAAAATTGGAGGGAAAAAATTGTGAAATGATCGAAAAGGAAATTCTCGCTGGCTATATGAAACGTTTAGCGACGTCTGCATAGGACGTCGCTAAACGTCGCTGATATATAATAAATAGCGACGCAACTTAAAATGCGTCGCGAAACGTCGCTATATCAGCGACGAGTACCGACGAACTTGCGATGCACTACCCCATTTAACAAAATGTAGACGCTAGACGTCGCTATTAGTCGCTGTTGGCGACAAACAGCGATGTCTTATATTAACGTCGCTAAAACCCCAAACATTAGCGACAAAATTTTACGGAGTCGCTAAATACGTCGCTGATTTGACTTATTTTGGTAGTGATCCCCCTCCCTCCCTTCAACCCGGCCCCGACATCCCCCCTCCCTCATGGCTGGTACTTGCCCCCCCACCCCCCGGCGGCCATGCCCCCTTCTCTCCCCTCCCCTCGGCACCGACCACCCCCCCTCCCCACCCCCGGTCCCGACGACCCCCTACCCGGCTACGGCCCTGCTTCCGCCGCCCGATCGTGCGTGCTCGCCGCCCGCCGGCCACCCGCAGCGGAGAGGGGGGGTGGGGGGTTGGGGAAGAAGAGAAGGGACAATTTGGTCCAAATTTTTTTGGTGTATCAAGTTGGTACCTATAAAAGTTGAGGGTATTAAGTTAAATTAAAAAGTGTGATAGTTGAGGGTATCAGTTGCAATTTAGCCTAATTTTTTAGACCAATTTATAATAGTTGTTGTTCACTCTTCAATTAAAGCTTCCGTACCCAAATCTTCCCAAACCCCTAATTTCATACTAATAATTTATAATTGGGTCTTCATCCCGCATCAGTGGGGGTTTTCCATCCATATCTACCCGAATGGTATATAATTTCACACCCTTGCAAATTTTCAAACCGCCAACACTGCAATTGTCCAACGGCAAAGACTCTCCAAGTCAGCCTATTCATCACTTTCGGGTTCAGACTAACAATATAATAGGCAGGGACACCATCATGGTCACTCTTTATTGGCACTCTTAAAGAAGTTGCATTCGATTGGTTCATGTTAGTGCCGGGGCACAATTTTCATAGAAAACTGAGAAAATGAAACAATTGTAAAGACAATGTTTCAACGCAACACTTCAAAGAAGGCACATAACAGAGATCCTTGGAGGATTTTGGTAAACGAAGATCTTAAAAAAGATTTCGTTACAGCAACCGAATGACGTATTTCTAAAAAGAAGGTACTAATCCGAATTGCTAGCAGTAGCGAAGATGACAGGCGATAGATGGAAAATATCCTGCTGGGGTGAATGATCACCGTTGCTCAAAGCTATATTCGCCCCACACGAATAGCTTCCAAGAACCAGCAAGTTCGTCGGAGAACTTTGGAACACTCCTGCTCTTCTGACTCCTCGGATCGTACACGGACTTCCATGCAAAAGCAACGCTGGTGCAAAGCTTCTCTTCTCTCTCACAACCTCTGTTTACTTGTATTAAAAAAACACTTGTCAACTTTTTTAACTTTCTGTGTACTATTCTATATATGTCCTGTGGAGAGAAGAGACCTTATATAGGCTTGAGTGGCAACTGCCCGGTTTGCACAATATTCGGGACGTGGTAAAAACCACTCCGAACGTGCAGTAACCGCACAGATCATGCATATAACACCCAGTTTTCCATATGAGAGTAATTTTGAAATTTTAAAATTAATTGAATTTAATGTATATTATTTGGAATTTAATATCTTATTAAGAATGGTGTGATTTTAATATTATTTAATTGATTGCCATGTATTGTGAATAGCCTAACTTGGTTTGGACCTAACCTAGATTAGTCATAGCTAGTCTTAGCTAACCATGGTTAGTGTTAGTTAGTATTAATTAGAATTATTGAAATTTAAGTGATTTTTAGTATAATTTATTTAGTGCTATTCTTGATTTTGACTCATAGTGACTTTGGAGACTGTCCTACAAGCTAACCCTAGTCATGACCACTTGGTTAGATTATGAAACCCTAGTTTAACCTAAGTTAATGATACTCTAGTCATTAGGATTAAATTGGGGAAATAGAGATAATGAATAGGTTGGTTAATGACTTGTGATTTCATAAACCATGACTTATGGCTTAAGGCCCATAGAGGCCCATAACCCAATTAGTGAAACCAAAACCCTAACCCTAGCATTTATGGCCAGCCACCTAGGGTTCCATACCCCTATTTAATGTCTCTACCACTTAGGGCTAGCATCCTTTAGGAAATAGCAAGTTTGGAAATAGAGGTAAACCCTTTCTTCCCCAATCCCTATCTTCTCCATTTCAACTCCTTCTTCCTTCTAATTTCTTGCAATAGGTTCTAATCTCCGTGCATTTGATGGCTATGGTGAAAAATTTCAGTGAAGGAGCAATTTGGAGGAGTTTGGGTAGCTAGAGGAACAACTCACTTTGGGACTTTTTGAGCCATTCCACTCACCTAGGTAAATCCTAATCCCCTCCATAAAATAGTGTTTTAATTGCATGAATAGGAAGCCCTAGGTCTACCCTAACAATTAGTATAAGTATTGCTAGATTTCGTGTCCAATACGTGTCCGTATCAGACACGTATCAGTAGGCATACTAGGTGTTCGACGAAATGCCACAATGGGCATTTCGTTCTTGTTTGCTGTTTTTGTTTGAATAGAAAATTAGGTTTTGATGTTGTTTATCGATTTCCAGTGGACTGAGGTGACCATCGTGTTGTGTTGTGTCGGTTTGGACACGTGAACACGTACGTTTCCGTACGGTAGCAGTGCCCTGCTGCCACGCGTGTCGTGCTCACTGCACAGACCTTGTTAACCCACCAAAATTGGTGTGGAGTTCGGGGCAGTGACTGACAAGTCACTTCCCAAGTTTCACAACTCTTCGTGTCGCATCGGACACGTAGTCACTCACGTATTGATTTTGTACACGAACTGTGCACACAGGTTTTCCCTACTGATACGGCTTTTGCGTCGTACACTGACACGACTTGGACTCGATACAGAGTGTCGACTCTCTAGCCTGAGACCTCATCTACCTATGGACACGTGCACGAGACCCCACTTGCTTCGTGTCGTAACCTAGGTCGATCGACATGGCTGCACGAGCCAGTGCACGAAATGTGCACCACAGGGTTTCCTGTCTGTGTTCTGTTTATTTGGACACTTCGTGTCCACTCTAGTGGACACGAATAGCATCCCCTAGACACATGAAACATGGTTAACACACTGATATGTCTGTTTGTAAATTTCGATGGTTTAAACTTAGTTTTCGAAATAGGAATTTCCTGTGTCAGTGTTCTTCATTTTCAGTTGGTTTTCTATTTTGAACTGTCAGTTTAATTATGAACCATTTTTCGAATTTTTGAATGCTAAATTAGTTTAGAAATTAGGTGTACACATACATGTTAGTTACTTGTTAAAATTCATTTGGTTATGAGTTCTAATGTTTAATGTTAACTAAATTGGCTTTCGATTCACTGATGAAATGTTTACTGAGATTTCAAGGGAATGATGGGGTTTGGTTTCACATGTAAATAAATACCTGAGATTTTGATTAAATGTTGAACCTATAAACTGAGAATTCCATGGATGTGTTAAACTGAGTATCCTGAGTTTTTCAATGACTGTTCCTGAGATTTAAATCATGTGAACTGAATGGTTAACTGAGTTTGCATATGTGAATGATTGGGTTTTGATTTTCTGAATTGAACTAATGTAATACCTGAAATTAAGTTGAATGAAACCTGAGAATTGATTCCCATTTCCTTTCCTTAAACTGATTTGTGATAGGTTTTAGGTTTCAAATTGGATTTTGATATTGGGATTGGGATTGAATGTGTGACTGATACTCTATGCACTGAACTATATTCAGATTTTTCCCTCCTAACTGAGTTTGATGTTCAAATTTTAGGTTAGATTCATGTATACTTGTGTTAGCCATTACTAGAGTGTTGGTTTGTGTTGTGTTAGAATTTAGGATTCAATTGTTGAATGGATTAGAATTCAATTGGTTTGGACAATGAACTGTCATTGGGTTTTCCAAATCCTGAGAATTAAATTTCTGTTTTAAACTGATTTATTGAAAGTTTATTTGCTATGTTTAGATCCATTTACATTGTTAGTTCACTGGTTCATGTCATCCATGTTAGTTTAGGTTCATTGTTGAATGGGATTTTGTATGTGGGATTGGGGATGTACCATGTATGGACTGTTAACTGTCACATGAGTTCCTAAAACTGAGAATAGGATTCAATGGAATGTTCATTGCCTGTTAAATACCACTCTATGTATATGGTTCACTTTTAAGGAAATTCGAATTTGGGTTTGTTAATAACTGTCAATGATTCCTTGTTGAAACCAAAACTGAGATTCATGAACTGTCAATTGATTCACTGATTTCCAATGCAATTTTTTCCTATGATAAATCATCACATGTTGTGTTGTTGAATGATGGATTGGTGTTGGGACAATGGAATTCTATAGTTTAACTGTCATTTGACTCTCTTATTAAAACTGTCAAATTGATTCCCATATAAACTGTCATTTATTTCTTCCTAAAACTGAGAACTTCTCACTAGTTTTTGATTCAATTCCTGAACATTGTTAATTTGTTAATTTCCCACTGTTAGTTAACAATTAACCTAATGTGAGCTGTCATTCAGTCCCCATATTCCTAAATACTAAATCTGAAGTTTGTTCACTGTTTTCTTAATGTTTCCACATATCAATCCACATTGATACTACATGTACACACACATTTCCTAACCTAGCACTCTACTGTCAACCTTGTGCTAACTGAACCATGATAGCTTATGCACACTTCACCCCATTCATCTTACTCACTCCTTTACACTGTTTGTATAAGCTAAATGTAATGTAAAGTGAATGTGACTTATATATTGATATGTAAGTTTATGCAAATGTACAATTGTGTTAACATGCATGTTATGCAATTAGGATATAGATAGCTTAGCCTATGTCTTTCCTATTCACCACCATGTACACACACTTAGACCCCCTTACATGCTAACTTCACTTTCTCTATTTACATATGTATGTATGAGATTCATGATAAATAGCTATGGAATGTGCTTTAATGTGAGGTGCTTGATGTGTGTGGCTTGTATAGCCTAGATGGTGTGTGTGCTTGCTAGAATAGGCTGGTTAGGCCTAGTGAGACTTGTTTGGCTTAGACATGACCTAGTTGACCTAGTTTGACTAGTCTAGTTGACTAGAGTTGACCGAGAGTTGACTTTAGTCCAGTTCGACCCCAAACTTCATATAGATGCATTGTAGCAGTCTGTTATATCATTTTAGACTTATAGTGACTTGTACTGTTCTATAGGAGACAGACACCACTCCTCGGACAGTAGATACTCTACAGATACTCAGGATACAGGCGAGTACATTCTTTGATCATTTCATATCTTGTTTAGGATTATATTTCCTGCTTTAGATTACTTTACATGATGCTGACACGTTGAAAACACGGATTAGTACTATATGGATCTTGTCGTACGATGTTATCCCTTTAGCGGATACATCGGGTATTTTGTGTTCGTGTACTTTATCGTGAGCATCGTGTACTCCTTATATTCGTGACATTCGTGTACGAAATGTGTGAAATCGTGTATAATCATGTATTCATATGACCTTCGTGTATAATAACATAACTTGGCTAGATCCTTGTGTATTGATTGCGGGGGGGGAGTAGAAGTGGTTATGTAATCAATCCAGTAGATTACTCGTGTACGCCCTCTTTAGATTACTCGTGTACAATATCGTGTCGTTTACATAACCATCTTGTGCTCTGAATCACTAGCACTGTTAGTTCTCTATATACTGTAGCTATTTACTTACAGCCTCTCTCTTTTTACATCATGTTGTTCTTCAGTTTCCTGTATCTTACTCTCTAGCATGTTTATATTTCCTAACCTGTTATGATTTTGTTGAGATGTACTATACTCGTTCCTGTCATGACTGGACCTGTTGAAAATTTTACAGTGAATGATGAGGCTCTGGTGTCTACCCCTCATGGTACAGCTTTAGACAACACTTGTGACTTGGACCCACTAGCAGTTGATGACACTTTCCTAGATTAGGATGTCTTTATTATCTTTTCTGGATTACTGTAATGAGATTCTGAGATGTTATTTGGGATATGTATTTATTTAGACACTTAGACTTCTGGATTGTATCTCTGTGATTTCCATTCTGTTCTATCTATCTATCTATCTATCATTTATCATGCTCTACCTTAGATGTGATTGAGACTGTATCTGCTATGCCACCTCCATTCAGAGTGTATATACTGTACAGGTACCTTTATATTGTTAGATGTTGACCTAGGACAGCGTTCTACTGCCGACATTGCGGCGTAGACTGGACGTACCCACATCTCGTGCCCTTACTCTAGGGTGCGGGTCGTGACAATGCACATGTACGATCTGTAGCAAGTTCGTGCCTTGCACACCACGCACTGAGCCACTTGCGCCACCTGTGTACCCTGTGCGCCCTATGCACCCTGTGTCACCCGCGCAACTGGGCGCGCAACTGGACGCATACCTGTGCGCACAACTGGGCGCACCACTGGGCGCGTATCTGTGCGCTCAACTGGGCGCGCACCTGGGCACGCAACCTGGGCACGCAATCTGGCCCGTGCACCTGGCCGGGCAACCAGAGTCGCGCAACCTGGCCGCACAACTAGGGCCGCGTAACCTGGCCCGTACAACCAGGGTCGCGCAACCTGGCAGTTCAACCGACTGTGCAAGTGGCTCACGCAACGAGCGTAACTTAAGCGCACTATGCGCCTAGCGAAGATGCTGACGTGCTAAGTGCGCCAACAAAATGCCACATTACGCCTCATGAGCCCATGAGCCCGAGTCCTTGTCCGAGTCCGAGTCGCTAAGCCCCTACGGGGCTTAGCTCCCATGGAAATAAATTTTCCAAGAGCAAAAAGCATAAATGCTTTACCATGGAGCCTTATCCTCACCTCCTAGTAAAATCACCCAAATAGTTCCCTCCTTAGGGTCACCACCCCATGTGCATATCCCAACAACACATACAATTATATATGTTGAGATACCTCATGGTGCACTTTCCGTTTGGGACTAAACTTCACTAGGCATGTTGAGAGCAAGCTCTCAACATGTCAAGGAATTAAGAGCACCAATAATCCCCCACACATCTCAATATATATAGTGACTGTCCATCATGCATTAGGAGAGATGTCGCTATGACTTGAATCTTTCCGCATGGGTTAAACAAAAGACTATAATACAAGAATGGACAAAGCCTTGAATTCTGCACCATAGCTGAAGTTGTTCCGCTCACATAACGTAGTCACATGTGCTTCTGGCTTGCACATTAAAGGCCCTGTGCCAGCCTGGTTTCAGTGTATAATTTTAGGCGTCTACAAGTTTACCCTCAAGAGACGGCCTAAGATCTCTGTCCATACACTATAGGTGAGTTCATTATAAAGAGACATGGCATGAAGCGCTTTGCGCTTTCCTTGCGGTGCTACGCCGCTATGACATGGCTTAAAGTCGAGGCCTTACCCCGTAACGGGAACCTCATCATAGTGTCATACTACGGTAGCATGAGGCCACCGCCTCTTTGTAGTGCCAAACTACCCAGCATGAAGCCTTAGGCTCCCTTGTGGTGTTACGCCGCAACGACATGGCTTTCAAGGCCGAGGCTTTATCCCTAACCGGGTACCTCATCGTGGTGTCGTGCCACTGTAACATGAGGAACTCCTCCTCTTTGTAGTGCTGATGTCATGCCCCAGAACCAGAATACTGGAGAGCGGGGGAATGACTCAGCCAGCTACGTATTACGGATAGATGAATACCGTATAATACGATCAATGCTGTCTAACCAGACGAGGGGGTGCATACTACATGAAAGTCTTACTATGGTCACTTCACATCTATTGTCTCAATCATTCAAACAAGAAGCAAAAATAGAGAACATGTAAGATAAAGCAGTAAGGCATCCCAAACGCTTAGTCAAAATGTTCTTGAGATCTGGCTTTACAAAACATAGCCAGATGGTATAGTAACATATACACAATTGTTATCAGCTGCAGTCTGACTTAAATACAATTATGTAAAAGTAAGTGCAAGACAATCCGACTAACATGTCGGTGCCAAACGGCTAAGTATGAAGTAAATAACAAAACACGCGGTGAAGTATGAACCCACTCGAGTCCTCCTGCGATCATTCCCCTAGTATTGACCATCTTGGAGGTGGAAGTAAGCTGAGTCCTCGAGAACCAGCTCTAAATCTGGCCATGCAAAACCAGAGAGGTTAGACCTCTAATAGCAAGTACCACAAGAAAGCACGATATGAAGGATTAAACCAGTAAGTAAGAGGATATAATAATATATCTCTGCTTTTCACTAGGATTCACATAACATCACGACACTTCGAACCAACCTCCCAACCAAACAAGGACAGAAGTTGGCCCGTCATGTCCTGACATTCTGATCATCTCAGTTAGGCAACAGAGTAGGTACAGTACACAAACAAATCATCTTGAATGGCCAATCAACTCCTACGGCTTGCTATTGTGAGTCCCAAGTTATCCTGGACTTATGCAAATAGGGATTCCTCAGTTCTTACTATGTGCGAGCAAGGCTAGTCTATCCAGTCAATCAATTACGCCAATCATGAATTAGACGAGTCCCAGCGGGACGCCCGTCATCAATATACAATATACAATAATAATATAAGCAGATACCGCTCCCTGCCCGTGTGGCAGGTTTACAGTATCTGTGGGAACCAGCCGGCCTGTCGGGCACTACTAGTCCCAAGAGGACTGCCATGTAAGAACTCGAGGATCCATTTTCTCCATGCAATCATTATTTTATTTAACTTAATAGTCTCTACGTTGAGTGAAATCCCATGCCGTGGATCATGGTCATTCAAATGAGTACTTTCGTACGGGGTACGATATGTACAACTCTACAACGATACCTGTGCGGCTAGGTTGTAGGTCTTACATAGCGTAATGCAACAATCAAATCTAACCACGGAGTAATCATGCCTTGACCATAAAGTACACATGCTGCTTTGTAGAAAATAAATAAATTGAAGCCTGCACATGCCTGTATGTCAATATTCGGGATCGGCTAATCGATTACAATAGTTCATTACATGAACGTGTCTCATTCATTTAATTCAATAAGACGACTAGCCAGTCTTTTAGTTCCAACTAGGAACGCATGATCAATTTAGTCAAGATAACCATTATTATCAATGGTGACAAGGCATGAAAGTTAATTAGTATTAAATGGGGTCGAGTCTATAACTCTCAAGGTTAAGTTCCAGTCTTACTGGGTATCCGTAAACCAATCAAGACGCAGGGCACGTTCTACATAACCATATATATCAAAAATATTAACATGCTAAGATTATCGAGTTCATAAAAAGGGAGTAAGGATATAATAGAAGAATTATCATGCCACCATTAAATGAATAAATTATAGAACAAATAGAAACACCCAGGTCAGGAAGTCACGCCAACAAGTCTATGCTAAGGCCAACAAGTCACACCAACAAGTCTATGCTAAGGCCAACAAGTCACGCCAAGTCTAGTAGGTAGGAGTGAGCGTATAAACAGCATGAGCGTGAAAAGTGGTTCACGTTGGCACGCACAGCGTGAACGTGAATGGAAATTCACGCACACACAGCGTGAGCGTGAAAAAGTAATTCACGCACTCATAACGTGAGCGTGAAAAGTAACTCACGCACGCACAGCGTGAGCGTATGAGCGTAAAAAGCGTGATAAGAAATTCACGTACGCACAGCGTGAGCGTGAAAAGAAATCCACGCACGCACGCAAAGACGTGAGCGTGACTCAAAATTTACGCACGCACGTGAGAACGTGAGCGTGACTAAAAATTCACGCTAACACGTAAAGACGTGAGCGTGACTAAAAATTCACGCTGGCACGTAAGAACGTGAGCGTGACTGAAAATTCACGCTAACACGTAAAGACATGAGCGTGACTAAAAATTCACGCTGGCACGTAAGAACGTGAGCGTGACTAAAAATTCACGCTAACACGTAAAGACGTGAGCGTGACTAAATCTCCCGAGCCTTCGTTCCAAGCCAGAGATAAGGTTTCCATGGTTCAGAATGGTGTGGAATGAGAAGCTCTGTCACATGAACTATCTATTCCGAAAAGCACGCCAGGTTGGGAGATCAAAACCCATGAACAACCGAGAATACAACAACTCAGATCTAGAAGAAACAAGCCAAAGAAATAAAAAATGCTAAGTAGTAAACTCTCTTAGAATCACAAGAGGAAGACAAATGAACCATAAAAATGGTTCTCCAAGTGGAAGCAAGAAGCAAGATGTACTTGCCTGCTGTTGGTTGGTGGAAGAGAGTGGTGAGGAAGAAGAAGAAGTAAGAAGTAATGGTGAAGGAGAGTTATGAAGAGAGAGAAGGAGATGGGGGCTTTAAATGGAAGGGTGGTGGTAGGTGGGGGTCTATTGGGTCGGGTTCATACGGATCCATCCAAGGCCAACCCGAAAGCAAAGCAGAGAGGTTAAAAGCAGAAAATAAAATACAGAAATAAAATGCAGGAATAAAATTGCAGATAATTAATTAACATAAAATTAAAGGAATTTAAATACATGATGATACATGATAAATATTAAATAAATATATATGAGTTGCACATGTATAAAAATATGCATTCTGGGAACGGGGAGTGACATCTCTACCCACCTTAGAAAAATTCCGTCCTCGGAATTTCAAATCCAAGCAGGTAGAAATATCGGAGCGAAACTAATACAAGCAATTCTAGTGATCAAGCAATCGTTTTTACCATATCAAAAGCAAGTACTATATATGTAAATTTATCATTCTACGATATCAAGTAGCTCTACCCATAAGGTGATAAGTATGAAGAATCAGGACAATCAAGGTATACAGAAAGAGATATACCTTGTGAGTCAAATAGGTGTGGATACCGTGATCGGATATCATCCTCACGTTCCCACGTTGACTCTCCCAAGGAGTGATGACCCCAAGCAACACGGACAAGACTAATTGTTCGGTTCTTGAGTATCTTCTCTCTTTGGTCCAAAATGGACACAGGCTGTTTCTCGTAAGACAGATTGGTACCAACAACCAGCTCAGAATGATCGAGGATATGGCTTGGGTCTGATACATACCTACGTAATTGAGATACATGAAACACGTCATGCACCTCTCGTAACGAAGGTGGGAGGGATAAACAATAAGCAACATCGCCTATCCGATCAAGGATAACAAATGGGCCTACGTACCGTGGACTCAATTTTCCGCGAACGCCAAATATAATGACCCCACGAGTAGGTGAGATCCGCAAGAATACGTGGTCCCCAACAGAGAACTCTAACGGCCTACGATGCTGGTCCGCCCAATGACGATGCCAGTCCTGCGCAACTCGAAGTCGCTCTCTAATTCCCTTAACCACTTCAACCGTCTGAACAATCATTTCTGGGCCTAACATCTTTCTCTCCCCGATATCATCCCATGCAAGCGGTGACCTGCACTTCTTACCATATAGTGCTTCAAATGGCGCCATCTGGATACTGGCTTGATAACTATTATTGTATGAGAACTCGACTAAGTGCAGGTGACTCTCCCAAGACCCTCCAAAATCTAAAGTGCAAGCTCGCAACATGTCTTCTAAAGTCTGAATCGTTCTTTCTGATTGCCCATCTGTCTGCGGATGGTAAGCCGTGCTAAATCTTAACTTGGTACCCAGACTATGATGTAAGCTCTTCCAGAAATGTGATGTAAAACGGGTATCTCGATCCGACACAATACTGACAGGGACTCCATGCTGCCTGACTATCTGTTGCATATACAACTCTGCCAACTTTTCTGTAGATTGCCCTACTCTGAAAGGAAGAAAGTGTGCTACCTTCGTAAGTCAGTCCACTATCACCCAAATAGCGTCCTTACCACTTGATGATCTTGGTAAACCGGTCACAAAGTCTATTGTAATATGCTCCCATTTCCATTCCGGAATAGGAAGCGGTTGTAATAACCCAGCTGGCCTCTGCTGTTCTGCCTTCACTTGCTGACATACCAAGCAACGGGAAACAAATCTAGCTTTCTCCCTCTTCATCCCGTTCCACCAGAAATGCTGCTTGATATCTTGGTACATCTTGGTCCCTCCAGGATGAATAAAATACTGAGAACTGTGAGCTTCTGCCATAACCTCCTGTCTGATATCCCCACTAGGCACACATAGACGTGATCCAAACCTAAGTGTACCATCTTCGTAAATTCTTATCTCCTTCCTGAGTCCTGACTCACATTCTGCCCTAAGCTTCTGAATCCTTGGGTCCTGAGCCTGAGCTGCCTTGATCCTGCCCACCAAGTCGGATTGAACTTGCAGACTTGTTAGAACTCCTACATCACTAGGAAGTATAACTTCGATGCCCATCTCCTGAAGGTCTTCTAAGATATGCCTCTGTGTTGTCAACATAAATGCGCCACCTCTCCTGCTAAGAGCGTCTTCTACTACATTAGCCTTGCCTGGGTGATACTGAAGCTCCACGTCATAATCCTTAATCAACTCCAACCATCTTCTCTGCCTCATGTTTAGTTCCTTCTGAGTAAAGATGTACTTCAGACTTTTATGGTCTGTGTACATGTCCACTCGGTCACCATATAAGTAATGCCTCCATAGCTTCAGAGCAAACACTACTGCCGCTAACTCCAAATCATGAGTTGGGTAATTCTTCTCGTGGTCCCGAAGCTGCCTAGATGCATATGCTATTACCTTCCCATGTTGCATAAGGACACATCCAAGTCCTTTGCCTGATGCATCACAATATACTGTAAAACCTCCGAGTCCAACTGGCAATGTAAGAATAGGTGCTGATATCAATTTCTGCTTCAAAGTCTCAAATGATGCCTGACATTCTGTCGACCAAACGAATTGTACATCCTTCCGGGTCAAGCGGGTCATGGGTGCTGAAAGCCTTGCAAAGTCTGACACAAACCTTCTATAATATCCTGCCAATCCCAAGAAACTCCGTACATCTGCTACGGTCTTGGGTACTGGCCAACTTTCTACTGCTTCTATCTTCTTGGGATCTATTGCTACTCCAGCTCCTGATATGATGTGACCCAAAAATGAAATGTGATTCGACCAAAACTCACACTTGCTGATCTTGGCATACAACTGGTTCTCTATTAGAACCTGTAACACTTTCCTGAGGTGGTCTTTATGCTCCTCTTCACTAGTAGAGTATACGAGAATGTCGTCAAAAAATACTACGATAAACTGATCTAAGTATGGCATAAAGATGCGATTCATCAAATCCATGAATATCGCTGGAGCATTGGTCAAACCAAACGGCATTACTAAGAATTCATAATGCCCATACTTCAACCTGAATGCTGTCTTGGGAATATCTTCTTTCCGAACCCTCACCTGATGGTACCCTGAACGAAGATCTATCTTGGAGAAAACTCTAGCTTTGCTCAACTGATCAAATAAGTCGTCGATCCTGGGTAATGGGTACTTGTTCTTCACTGTTGCCGCGTTAAGCTTCCTGTAGTCAATGCACAATCTGGATGACCCATCCTTCTTCCCCACAAGTACCACTGGTGCTGTCCATGGCGATACGCTAGCTTGGATGAACTTCTTCTCCTTCAGTTCCTCTATATGCTGATATACCTTGGCCTGCTCTGAATCTGCCATTCTGTAAACTCGATATGATATCGGTTTAGTTTCTGGTGACAATTCTATACTGAACTCAATATCCCTAACCGGTGGTAGACCTGGAAGTTCTTCAGGAAATACGTCTAGAAACTCTTCAACTACCTTCGAAATCTGAACTTCTTCCATTGCCGTTATTACTCCCTGCTCTTGTTGAGTTGCCTCTGATCTGACTAAGGTGAACCGCTTCATGCCTGGAATATCAAAAGATACACTCCCTCTACGACAATCTATTGTCGCATGACTGTCTTTCAGCCAGTCCATGCCTAAGATAACGTCAAAATTTCCAACAGGAAATTCTATCAACCGGGCGGGTAAGGAATGCCCGCAAACTACAACGCTACATGCTAAAATAACTCTACTAACTCGTACGAGCCCATTACCAGTGAGTATATTCAACCTCCCTGGCAATGCCTCGAACTCCATTCCTAGTCGTGTCGCAAATTGTGCAGATATAAATGAATAGGATGCTCCTGAATCAAACAATGCTACTGCGGGATATGAGGCGATGAGAATGTTACCTGCCACAACATCTTCCGATGCCAATGCCTCCTCCAAGGACAGAGTGAATGCTTGCCCTCGACCTCCTTGCTGGTTTCTATGCTGTGGCCTAGCCTGATGCTATTGCTGGCCCCTTTCTTGATGATGCTGGAGTGGTCTATGCTGGTGTTGCTGCATCGACGGTCCCTGCTGCCGAAACATCTGAGCCTGCGGCATTAACGGACGCTGTGCCAACGGCCTTACTGCCACCGCGGGTCCTCGATACTGGCCTGCCCCTGGTGCTGGCAGAGCAGGAAACTGTTGCCCTGGTCCTCCTGACCTCGAATTCATGGGACATGTGGTAACCCGATGGTCTGGATTTCCACATATCAGACACAGTCCATTCAATGTCCGACACACATCTCTAGTGTGCCCTATCTTCCCACAATAAGTACAGCCCGCCGGGGGTTGCTAGTTCTTCCTCTGTTGCTGTTGCTGCTGCCTGGATGGTGGTGCTGGTCCTCGTATCGCCACATCGTGGATACGAATGCTAGTGGATGGTGCTGCTGTTCGGGGCGCTGCTTTCCCTCCTCCTTCAATCTGGCTGTGGGATCTCTTCTGACCCCCAGTCCTTGTCGCAAGCCTCTGAATGGTGATCTCATGCCTTCGAGTTGCCGTCAATACTTCGTCAAAAGTTTGGTAATTGTGCCCCTCTATCAATTGCAAGAGTTCAAGATGAAACCCTTGCTGAAACCTCATGGCCCTCTGGCTCTCTGTTGCTACCATCTCTGGGGCAAATCTACTCAATCTGCAGAACTTCGCTGCATAAGCATCTACAGTCTTGCCGGCCTGCCTAAGGTTGATAAACTTCTGTTGTAGCTCAAACCGTGCCACAACTCCATAGTACTTGGTCTTGAATCTTGCAGTGAAATCGTCCCAAGCCACAGGACGTCTGATGCCCACTTCCTCTGATTTCCACCAATCACGTGCGAGATCCTGAAGTAACAACTTCACTAGATCCATACGTTCTTCTGCCGGTACCTTAGCTGCTGTCAGAATAGCCTCAATATCCTTAAGCCATGCATCTGCTGAGATGGCATCCTCCGTGCCCTCGAAACGGCAGGGGTTGTACTTGCAAAACCTGGCTGATGCTCCTGAATCAGTCCTCACTCCTCTTTCCAAAGCCGTCTGCAATCCTTGGTTGAGCAACACATTCTGCTCTTCTAGCTGAGTGTGCATGCGCTGCTGGGCCAACATCTGATATTGCTGAGTAGCCATCATTCCTCTCATGATCTCCAGAAGGGCTGGTGTGTCCACTTGGGTAGGTGGAACTATGGGTGGTATTGGAACTTCCGGATACTGCGGTTCAGCTGCTGGTTCTACTATCACTTCTTTCTGGATAGTCTCCTGAGGTGAGACTGGCCCTTGTTGCTGACCAACCTGGTCATGTTGCCCATGTTGCCCCTGTTGTTGCTGTCCAGCTCTGACCAATGCGGACGAAGTGCCCCTAAGAAAAGGGACAAAAGAACAATCAAACAACCGGACATGAAGGATCAATGAAGTCAAAGGATACCGGAATGTCAAGCAAGGGTTGAGAATAACGAATCATGAGATCAAGGGGGGACACGTGTGATTGAGACATCCTATAAATCAAAATACCCCACAAGTCTGAAATCAGACCTGCATGGGCTACCACTAAAACCTTGTCACGCCCCAGAACCAGAATACTGGAGAGCGGGAGAATGACTCAGCCAGCTACGTATTACGGGTAGATAAATACCGTATAATACGATCAATGCTGTCTAACCAGACGAGGGGGTACATACTACATGAAAGTCTTACTATGGTTACTTCACATCTATTGTCTCAATCATTCAAACAAGAAGCAAAAAAAGAGAACATGTAAGATAAAGCAGTAAGGCGTCCCAAACGCTTAGTCAAAATGTTTTTGAGATCTGGCTTTACAAAACATAGCCAGATGGTATAGTAACATATACACAATTGTTATCAGCTGCAGTCTGACTTAATTACAATTATGTAAAAGTAAGTGCAAAATAATCCGACTAACATGTCGGTGACAAATGGCTAAGTATGAAGTAAATAACAAAACATGCGGTGAAGTAAGGAACCCACTCGAGTCCTCCTGCGATCATTTCCCTAGTATTGACCATCTTGGAGGTGGAAGTAAGCTGAGTCCTCGGGAACCGGCTCTAAATCTGGCCATGCAAAACCAGAGAGGTTAGACCTCTAATAGCAAGTACCACAAGGAAGCACGATATAAAGGATTAAACCAGTAAATAAGAGGATATAATAATAGATCTATGCTTTCCACTAGGATTCACATAACATTACGATACTTCGAACCAACCTCCCAACCAAACAAGGACAGAAGTTGGCCCGTCATGTCCTGACATTCTCATCATCTCAGTTAGGCAACATAGTAGGTACAGTACACAAACAAATTATCTTGAACGGCCAATCAACTCCAACGGCTTGCTATTATGAGTCTCAAGTTATCCTGGACTTATGCAAATAGGGATTCCTCAGTTCTTACTATGTGCGAGCAAGCCTAGTCTATCCAGTCAATCAATTGCGCCAATCATGAATTAGACGAGTCCCAGCGGGACGCCCGTCATCAATATACAATATACAATAATAATATAAGCAGATACCGCTCCCTGCCCGTGTGGCAGGTTTACAGTATCTGTGGGAACCAGTCGGCCTGTCGGGCACTACTAGTCCCAAGAGGGCTGCCATGTAAGAACTCGGGGATCCATTCTCTCCATACAATCATTATTTTATTTAACTTAATAGTCTCTACGTTGAGTGAAATCCCATGTCGTGGATCATGGTCATTCAAATGAGTACTTTCGTACGGGATACGATATGCACAACTCTACAACGATACCTGTGCGGCTAGGTTGTAGGTCTTACATAGCGTAATACAACAATCAAATCTAACCACGGAATAATCATGCCTTGACCATAAAATACACATGCTGCTTTGTAGAAATTAAATAAATTGAAGCCTGCACATGCCTGTATGTCAATATTCGGGATCGGCTAATCGATTACAATAGTTCATTACATGAACGTGTCTCATTCATTTAATTCAATAAGACGACTAGCCAGTCTCTTAGTTCCAACTAGGAACGCATGATCAATTTAGTCAAGATAACCATTATTATCAATGGTGACAAGGCATGAAAGTTAATTAGTATTAAATGGGGTCGAGTCTATAACTCTCAAGGTTAAGTTCCAGTCTTACTGGGTATCCGTAAACAAATCAAGACGTAGGGCACGTTCTACGTAACCATATATATCAAAAATATTAACATGCTTATCGAGTTCATAAAAAGGGCGTAAGGATATAATAGAAGAATTATCATGCCACCATTAAATGAATAAATTATAGAACAAATAGAAACACCCAGGTCAGGAAGTCACGCCAACAAGTCTATGCTAAGGCCAACAAGTCACGCCAACAAGTCTATGCTAAGGCCAACAAGTCACGCCAAGTCTAGTAGGTAGGAGTGAGCGTATAAACAGCGTGAGCGTGAAAAGTGGTTCACGTTGGCACGCACAGCGTGAGCGTGAAGGGAAATTCATGCACGCACAGCGTGAGCGTGAAAAAGTAATTCACGCACTCATAACGTGAGCGTGAAAAGTAACTCACGCACGCACAGCGTGAGCGTATGAGCGTGAAAAGCGTGATAAGAAATTCACGCACGCACAGCGTGAGCGTGAAAAGAAATCCATGCACGCACGCAAAGACGTGAGCATGACTCAAAATTTACGCACGCACGTAAGAACGTGAGCGTGACTAAAAATTCACGCTAACACGTAAAGACGTGAGCATGACTAAAAATTCACGCTGGCACGTAAGAACGTGAGCGTGACTGAAAATTCACGCTAACACGAAATACGTGAGCGTGACTAAAAATTCACGCTGGCACGTAAGAACGTGAGCGTGACTAAAAATTCACGCTAACACGTAAAGACGTGAGCGTGACTAAATCTTCCGAGCCTTCATTCCAAGCCAGAGATGAGGTTTCCATGGTTCAGAATGGTGTAGAATGAGAAGCTCTGTCACATGAACTATCTATTCCGAAAAGCACGCCAGGTTGGGAGATCAAATCCCATGAACAACCGAGAATACAACAACTCAGATCTAGAAGAAACAAACCAAAGAAATCAAAAATGATAAGTAGTAAACTCTCTTAGAATCACAAGAGGAAGACAAATGAACCATAAAAATGGTTCTCCAAGTGGAAGCAAGAAGCAAGATGTACTTGCCTGCTGTTGGTTGGTGGAAGAGAGTGGTGAGGAAGAAGAAGAAGTAAGAAGTAATGGTGAAGGAGAGTTATGAAGAGAGAGAAGGAGATGGAGGCTTTAAATGGAAGGGTGGTGGTAGGTGGGGGTCTATTGGGTCGGGTTCATACGGATCCATCCAAGGCCAACCCGAAAGCAAAGCAGAGAGGTTAAAAGCAGAAAATAAAATACAGAAATAAAATGTAGGAATAAAATTGCAAATAATTAATTAACATAAAATTAAAGGAATTTAAATACAGGATGATACATGATAAATATTAAATAAATATATATGAGTTGCACATGTATAAAAATACGCATTCTGGGAACGGGGAGTGACAGCTGACTACTCCCATCTTTATTTCAACATACAACATTAGGCTACCTGTCTATTTGCGGTGCTACGCCGCTGTGACTTGGCTCATACAACCGAGGCATTACCCATTTCGGGAACCTCATAGTGGAGTCACCCCATAGTAGCATGGAGTTTCACTCCTTGTAGTGCTGCGCTACCGAGCTTCATGTAAAGCACACCAGGCATTCACTCTGCCTGAGAACTCATTAAGGCGTTTAAGCCAACCTTTCCACAGGATCCATTTTTTGCAGAAAACAACAGTAGACAACAGTGGTTGTAGGTCCGTAACCTTTCTATGTCCAATAGGACATGTACCTACCGTTCCTGATATTCTTCCGATTAATTGTCCTCCCTTGAATCAAAAGCTAGATGCCTAGTAGATTTCTCTTTGAACTAATAGCATAAAACTTTATGGTAGAATTACAATAATATAATCTCAGAATGCCTTCAAGCCTATTTTACAAGTTGTGTCATCGACCAGCTGACTCTTGAGGCCCTTGGTGAACGGATCCGCCAGGTTCTCCTGACTCCGAACATCAATCACTGCAATAACATCCCTCTTGATGAGATTGTGTACTGCCCTGTGCTTCAACCGCACAGTCCTCTTTTTCCCGTTGAAGAGGTCATTTGATGCAACCGCCGCAGTCGCCTGGTTGTCGCAGTATATCGGTATCGCCGATATTTGTGCCCCAACCACTGGAAGATCATACATGAGCTCCCGAAGCCATTCTGCTTCCTCCGCTGCGGTATCAAGTGCAAAGAACTCAGATTCTATGGATGACCACGAGAGCATAGTCTGCTTCTTCGATTTCCACGATATAGCAGCTCCACCTATTGTGAAAATATATCCACCTATGGACCTCTCGCTCTACACTTCTGAGCACCAGCTGGCATCACTGAAGCCTTCCACTATCGGCAGATCTCCGCTGTAGTGTAGTACATATGTCTGAGTCTTCTTGAGATATCTCATAACCCGTTTCACAGCTTTCCAGTGTTTAATGCCGGGGTTGCTCGTGAAACGACTCAACATTTCTACGACAAAAGCTATGTCAGGCCTTGTGGCAGTAGTAGCATACATCAAACTCCCGATTACGCTTGCATATTCCATCTGCCTGACGCTTTCCCCTGAATTAGGCTTCAACTTCAGATCACACCTGTACGGCGTATCGATCTCTGGAAGATCCTGATACTCGTAACGAGTGATCATCTTCTCAACATAATGAGACTGTGACAGCAGTAGTCCAGTATCTGTTCGGATGATCTTGATCCCTAAGATCACATCAGCTTCCCCCAAGTCCTTCATACTGAACTTGTTCGAGATGAACTTCTTTGTCTCTGTGACACAGCCCATATCCATACCTAGGATCAGCATGTCGTCCACGTACAAATAAACGATCATACCTCTTCCATCAGCGAACTTCGTGTAAACACACTTGTCCGTCTCGCTGACCATGTAGCCATTTGACCTTATAACCTTGTCAAACTTCTCATGCCACATCTTGGGAGCCTGTTTAAGACCGTACAAGAATTTTACCAACTTGTAGACTTTGTCTTCAAGACCCTTGACGACAAATCCCTCTGGTTGTTGCATGTAAATCTCTTCGGTCATCTCACCATTTAGGAAAGCCGTTTTTACATTCATCTGATGTATCACCATCTTATGTATTGCTGCGAGAGCAATCACTATTCTGATGGTGGTCATCCGGGCTACTGGAGCATACGTGTCAAAGTAGTCAATCCCCTGCTTCTGAGAAAACCCCTTGGCTACCAACATAGCCTTGAACTTGTCAATAGTTCCGTCTGCTTTCATCTTCGTCTTGAAGATCCATTTGCATCCGATGGGTTTCGCTCCTTCAGGAAGATCAACCAACACCCAAGTGTTATTTGAGGTGATGGAATCAATTTTATTATCAATCAGCTCCTTCCAGAAAACCGCGTATCTGGTCTTCATCGCCTCATCATAGGTAAGTGGATTTGCTTCCATATGATAGGTGACAAAGTCATTTTCGAAGTCTTTTGGCCTCCTCACACGCTTCGCTGACGGCTCAGCGAGTTCTGGTTCAACTGTTGTTTCAACAACATCTTCTTGGACTACTTCTTCATTAAAAACTTTAGTTTCTTGCGCACCCTCATTATTCTCCGGTATATCCGCAAGAACAATATTCTTGTGCCTTGCAAATTTGTCTTCAAAATATTCTGCGTCACAAGATTCAATGATATGATTTGACTCAATATCAAGAAATCTTCGAGGATCACTCTTCTCGACATACCCTAAGAAGATCGTCTTTGTAGTCCTTGTCCCAAGCTTCTGAATCTTCAGATCTGGAA
The DNA here is from genome assembly GCA_029216955.1 of Iris pallida. Lineage (NCBI taxonomy): Eukaryota > Viridiplantae > Streptophyta > Magnoliopsida > Asparagales > Iridaceae > Iris > Iris pallida. The sequence goes on from JANAVB010012596.1 coordinate 2,112,046, forward strand.
GCTTGACATATGCCAAACACTCCCACACTCGAATGACATTCAAGTTAGGTCTGACCTTGAACCATAGTTCTTGAGGAGTAATATCTGAAGTTGCATGAGGCACTCTATTTAGAATAAAAGTGGCCGTCAATGCAGCTTCTCCCTAGTAGCACTTTAGAAGACCCGCAGTCAACAGCATTGAGTTAATCATTTCTGTCAACGTTCTGTTCTTCTTCTCTGCTACTCCGTTTGATTGAGGAGAGTACGGAGCCGTAGTCTCATTAACAATTCCATGTTCTTTACAGAACGATGCGAATTCATGAGACCTGTACTCCCCACCTCGATCACTTCTTATTTTTTTGAGTTGTTGTCCAGTCTGTCGCTCAGCTTCGGCTCTGAACTCCTTGAACTTCTCGAATGCTTCGTCTTTTGTCACGACCCGCTCCCGAATAATCGAACACGAGTCGAACACGCCCAGCCTTCGTCGATTGACATGATGAAGTAAGTTGTACAATACTAAGAAAAACTCCAAGTCACAATGAAATGTAAACATCAACAGCTTCTATATATAACGTTTCCAGAAAGATCACCAATATCCATCAATCAAATTATACAATGTTTTTCGGAGACAAATCCGGTAAAATAAAATATACAATGATAAAATCATAAAATATAATCTCCAGAAAAACAAATAAAATAAATCCTACAATATCCAATGATATCACCGTGCTCCATGTGACCTCAAGCTCACCTACAACGTATCTTGTCAGAAAAAGAGTAAAGTACAATCCCGACAAGAACAATATACAATGTAATCTGAACTACAGAGTACAAGGTGAAACTAGAGTACGAGAACTGAAAATGAAACTATGGTACCAGAAATAAAATGCAAAACTGAAGACAATGAATACGACAATCAATATACAAAGGCAATGAACACGACAATCAATGAATAATACGATGAACACGACAATCGATACAAGTGTGACCTTTTTGAAATATTAACCTAATGTGTGACCGGCTAAGGACCACAATCCATAATCAATCCACAATCAATCAATTCTACAAGGTGCGGTTTAATCGTACGTGGGGTGTACGATTAGGCTATCCACAATACCTATGTTGGGTGTGGTCACACAAAAGTTAATATTTTCCCCAATTTCTATAATAAATAATGGCTCACAATGCAATGACGAATATGGACAATGCAATCGTGTGTATCACGTGTCCGATATAAGAACATGTTACATGAATGTAAGACAAACAAATTAAAAGCTCGAGTCGGTGTACTAACCTCGCTTTGGAAGCACAGGAGTAATACTGCATGGATCTGAATGATCACCTGGTATTTGGTACAATTTTGTTAGGTTTGAAATAAGACAATTAGCTATCTAATATTATTTCTAACTATATCCATAAACTAGCTAATATAGTAGCTAACAATATTTTAGAGAACATATATATATATATATATATAATTTTAATCATCATAAATACTAATGAAATATATTCTAAATGTGTAACGCCCCAGAACCAGAATACTGGAGAGCGGGGGCATACATAGCCAGCTACGTATAATGAAATAGAATCCACCCTACTATACGGTCATGACTGTCTAGATATATGAGGGTTTAACTACAATCCATCAGTCTCCTATGGTCAAAAATAAGCCTAATTGTCTCAATCTCAAGCAAGCAAGTAAAGTTACAAGATGTAAGATCACCAAATATACAATAGTAAGGCATCCCAAACATTACATATCCAGCTGATCATGAAGCTAGTCGTTACAAAATGTGAGGACTAGCAAGAGTTTAGTCATACATGATCAACCCTAGGATCTGTCAATCATGTTACAGCCCCGTAGGCAGACAATAATAAGGTATGCAATACGAGCTAACAGGTGCTCGTCGGCTAAATGCCTCAAAATAAAATCTTTACAATAGAGTGGGAGAGCAAAAATAAACCCACTCGTTGCCCTGGTTATGCCTGGTGGTCACCATCGGGCTGGAAAGTCGGTAGATCCTCTGAAGCTACTCCAAAATCTGGCCACACAAAACCAGCTGGGTCAGATCCCAGAAGAGCAAGTGCCACAAAGGAGGCTTCACTTAAGAACTAAAACCAGCACATAAAAAAATAGTTACAAAAGAGCTCGATACTAAAGAATAACAACAGTCATAATAGAGCACGAGGAAACCATTCAAGTAGCCAGGTCACAACCCTTAAACCAAACAAGGACCGGGGTTGTAACCCTTCACCTGAATAGAACTCCGTCTCCAAATCCTGTTGGTAAGGTAAAACATAACAAGCATGACGTGGGGGCAATAAGACAATAAACAAAGAGAGGACTCAGAACTGCTCCGGGAGCCAGGTTACAACCTTTACACCAAACAAGGATCGGGGTTGTAACCCTTCGCCTGAACAGAACTTAGCCTCTGATCTTTATTGTTAAAAGTGACAATCATGCGATCAAGCCTGCAATAATCGAGCACTGAAACTATATCATACAATCGTTCCCGGCCAATCAGAGACTACGACTTTCTACATTAGCTCACTAGGATTATCACAACATGCAGTGAGATGTTCCTCCAGCCACAAGTCCTGTAGCTAATCCAGGTTATCCAGGCGACTTGGGTTTATTAAGCAGTGCCTCGTTATTTTCTATATATTAGTGAATCTAGACTTGTGCCCTACTCGTCGGCAAGCTGCAAGTCCACAATGGTGGCCGGGATAACGGGATCGCCTGTAGCTGGGGAAAATCTCTCATGACCACTGAATTATTCTAGTTATTAGCCTTAGCCATTTACAGTAGGTACCCCTGACCGTGGTACTCAGGGATCCCTGTCCTAGATATGATGCAAACACTACCGATTCAATTGTACAAACACAATCATCTATGGTGTCCAGGCCATCCAATCTTGTCAGGACATGCTAACCGTTGCAACATCCTTCAAGATATATATATCATGTCATGTCCACTGTTAGGAGAGCGCCACGTCGGGCCACTATCATGTCATGTCATTTGTCAAAAGTGCACCACAATGGGTCACCATCGTGTCAGGGAACATACCTGAAATTAATATGGCACCAACATACGTTTAGGAATTAAATATTAATTGTGCATGCGGCTACAATTAATGCTAAGGCCATACGGTCAGCTTAAATATTTAAGCATGCAAGCACATACAAATTTGCATGCGGACAATGCATGCAAAATATATGAAATGGGCCATATGCGGCTCAGCCAAATAATTGGAGGGGGCATATGCGGCTGAAGCTAATGAATTGGGCCATGCGGCCAATGCTAAATATATAAGCATACATGCTTGCATGCAAATGCATTTAATACGTTAATATAATGCATTAATTATATCATATTAGTATAATGCATTAATTCATTAAGTACATTATATTAATATAATGCATCAAGTACACTAATATAATGTATTAATATACTGCATGCTTGCAGGCATTTATATATTGCACCAACTCATGCGGCTGATGCATGCTTGCATGCATTTATGTATTTGGCCAACAATTGAGTTGGCCTATACGGCTGACAATGGTCCCCATGCGGCAAACTTGGCATTTCCATGCATGCGACTAAGCTAAAGAGTTCCCATGCAAGTGGCCATGCGGCTCACTTTACTTTGCATGTGCTGGTGCATAAATTTCCAATGCATAAGCTAATGCATTGGCTGATTCATTTAATGGCTAATGCATTTATTACTAAATGCATTTGCTAATGCTTTGGCTGATGCATTTAATGGCTAATGTATTTATTACTAAATGCATTTTTGTTAATGCTTGCTAATGCATTTATTACTAAATACATTAATACTAGTTGCATTTTGTTAATGCTTGCTAATGCATGCGGCTGAACATGCATTAAAATATGCATGCAGCTGAACATGCTAATGCCATGCATGCAAATAAATAATGCAAATAAATAATGCATTAAATGCTAAGCTAACGTATTAAATGCTAGGCTAGCTAATATATGCATTAAAATATGCAAGGCCATGCGGCTAACATTGTGTTGGCCATATAAGCAACTGCTAAAGAAAAGCATACAATTATTTAATGCCAACGCCTAAGGCCAAGCAACATTAATGGCCATACCATAATTAATGCTCATGCGGCTCAGGGCTGAAAATACTCATGCGGCTCAGAGTGCAATTAATTGCTCCCATAGAGAACATGTCCATGAAAAATACCATGGCCTCCATGCTCCTCCAAACCATAATAGGAACCCAAATCCAGACTCCCGTAGGTCAAATTTGGGTAAAATAGAATTCTCCACAACATGGAACCATCAACTAGCAAAAATATACAAGTTTGATAGACCAAAACTCCTGGAAACCAAAAATACTACAAAGCTAGATTTACAAGAATTTAACCAAGAAAATAAAAAATGCTAAGTACTAAAGTGGGTTAGAAACACATGAGGAAGACAATGGAACAATAAAAATGGACTTCCTCCATGAAGCAAGGTGCACGTGCCTAAACCTTTCCACTCTCAGGTTGGTGGAGAAGTAATGGTGGGGAAGAAAAAAGTTAATGTGGAGAGAGAATGTTTGGTGGGATATTTAATGAAGAGGGTGGTGGTAGGTGGGAGTGGTTTGGTTCACATAAAATCAAGCAAAACCGAACCATGCAAAACCATGCCGAACCAAGTCAAGTCGGGCCGAACCAAACAAGGAGACATGCAATACGGGTCTAAATACGTACACGTATACCAAAATATATAATATGAACAATGGTCATTACAACTCTATCCACCTTAAAAGAATTCCGTCCTCAAAATTTAATCAAGAGACTAGAGATACAAGGACAAGCTATACTACTCACAGGCAGGATGTACTAGTTAAGCAATCAAGCAATTATTCGTGCAAGCAAGGAATCGAAGACATGAGGCATAGGAAAGATATTATACCTCACGAGTCGAACAGGTCGGGTTACCGCGATCGGATATCATCCTCACGCTCCCACATTGACTCTCCCAAAGAGTGATGACCCCAAGCAATACGGACTAACTTGATAGTCTTGTTCTTGAGTATCTTCTCTCTTTGGTCCAATATGGATACGGGCCTCTCCTCATACGAAAGGTTGGTACCAACAACCAGTTCCGAATAATCCAGGATATGACTCGGATCCGGGATATACCGTTGCAGTTGGGATACATGGAACACGTCATGCAGCTCACTCAGAGACGGCGGAAGAGTGAGACGATAGGACACATCTCCTACTCGCTCCAGAATATCGAACGGCCATATATACCTAGGACTAAGCTTTTCCCGTACGCCAAAATGAATGACGCCACGGTTAGGCGAGATCCTCAGGAATACATGGTCGCCGATAGAAAATTCAAGGGGACGCCGATGAGAATCAGCCCAATAGCGCTGACGATCTTGTGCAACGCGAAGATGATCTCTGACTCTCCTGACCACCTCAACTGTCTGAGTGATCATCTCTGGACCAAGCATCTGCCTCTCTCCTACATCGTCCCAGGCTAGTGGGGATCTGCACTTTCTTCCATACAGTACCTCGAACGGTGCCATATGGATACTAGCTTGGAAACTGTTGTTGTACGAGAACTCCACCAGGTGCAGGTGATCTTCCCACGAACCACCGAAGTCAAGTATACAAGATCTCAACATATCCTCAAGAGTCTGGATCGTGCGCTCTGACTGACCATCTGTCTGCGGGTGATAAGCTGAGCTGAACTGGAGGCGAGTTCCCAAACTCTCTTGCAAGCTACGCCAAAAGTGCGACGTAAATCTTGAATCCCGGTCCGAGGTGATACTGATTGGTACACCGTAGAATCTGACAATCTGCTGGAGATACATCTCTGCTAGCTGAGCTGTCGACTAACCAACTCTGAATAGGAGAAAGTGAGCCACCTTCGTGAGCCTTTCAACTATAACCCAAATAGCATCTCTACCGGCTGGGGATCTAGGTAATCCAGTCACGAAATCTATGGTTATATGCTCCCACTTCCATTCTGAAATTGGCAAGGGCTGAAGAAGTCCAGCTGGCCTCTGATGTTCAGCCTTGACTTATTGGCAAACCAAACACCGAGAGACAAACCGAGCTATCTCTCTCTTCATGCCATTCCACCAAAAGTGCTGACGGATATCACGGTACATCTTCGTGCCACCGGGATGAATCGAATACTGAGAACTGTGAGCTTCCGCCATCACCTCCTGTCTAATATCTCTACTGGGTACACAAAGACGCTTACCATGTCGAAGTGTACCATCTTCATGAATACATAATTTTGGTCGTCGTCCTGCTTCACATTCTGCTCTAAGCCGCTGAAGCTTAGAATCGGAGGACTGAGCTATCTTGATCCTCTTAACTATACTGAACTGTACTTGCAGGCTGGCCATTAATGCCAAATTGGTAGGAAGGACAACTTCTATACCCATATTCTGAAGATCTGCCAACAACTCTGGTTGCGCTGTCAGAAAATAAACTCCGGCTCTCCTGCTCAATGCATCTGCAACAACGTTGGCCTTCCCAGGATGATACTGCAAGTTGACATCATAATCCACAAGCAGCTCCAGCCACCTTCTCTGACGCATATTAAGGTCATTCTGGGTGAAAACATACTTCAGGCTCTTGTGGTCGGTAAAAATCTCCACCCTATCTCCATACAGGTAGTGTCTCCACAACTTAAGTGCAAACACTACTGCTGCCAGCTCTAAGTCATAGGTTGGGTAATTTTTCTCATGATCACGAAGTTGACGTGACGCATAAGCTATTACCTTTCCATGTCGCATCAAAACACATCCTAATCCTCTGCCTGAAGCATCACAGTACACTGAAAATCCTTCGGTCCCATCTGAAAGTGTGAGAACGGGTGCCGTCATCAAGCCTCGCTTCAGCTTCTCAAAAGATTCCTGACATTCTACTGTCCAAGCAAATTGCACATCCTTGCGGATCAACTATGTTAATGGCGCTGATATCCGAGCAAAGTCCGAAATAAATCTCCGGTAATAGCCAGCTAATCCAAGAAAACTGTGAACTTCTGCAACTGTATTGGACACTGGCCAGGTTTCTATAGCCACGATCTTCTGAAGATCCACTTCTACTCCCCCTCTGGTGATGATATGACCCAAGTATGAAATACGATCGAGTCAGAACTCGCATTTACTGAACTTGGCATATAACTGGTGCTCTCGAAGAATCTGGAAGACAACTTTGAAATGCTGCTCATGCTCTGCTTCACTCTTGCTGTAGACCAGGATATCATCTATGAACATGATCACGAACTGATCCAAATAAGGTATGAAGATATGATTTATGAGGTCTATGAATACAGCCGACGCATTGGTCGCTCCAAAGGGCATAACAAGGAACTCCCAATGCCCATATCTGGATCTGAAAGCTGTCTTTGGGATATCCTGCTCTCTGACTCTGATCTGGTGGTATCCTGACCGTAAATCAATCTTCGAGAATACTGTCGTGCCTCTGAGTTGATCAAACAAGTCATCTATCCTGGGGAGAGGATATCTGTTCTTGATTGTTACTGAGTTCAAGGTACGATAGTCAACTCATAATCTAGACGTACCATCCTTCTTTTTCACAAGAAGCATCAAGGCTCCCCAAGGCGATCCACTTGTACGAATGAATCCCTTGGTCCGGAGTTCTTCAATCATCTTGTACAATATCTCCAATTATGACGGCGCCATCCTGTAGACTCTCTCTGACACTGGTGCTGTCCCGGGGATCAAGTTGATAGTAAACTCGATCTTTCGCTCTGGCGGCATTCCTGGAAGCTCTTCCGGGAAAACATCTGGAATTTTTTTGACTATCCGGGGTAACTGCACTGCTGCTACGGCCATCCGCAATAATGAAGGAGAAGGTTCAACTTCACCTCGAGAAAAGGAAAATTCTGGCTCGCCTGGAATGCTAAAAACAACTCTGCCAATATGGCAGTCTATCCTAGCATACTGGTCTCTCAACCAATCTATTCCTAAGACCACATCATAATCGGCTATCGGGAATTCTATCAGCCTAGCGGGAAATTCTCTACCGCTAACCACGATCCGACACGAGGAAAACACTCTATCTACTCCCACAAGACCGTTACCAGTAAGTATATTGAGCCTTACTGATAAGGACTCGGGCTCCAGTCCTACCCGTGTCGCGAATCGTGCAGACATAAATGAATGCGATGCACCAGAGTCAAATAACACTGAAGCCGGAAAAGTTTTGACGAGAATAGTACCTGCCACTACCTCACCTGGTGCCACTCCTTTTTTTCCCATGGTCAAAGCCAGCACTTGACCATGCCCTCTGGGTGCCGGCCCTCTCTGCTGGAATCCTCTTTGCCTATTCTGAACTTGCGCCTAGGCATACTGCTGAGGCCTTTGCTGCTAAAAAGCTTGGGTCTGCGTCGGCAACGGCCTCGGGGATGGAAACTGCTGCTGGACCGTACAGGGGCTGGTCCCCTAACGGATGAACTGGTCCTGGCTGGTGAGGAGTCAGTCCTGAACGGGCAGGACCCTACCTTGTGGTCTGGCGTTCCACAAAGCAAACACAATCCTCGAGCCTTGCGACATTCTGAAACAACATGTCCAGGCTTCCCACAATAAGGGCAGCCCATGGGCGAAGACTGCTTCTGCTTCTGTTGCTGAGGATACGTCGGGATTGAATGTTGAACTGACGTAACTGAAGCTGCCCTTCTCGGAGCTCCAATGGTCAAAGCTCTAGCTGCCGGGGCTGGGGCTGACGACTGATTCATCTGGCCGTGAGATCGCTTTCGACGTCCGGTCCTGTCCACAATCCTCTGGGAGGTATACTCATGTCTCCTAGCTGCCCTCAATACCGCATCAAAAGTCTGATGCTCAAACTGCTCCACCGCCAGCAAAATCTCTAGGTGGAGTCCCTATTGAAATCGCTGGGCTCTATCGAACTCGGTCGCCACCAAGGTGGGAGCAAACCGACTAAGCCTGGAAAACTCGACCGCATACCCATCGACCGTCCTGCCCATCTGCTTCAAATTGGTGAATCTGGTCTGTAGATCGTACCGAGCCACCGCATCGAAGTACTTGGTTCGGAATCTCTCACGGAATACTGTCCAGGCAATAGGCGCCACTAGTCCAATGGCCTGCGCCATCCACCAGCTGCAGGCTAGATCCAATAACTACAGGCGCACCACGGCCACCTTCTCATCTTCTGGGGTCTTTGCCGCCTCCAATATCACCTCTGTGTACTGAAGCCATGCATCAGCAGTGATAGCATCTTCGCTGCCATCGAAGAATGGAGGGTTCAGGCGCTTGAAACTGTTCGCTACACTGTTCCCATGATGTCCACCTCTGTCCAGAGCATCTGCCACTGCCTGATGCAAGGCATCTCCTCGACGATCCTGCGATGCAAGCAACTCCCTGATAAGTCCAACCAAGGCTCCATCATCCTGTCTTGCGGGCTGGGCTGGCTGTACCGGGGGTTCTGGATCTCCGGGAGACATGACCCGGAAGGCTGCTCCTGAGTGCTGGGCCTGATCTTCTTGTTGCTGCTGGTCCACAGGAGGTGCTTCACCTTGTTGATCGGCAGGTCCAGGAACAATGCCGCTGAAGAAGATAACATAGGAAACAATAAGGAAGGACCAAGACAGATCAACGATACAAGCATGTGATCGGGTCGAGAATCTTAGGGATGAGAAGATACGGGTAGAGATCAAGGACGAGTACTGATTGAGATATCTATTCGGTAAACCCTCACATATCTTGATTTTCAAGACCTGCATGGGCCACCACTTAAACCATATAACGCCCCAAAACCAGAATACTAGAGAGCGGGGGCATACATAGCCAGCTACGTATAATGAAATAGAATCCACCCCACTATACTGTCACGGCTGTCTAGATATATGAGGGTTTAACTACAATCTATCAGTCTCCTATGGTCAAAAATAAGCCTAATTGTCTCAATCTCAAGCAAGCAAGTAAAGTTACAAGATATAAGATCACCAAATATACAATAGTAAGGCGTCCCAAATATTACATATCCAGCTGATCATGAAGCTAGTCCTTACAAAATGTGAGGACTAGCAATAGTTTAGTCATACATGATCAAGCCTAGGATCTGTCAATCATGTTACAGCCCGTAGGCAGACAATAATAAGGTATGCAATACGAGCTAACAGGTGCTCGTCGGCTAAACGTCTAAAAATAATTTTTTTACAATAGAGTGGGAGAGCAAAAATAAACCCACTCGTTGCCCTGGTTACGCCTGGTGGTCACCATTGGACTGGAAAGTCGGTAGATCCTCTGAAGCTACTCCGAAATCTGGCCACACAAAACCAGCTGGATCAGATCCCAGAAGAGCAAGTGCCACAAAGGAGGCTTCACTTAAGAACTAAAACCAGCACATAAAAAAAATAGTTACAAAAGAGCTCGATACTAAAGAATAACAACAGTCATAATAGAGCACGAGGGAACCATTCAAGTAGCCAGGTCACAACCCTTAAACCAAACAAGGACCGGGGTTGTAATCCTTCACCTGAATAGAACTTCGTCTCCAAATCCTGTTGGTAAGGTAAAACATAACAAGCATGACATGGGGACAATAAGACAATAAATGAAGAGAGGACTCAGAACTGCTCCGGGAGCCAGGTTACAACCCTTAAACCAAACAAGGACCGGGATTGTAATCCTTTGCCTGAACAGAACTTAGCCTCTGATCTTTATTGTTAAAAGTGACAATCATGCGATCAAGCCTACAATAATCGAGCACTAAAACTACATCATACAATTGTTCCCGGCCAATCAGAGACTACGGATTTCTACATTAGCTCACTAGGGTTATCATAACATGCAATGAGATGTTCCTCCAGCCACAATCCCTGCAGCTAATCCAGGTTATCCAGGCGACTTGGGTTCATTAAGAAGTGCCTTATTATTTTCCATATATCAGTGAATCTAGACTTGTGCGCTACTCGTCGGCAGACTGCAAGTCCACAATAGTGGCTGGGATAACGGGATCGCCTGTAGCTGGGGAAAATCTCTCATGACTACTGAATTATTCTAGTTATTAGCCTTAGCCATTTACAGTAGGTACCCCTGACCGTGGTACTCAGGGATCCCTGTCCTAGACATGATGCAAACACTACCGGTTCAATTGTACAAACACAATTATCCACGGTGTCCAGGCCATCCAATCTTGTCAGAACATGCTAACCGTCGCAACATCCTTCAAGATATATATCATGTCATGTCTGTCAGGAGAACGCCACGTCGGGCCACTATCATGTCATGTCATTTGTCAAAAGTGCACCACAACGGATCACCATCGTGTCAGGAAACATACCTGAAATTAATATGGCACCAACATACGTTTAGGAATTAAATATTAATTGTGCATGCGGCTACAATTAATGCTAAGGCCATGCGGCCAGTTTAAATATTTAAGCATGCAAGTACATGCAAATTTGCATGCGGACAATGCATGTAAAATGTATAAAATGGGCCATATGCGGCTCAGCCAAATAATTGGAGGGGGCATATGCGGCTGAAGCTAATGAATTGGGCCATGCAGCCAATGCTAAATATATAAGCATGCATGCTTGCATGCAAATACATTTAATACGTTAATATAATGTATTAATATAATGCATTAATTATATCATATTAGTATAATGCATTAATACATTAAGTATATTATATTAATATAATGCATCAAGTACACTAATATAATGCATTAATATACTCATGCTTGCAGGCATTTATATATTGCACCAACTCATGCGGCTGATGCATGCTTGCATGTATTTATGTATTTGGCCAACAATTGAGTTGGCCTATGCGGCTGACAATGGTCCCCATGCGACAAACTTGGCATTCCCATGCATGCGGCCAAGCTAAAGAGTTCCCATGCAAGTGGCCATGCTGCTCACTTTACTTTGCATGTGCTGGTGCATAAATTTCCAATGCATAAGCTAATGCATTGGCAGATTAATTTAATGGCTAATGCATTAATTACTAAATGCATTTGCTAATGCTTTGGCTGATGCATTTAATGGCTAATACATTTATTACTAAATGCATTTTTGTTAATGCTTGCTAATGCATTTATTACTAAATGCATTAATACTAGTTGCATTTTGTTAATGCTTGCTAATGCATGTGGCTGAACATGCATTAAAATATGCATGCGGCTGAACATGCTAATGCCATGCATGCAAATAAATAATGCAAATAAATAATGCATTAAATGCTAAGCTAACGTATTAAATGCTAGGCTAGCTAATATATGCATTAAAATATGCAAGACCATGCGGCTAACATTGTGTTGGCCATACAAGCAACTGCTAAAACAAAGCATACAATTATTTAATGCCAACGCCTAAGGCCAAGCAACATTAATGGCCATGCCATAATTAATGCTCATGCGGCTCAGGGCTGAAAATACTCATGCGGCTCAGAGTGCAATTAATTGCTCCCACAGAGAACATGTCCATGAAAAATACCATGGCCTCCATGCTCCTCCAAACCATAATAGGAACCCAAATCCAGACTCTCGTAGGTCAAATTTGGGTAAAATGGAATTCTCCACAACATTGAACCATCAACTAGCAAAAATATGCAAGTTTGATAGACCAAAACTCCTGGAAACCAAAAATACCACAAAGCTAGATTTACAAGAATTTAACCATGGAAATAAAAAATACTAAGTACTAAAATGGGTTAGAAACACATGAGGAAGACAATGGAACAATAAAAATGGATTTCCTCCATGGAGCAAGGTGCACTTGCCTAAACCTTTACACTCTCAGGTTGGTGGAGAAGTAATGGTGGGGAAGAAGAAAGTTAATGTGGAGAGAGAATGTTTGGTGGGATATTTAATGAAGAGGGTGGTGGTAGGTGGGAGTGGTTTGGTTCACATAAAATCAAGCAAAAGTGAACCGTGCAAAACCATACCGAACCAAGTCAAGTCGGGCCGAACCAAACAAGGAGACATGCAATACCGGTCTAAATACGTACACGTATACCAAAATATGTAATACGAACAATGGTCATTACAAAATATTACTCCAGCGGTGTCTCCTTGCTCGACGATGATGATTCCTCAAAGACGTGGTGCTGTGATGTTCGTCAAGGTGGCGTCGAGACAACTTCGAACTCAATACGGCCGGCACTTCAGTCGAGATCGGCGGCCCTTGGTGCTCTGGTGCTATTAGTGGCCTCTGGAACACGACGATGACTCCGACGTAGTGGCGAGTCGACTTCGTACTTCGGTGAGGCTCTCCGGTACAGGGGTCTTCTCCGCATGGCGGTGAGACTCTGATGGACCTCCGGCGGCTGGCGGTGATGCACGGCGGAGTACTGGTGGCGGGTGGTGGTGCTCTGACTCCGGTGAGGATGGTGGTGCTCGGCCAGGGTTGGCCAGAGAGGAGAGAGAAAGAGAGTAGAGAGTGTGTAGAGAGAAAAAAAGTGTCAGTGATGTGATGGGACTATGATGTGATGTGTCGGAGTTTATATAATAAAATATTGTGTGTGTACGTGCTTCCAGGAATAGGACAATGGCAATTGTGTAAATAAAATCAGATCTGGTGGTGTTCTCTACAGTAGTGATCAGTGGCAATAGCAGTAAATAAAAATAGATCTGGGGCTATTTATATAATCTTGTAACAGAATTGTAACAACTAACAAAAATTAGTTATTCTCTAACATATTTTTAAATTCAAATATTAACAGATTTTAAAGAATTCAAATATTTCTTCTACAGTTTTCAAAATATTTCAAATATAAATTTTAACAGTTTTCAAAACAGATTTCATTAATTAAATAATTACGAAATTAGTTAATCAACTAAGATTCCTTTTCTCTTAATTCAACAAAAATCCAACAGTTAAGAAGACATAACTTTTAAATTAATATTCAATTGAAATTTTCTTAAAAGTTTAAAATATAATACTAATCATTAATAAATGAAAAATTAGGGTTTTAGAAAATAGGATTATTTCGAGAACGAAATCAATTGACTAACAAGATTTACCAGATTACTAGGCAAGACCATTTCTACCATGTCCAAACGAAACATAATATTTTCTTCTTCAAAAATAGTATCAAAATACTTTTCAAATGGAGAAAATTCATTAATAGTCAAAATTTATATTAATCAACTATTCAATCAAAATTAGGTTTTTATAAGAAACAATATTAAATCCAAAAAAAAATTCAAAAAATATCAAAATTTACCAGATATGATTTAGGGAGTTACATCTTTAGCCTTCAGCAAATAGACGAACGCATACTTTGAGAAGTCATCGATGAAGGTTATGAAATACTTCATCCCGGCTTTGTAGAGAATTGTTTGAAATCACAGATATCTGAGTGTACCAACTCCAGAAGATTTGTACTTCGATAAACCCGAGGAAATGGTTTCCTTGTGATCTTCGTTTGAGCACAAAATTCACATTTCTCTACCTTACCCCCACACTTGGAGATAAGTCATAGACTAGACATTTTGTTTATTCGTTTACAATGAACATGTCCTAGCCTATTATGCCACAACTCAAGAGTATAAGCTGAAGGAGTGATTGCATTAATTATATTGGACTGATTTACAAGCTGAATTTTGAACATTTCTTCGGTTTAAATTTTTTTTTCGAAATATGTTCCCTTAATAGACATCACCATCTGGCCAACATTGATGTCCATCCTGAGGCCTGCATTACAGAGTAGGCCTCCCGAGATCAGGTTCTTGGCAATAGCAGGTACATGCTTCACACCTTGAAGCGTCAGAGATTTGCCCGAAGTCAGCTTCAAAACCACAGTCCGATCCCGAGCACTTCAGCTTGTGCCTGGTTTGCCACCATAACCACTTCAGAAGTTGGTGTATAGGTGGTAAACCACTCCTTGCTAGAGCAGACATGGCAGGTGGTGCCAGTGTCTACCCACCTGTCAGAATTAGTCCCAACCGCAGTGACCTGCACAATCATAGCAACAACATCAGTGATCATTGAGACCTTACTAGGCTCACCTTGCTTTGATTGCTTGGCCTTGGATTTGTATTCACTTTTGAAGTGACCCTTCTTGCCACACTTGAAGCAAGTCAAATGGGACTTTGGCTTCTTTTGCTTGAAGAAAGTCCCCTTGACTTTCAGATTGTCAGTGTCCTTCTTCTTGCTGTGGGAAGCCGCCTGCTTTTCTCTTGGTTCCCTCGTATGAACCATATTGGCGTCAGTCAATTTCTTGGATAGTGCGTCCACTTTCAGTTGAGCCCGCATCTGGTCCTCAACATAAATTTCCTGCAAGAGATCTTCAAGGCTGATCTCAAGCTTCTTCTATGCATGTTTGAATAGAACTTGCTCCACCTAGCGGAGAGCTTCGAGACAATCCCTCCAACAATAAACTTGTCGGGGAGGGGCATCATCTCGTCTTCCAGATTCTGTCGCAGCTTCAGGAATTCCTTCACCTCCGGCAGCATGGACTTCTCGTCCTCAAAGAGCCATTTGTGATATTTTTCAACCACAAATATCTTGTTCCTGTTTTTGTCTTCTTCGTACAGTTTCTCCATAGACTCCCATATGTCTCTAGCAATAGTCTTCTTACTGTAGGATTCTGCTAGGGAATCCTCCATAGCATTCAGGATAAGCAGCCTGCAAATGCTATTCTCCCTTCTCCACTTGGCCTGAAGTTTAGTAGCCGCAGTGATTGCGACAGCAGACCCAGTATCTGGAACAGTAGGTTCCTCTTCAAGAAGCACGTGATCAACGTCTCTGAGTTGAAGAGTGAGATAAACCTTCCTCTTCCAGACTTGATAATGCTCTCTATCAAACTTTTCTAACTTACAAAAGTCAGTATTGAGGAGTGAAGCATTAAAGTTTTCCATCGTAGCAATATAGCTTTGAGATTGTTAGTACCGGGGCACAATTTTCGATAAAAAACTGAGAAAATAAAATAATTGTAAAGAGAATGTTTCAACACAACACTTCAAAGAAGGCGCGTAACAGAGATCCTTGGAGGATTCTGGTAAATGAAGATCTTAAAAAAGATTTCGTTACAGCAACCGAATGACGTACTTCTAAAAAGAAGGTACTAATCCGAATTGCTAGCAGTAGCGAAAATGACAAGCGATAGATGGAAAATCTCCTGCTGGGGTGAATGATCACCGTTGCTCAAAGCTATATTTGCCCCACACAAATAGCTTCCAGGAACCAACAAGTTCGTCGAAGAACTTTGGAACACTCCTGCTCTTCTGACTCCTCAGATCGTACACGGACTCCCGTGCAAAAGTAACGCTGGTGCAAAGCTTCTCTTCTCTCTCACAGCCTCTGTTTACTTGTATTAAAAAAATACTTGTCAACTTTTTTAATTTTTTGTGTACTATTCTATATGTCCTGTGGAGAGAAGAGACCTTATATAGACCCGAGTGGCAACTGTCCGGTTTGTACAATGTTCGGGACATGGTAAAAACTACTCCGAACGTGCAGTAACCGTACAGATCATGCACAAGCACAATCTATAGCAAGTTGCGCCACTAGCGCATACCGTACGCCTTGCACACCGCGTGCAGAACGCGCACTGAGCCACTTGTGCCACCTGCACCCTGTGCGCCCTACGCACCCTGCGCCACCCGCGCAACTAGACGCCCAACTGGACGCACACCTGTGCGCGCATCTATGCGCGCAACTGGGCGCGCACCTGGACGTACAACCTGGCCCACGCACCTGGCCGTGCAACTTGGCCCGCGCAACCAGAGCCGCGCAATCTGGCCGCGCAACCAGGGCCGCACAACCTGGCCCGTGCAACCAGGACCGCACAACCTGACAGTTCAACCGGCTGCGCAAGTGGCTCTGACGTGCTAAGTGCAAAGTGCGCCAACAAAATGCCACATTACGCCTCATGAGATCGAGTCCGAGTCCGAGTCGCTAAGCCCCTACGGGACTTAGCTCCCATGGAAATAAATTTTCCAAAAGCAAAAAGCATGAATGATTTACCATGGAGCCTTATCCTTACCTCCTAGTAAAATCACCCAAATGGTTCCCTCCTTAGGGTCACCACCCCACGTGCATATCCCAACAACACATACAAGTATATATGTTGAGATACCTCATGGTGCACTTTCCGTTTGGGACTGAACTTTACTAGGCATGCTCTCAACATGTCAAGGAATTAAGAGCACCAACAGTTCAAAAGTCCTCCTACATGTTCGATCACTTCCTGGCAAAACCTCGAGACGTAATTCCTCTCAAGATTCTTTAAGGACGAGGAAGAGGTAACCATGGCTAGACTCCTTTCCGTAGTCCAAATGGAAGAAAAACCTGTCATGGACTTCATAAAGAGATTTCGTAACATTTCTCTTAGGTGTCTGATGGCGCACCTTTGCCCATGTTGTTAAAAATTTGCAGGCACAATTTCCACGAGCAACTGGAAGCATGTATTGGAGCTCTCATAACCAACACTTGGAAACACCTAACCCGACAACCAGAGATCATCAAGTAGTTAATTGAAAGACTCGGGTGTCCCCAGCATTGAGAGCGAAGAATGGGATGACAATTGTGTGTATCCTGATTCCGCGACGTTTGTAAGTTGTTCCTTCTGTGTCGTTGCACGCGTCTTGCTTCTTCCGTGCCGCTGAGCGCTACTGGTTATGTTTCCCTGCTCCTAACTGACTGACCAATTGTCAAGGACCCGCATCCTTAGTGGGATGCCAGGTGTAGCACTCGAGTTAGTGGTGGGTTGCTAACCGCCAATTAATATGGCCTGATCTCCCGTGAGATAAAGAGGAGAACGTGAGAGGTGATCCCCACTACTAGCGATTCACCCGCTCACCCACGCGGAGCCTATGAGTTAGATCTACGAAATGCAGTTATAGAGGCGTTACCCTCTATAAGACCATCTCCAATGGGGGTTTCTATCTTCCCTATTTCTATGGAAGAAATTCATTTTAGAAAATTTTTTTCCCAATGGTGGTTTCTATCACCATTTCTATCCTAGGTGGCAATGATGTAGGATGGAAACTTTCTAGGAGGGTTTCTACATGTAGAAACTCTCATAGAAATTTTCCTATCTCTCATGACAATTATTATTGGGCCCCACACCATTAAATTGGTCCTTTTACTATGTGACACATAGGATAGAAATGGAGAACCATTGGAGAGCATTTTTTGTATGTCTATAATTTCTATGTAGAAACTCTTCCAACTAGGATACAAATCTCCTTAAAGTACAATGTCATGTAGGATAAGAACTCAATTTTAGAAATCACCATTGGAGATGGGCTAAATAGCCCATGATAAGGCTGAAATTGGGTTTCTTCCATTTCCAAGAATTCCACTCCACGCTAGGACTGTGCACAAACCGACCAAGTCGACCCGAACCGAACCAAACCGTTCGGTTTTTAACCGAACCGAAGGGTTAGTTGACTTGGTTCGGTTGGAAATTGAAGAAAACCGACTGGTTCGGTTCGGTCAGCAGTTTGTCCATCCAAAAATCCGACTAAACCGAACCGAACCAAACCCTACATGTAGAGGGTTATTTTAGGGTTTTAAGCATTAGGTTTTTTCACTTTCAGCATATTATCAATCAATACATTCAAAGTAGAAAGAGAAAGAAGAGGCGGCTGCATATTTCTTTCCCTCTCCATTTTTTTCTCCAAGTTGCCGAACTCCTCCTCCTCCAGATTTCAGCCTCTGGCCCTCCGTAGCCCTCGTCGTGACTCTCCAGTCTCCACTCCAATATCCTTCGAATCGAGACTCCAAGTCGCCCAATCTCCATCGGTCCATCCAGTCGACTCCAAGCTCGATCCCTAACTGGTAAGATCCAACATTTGACAACAATTTTTTATGGTTTATTTTCTTCTTCTATAGATGTATAGATTAATGATGTAGGGTTAGGGTTTATTTTTCTAGTAGTTTTTTCCTATTTTTAGTGCTTTGTGGAATCAGAATCATGCTGATTTTGACTTGTCAGTCGTATTTTTAATTTATTTGTTAGGATTATTCGTTTCATATTGCGTTTATTTTCCTTGCATAGCATTAATTTTTTTTGTTAGGATTATTCGTTTCATATTGCGTTTCATATTAGTTCCTTTTGTGTGTTTTGCTTGGATATTTGTTGAAGGCTGCAAGCCTACAAGTTCTGTTCTTTTAATGGTTTGTTCTTTAATGGTCTGTTTGAAACTTTGAATTTTTGTTTGGTTTGGTTGCAATTGAGAAGTCACTTGATATATGTTTATTTGTGTGTTTGTCATTGATTCATTGTCATTGGACATCATTATTTGATTCATATAAGTTGTTGTCACTGGAATCTGGATAGTATATTTGTTGTGTTTGGATTCTTGGAATATGGCTTTGTGGTGACTAGTTATTTACATATATTATTTGATTCCAGTTTTGTACTAAGTAGAATGTATCAAAACCGAGAGTGCATTGTATTTTTGGGTTGTTTTTGTGTTCAACTGAGAGTGCATTGTATTTGTGGGTTTATTTTTTTTAATGTGATCAAAACCGAAAAAGTCGAGCCAAGCCGAACCGAACCAAGTCGGTCGGTTTCAAAACCGAACCGACTAGTTGTTTGGTTTGGTTCGACTTTGATTATTTTCAAACCGATTAACTTCGATTCGACTTCGGTTGTTATCAAATAGGTCGACCACCGACCGATGCACACCCCTACTCCACACGTCAAATATGAGAGAACCCCAAAGTCATTCCTTAGGTGACAGCCATTCGACATTGTAACAGGGGATTGATCCTGAGCGACTCCAAACTCTCATAAGCCACGTGGACTACAAGCTTTACGGCAAAAGCCACTGCAACAAAAGAGTGCCATTCAGCTCGGCAGCCAGCTTTTAACGTATTGGAGTTCTGAAGCATCCAAGAAGAACTCATCCCCATCGAGAAGAACCCATGTCTTGGATTCGGATCGTCAACAGAACTAAGTAAGTGGTCGTGCGCTAACCAGACTTCCATCACCACACTTTCCCATACCTCTGTAATTTTTAGCAACTACTTGTATAGCTTTCGCCGTAAAATTGTAATTCACGTACCATCATACAAGTTTTCCTTCGCGTATTTCATCGGGAAACATACACGTGCCTTGCTTCGCTCGGGCATGCGCGTGGCTATTGCACTTTGCGCTTAGTGCCCCAAAAGGACCTTGCCCCCTTGGTAAGCTTTTTGCCTCTAAAAACTATAGTTTTGAAAGACATTGCGAGTAAATAAATTGAAAGAATAATCTAAAAATTAAGAGTGAAGGATCATCATGTGCATTATGTGAAAACTAGCAAATCTAGTCTCCTTCCCCGCAGTTAGAGCATCTCCAACCCTATTGTGAGTTTGGAAAAAATGGTTGCCACATAGGAATGACAAGCATTTTTTTTCAAAAGTACTTCTCCAATGCAAATGTGAAATAAATTATGAAGTTGACATGGCAATGACATGGCAAAGAGAATGTGAAGTTGGTTGTCTAGATCTAGACAATGCACCTCACAATGACTTTATGTCCACATCATCAATTATGAATAAAAATATATATAGAAAAAAGAAGAAGTGAAAAAGCTGTCTCAGAAGTTGAAAAAAAGTAATTTTATTGTCTTCTCAAACTTTTGCATTCGAGAACATATTTTTATCTCATTGTCTTGTGTGAATGTCATCTTGCCACAAAGGAAAGACATTGTCTTATGTCTCATGCCACATAGGATTCACAACACAAAACAAGATAATAGGGTTGGAGATGCTCTTAGTGAGCATTATAGCTCAAAATTTTCAGTTCTATTTTATATATTGCGGGAGCATAATCTTCAGTAGTGGTAGTGGCAATGAGAAATGAAATTTTTGTACTTGTGCACAAATAAACCCTAGACAAAGTACGGATCAGTAGTAGCGGTAGTAGCAACGAAATTTTGGATCTTTACTATCGAAATAGAGCAAATTTCTGGAACGGATCTATTCCCGAACCAAATTGGAACCCTAGAGAAAGGAGGTGAGTGATACAGAGCTAACTTTCACTCTGTATCTTCACTTGTATCCTTGCCACCAAGAAAAACCAGTAGCAGTAGCTGTATCCTTGCCACCAAGGAGAACCAGTAGCAGTAGCTGTAGCCATTAGCTGTAACCGTTGGAAAAGTAGCAGATAGGTAACCAATTAGCCATGTCAGCATAGCCAGGTCAGCCTAAGTTGTTAGCCAATTAGCCACGTCAGCATTTTCTGTTAGCTTTCCTTCTTCCTGTCAATTAGCCAGCTCATGGTGAGAGATATTTTGATGTTGCATAAATAGGGAAAGAATTGTAGGAAAAGGGGAGGAGAAAGTTATGAAGAATCTTACTATTCTGTTAGCTGTTGTCTTCTTCCTCTTGTAATCTTCCTTAGCCAATGCAATAAAGCTCAATTTCTTCATTATTTGTTCATTGTTTCCATTTTTTCCTTGCACAAGTATGCATCACTCGCCTAGGCCCATGCTGGACACTGGTGCGGCTGGACAGAGTCGTATCATTTTGGTATCAGAGCCGCTCGATCCAGTGATCGAGGGTAGTCAGGAGCAAGGATCAAGCACACGATCTTCACATCCAGAGGCATCTGGATCTCGAAGTGCAGCCACGGGAGAGGAACGGCTACATTCCTTGGAAGGTACTGTTCTAGATTTGAGCCAAAAATTCAATCAATTTGGTATCAAATTCGATCAGTTGTTTGAAGAACTTGGTCGAACAAGAAGAGCCAATAATATTCCTCCTCCTGTAACCACCCTGCTGTTTTCCATAAAGAAATTCTCTTTATTTGTTGTGTTTCTGGAAAAATTACAACTGTAGGAATCCGATCTAGAAGACGATCGCTTTATCCCTTGGACTATGCGAAGAAGAAAAGCTCTCAAAATTTTGACAGTAGATATCAATGTATTTGTACAATGAATGAGAAAAAGAACTCTATTTATAGAGTCAAAAATAATAACTGAAAAGATAACTGTCTTCACAGCCTGTGCTTAGTTGAAAATCACGCAGGATTTAACATACGCAAGGTTATGAGCAGTTACTGGACGTGGCCTGTAACTGTTGGACACATGGCAATCATGCATGAGTCGTGTGCAAGTTACAGGACACGCAGGCGAGAGATCAGTGGCATGGCTGCCACGTACTCCAATTTGATGAAATCCACGCAGACTTGTTGAAGACGAAATCTACGTGAACTCGGTGTAGAAAGCTTCAAAATCTACGCAAACTTGGGGCAGGGAGCTTCAGGATCCACGCAGACTTCGAGGCAAAGAACTTCAAAATCCACGCAAACTTTGAGGAAGAAAACTTCAGAATCCACGCAAACTTGAGATGAAGATCACAAATACACGCAGACTTGAGATAGAACTGCCAGCTGTCTTGATTCGGCGTGTCTCGACTGACACAAAATCTCTGACAGTGATTGCTTTGTCAGTCGCATTAAATGACAAGAAACCCTGTTGGTACGCCAACTCGACGAAGGCTGAGTCTTGCTGAAGAAGATTTCGAAAATCACGCGATAGACGGCGATGATCTCTCGAATTCTGTGTATACGTGGCATACGAAGAGATATTCTTCGACTGTCATGTTGTCAGTCATAATTACTTTTTGGCAAATGATGAGCTGTCTCCCAGCGTGATTTGTTTATATTGTCTGGATCAACTGAGCGTGACTTTTGACTCTGTCTTGATCAACTCAGTGTAACTTTCATTTTTGAGGCCTACAAAACCCCCTTCAAAGTTATCGAAAAATGATAAATTATTTCGAAATACTTTGAAAATAGATATGATAAAATGGATTTAGTCACGCTGAGATGACTTCAAAATTTTTCGAAAGTCGGAAAGACTTCGAAGTTCTTTAAATGTCATGATGACTCTTCATTTTTCGAGACTGATTGCATCCAATTTATGGTGGAATATGAACCGCCGACGAACTCTGTTATATAAGCAGGGAGAAGATTCATTTTTAATCTTCATCTTACGTCAACATGACACCAAAGGAGAAAGCTGAGGAAGAAGCACGCAAGTTGGGCTTTTGTTCTCATGGTGACCCCACTTTTGGGGGTGAAGAACCGGAGCCTCTGGTTTTCGAGTTCAAAGATGATCCCTTGCAACTAGCCAAGAATTTCTTGAGCTATTTTGGCTTGGATGGCTCATCCTCTTCTGATGGATGCAGCCTCATAGACAGAGTCAAAAGTCACGCTGAGTTGATCCAGACAGAGTCACGTTCATCTGGGATTTCATCATAGAGTTTTGAATTTTCTGGAATTGAGTGAGCAGCCAGAAAATCAGCTAAAGCTTGTCCTTTGACTGATTTCTGAGGAATATAGTGCATGTCATACTGAGCAAGTAGGATTCCCCAGTTAGCCAATCGAGAATTCAAAACACTGGGTTTCTTCATCATGATCCGTATAGGATTGATCCTGGAGATGACATGAATAGTCTGGTCAATGATATAATGACGTGTCTTTTGGACAGCAAATATCAAGGCTAGACATTCTTTTTCAACCGGTGAATATCGAGGTTCAGCTCCTGTCATAGTGCGGCTGAGATAATAAATGGCTTGTTCATGGCCATTTTGATTCTTTTGAGCGAGTAATGCACCCAATGAATGACTTATTGCTCGAGTATAGAGGAGGAACGGTATTCCTGCGATGGGAGGTACCAACACTGGAGGGCTCATTAGATATTGTTTTATATCATCGAATGCTTTCTGACATTCATCATTCCAGACAAAAGAGACACCTTTCTTCATAAGTTTGTTGAATGGTCTGCAGCGTCCTGATAAATTAGAGATGAATCTCCTGATATAAGCGATTCTTCCTTGAAATCCTCGTAGCTCTTTTAAGGTGCGTGGAGGACGCATCTCTTGGATGGCTTTGATCTTCTCGGGATCCACGTGTATACCTTTAGAGGTAATGACGAAGCCGAGAAATTTACCACTAGAGACGCCTAAGAAGGACTTAGTAGGGTTCATCTTTAATTGATGCTTACGCATTAGATCAAATATAGTCTTCAAATCTTGGATATGATCCTCCTTTTGTCGACTTTTGACTGTAATATCATCAACATAGCATTCGACTGTTTTTCGCAAATGTTCACGGAATATAGTGCTCATAGCTCGTTGATAAGTTGCTCCTGCATTCTTGAGACCGAATGGCATAACTGTATAACAGTATGTACCAATCGGCGTTCTGAAAGAAGTGTGCTTCTCGTCTTCTGAAAACATTTTGATCTGATTGTACCCAGAATACCCGTCCATGAATGACATTCGTTCAAATCCACAGGTATTATCAACCATGACATCAGTGATTGGTAGAGGAAATTCGTCTTTAGGACATGCTGCATTGAGATCGCGGAAGTCTATGCATACTCTGATCTTGCCAGTCTTTTTAAGAACAGAAACAATATTAGCCACCCAATCGGGATGTTGTTCCTCTCTAATAAACCCAGAGGTAATGAGTTTATTGACTTCAGCTTCAATTGCATCCATGATGTCTGGACAAAATCGTCGCTGTTGTTGTTTGACCGATTTAGCATTCGACAAGATATGTAGGAACCCTAGAGGGGGGGTGAATAGGGTCAAGCTAACTAATCAAGCACTTAGCACAAGCTAATTGGCAATTTAAAAATATAAGTGCAAGAGAAGAAGTAAACACAATACCGACACCCGATATATCCTGGTATCCTCCTAAGAGGCAGTCCAGTCCCGGAACTCTCTCCGGCTTTAATCCACTATTTGAGCAAATAGTTACACACGAGTTTGGATCCGAAGAACTCGCCAACTTCTTACACAAGAGATTTAATCCGAAGGGCTCTCCGACTTCAACCGAGAGTTTGGATACGAAGACTCCCCAACTTCAACCGAGAGTTTGGATACGAAGACTCTCCAACTTCAACCTTTCACAATAGGTTTTGATCTCCTTATATAATAGGATGAAGATCTCACTTTTCAACTCAATAACTCTAACACAATTTGTGGATGGCAAATGAAAGCTTTGTAGAGTTGTATGTGGATAAGCTTTGGTGGTTTAGGAATTTTTAGGCTCAAAGCATCAACCTTGAATGAAGGGGTTCAAGGCTATTTATAACCAAAGCTTGAAAAGAAGCCAAAGGCAACTTTTCAGTCACGAACCGGCATACCGCCGGTATGATCCGGCATACTGGCGGTATACCGGTCTGGGATTGCAACGGCTAGAAATATAGCCGTTGGGATCATTAATGGTTGGAAATCTGACCGTTGGAATTTCAACGTTTCAGAAACGGTATACCGTCGGTATGATCCGGTATACCGTCGGTATGCCGATTTTGTAAACAGAAACTTTCTGTGAACAAAAACCGGTATACCGCCGGTATACACCGGTATACCGTCGGTATGCCGTTTTTCA
Organism: Iris pallida; assembly: GCA_029216955.1. Classification (NCBI taxonomy): domain Eukaryota; kingdom Viridiplantae; phylum Streptophyta; class Magnoliopsida; order Asparagales; family Iridaceae; genus Iris; species Iris pallida. Next base: position 2,137,350 of record JANAVB010012596.1, read on the forward strand.
CCAAAAATGATCCTGGGCTTATTTCTGCCCTAGCTTTCGATTTTGCCATCCATTTCTTGTGTTTATAATAATTCCTAAGACTCATTATAGACTCCAGATAAACTTAGGCAGGTGCAGGCTTCTTCAGAGTCTTGAAATGATGATGGCATGGCTTGGCTTCTTCCTTTGATAGGTGCTGGCTTTTTCCCTTGGCGGCAGCTGTCCAAAGATATCCAGTTTGCGAAAACTGAATACCTTTCAGGGGCTTCGCCCCCGAACCCTCGACGAGGGGCGCTGCCCCCTCGACCCCCGTCCGCTGACCGGGCAGCGGAACCCCCGGTGCGTGGCTCCAGAGATGTCGTCGGGTGGTTCAGAGAAATCTTGTAGGATCCGTCATCTTTGGCCCACCATGATTTCTTCATTGCATATGTCCACATTGATCTTGCTTATTGCTTTTCTGCATGTACATGTTAGACGAACAAAACAATATACATAGTAGCAAGTATGATAAATTAAAGCACATTAGGACTATGCAAAGTTTAAGTATAAGTGCTAAGGTGATGGCATAAATGTTAGTGATATCATAATGATTAAACTTAATTGAATGACCACAATCAAAAACATAGTTTTGATTTTGGCAACCCGATTAAATTTAAGATAGATAAGCTCATATCACTAATATGTAAACCAATAGGCACAGATCACCAAAGATATAAGTATAAGTAGAAATGCTATAGAGATAGTATGAAGATTAGTGATAATTAAATGCTAAACTTAACATATTAACCATATTCAAAAATATGATACAATCATTGGGCTAACAAAATATTGAGCTTGTGAGTTGCAATTTGAGGATCAAGCCCTGGCATATCTTCATAACTCCAAGCAAAGACATCGATGTAATCACGAATGAGTTTGATCATGTCTTTCTTATCAGTTTCTGAAAGACTTTCACTGATGAATATTGGTTTGGGAGATCCCTCTTCACCAACATCTATTTGAACAAGTTTATCTTCAGTCGGAGGTTCTTTTTGCTCGAAACGGAACTCCCATTGATTATCTAATCTTTGGGCCCACTGTTCTGATTCAGGTAAGATTTCAAACTCTTCTTCGTCTTCATCACTTTCTTCAGAATGGTCAATGGAAACCATGTTGGAAGACAGAATGTTGCAGTAGAAGTCCCCGATACTCGTATCGAAATCCCAAGAAGTGGTACTAGAAGAATCAGATCTCTTATCTTCGTCAGACTCGGGATCTTCATGGATAATATTGATAAAAGGAGTAAGAGCTATATAGCCCAATCAGAGGAGGAATACGAACAGGCATTTTTCTTCCTTTTCCACTATTGAGGCCAGTCCTGAAGTTATAGCCCATATTTTTGATGATGTCTTTAGATTGCTGACTATAACGACGTAGTTGTAATCTTCCAGTATCATCATTTTTGTCTTCATCTTCAAGATCAGAAGGATTTTGAGGCCCTTTGTAGAAGAATATTGGAATGTCTCCTGGCTTTCTGCTGGGAACTAGAAAGTATGAAGATTGTACAGGTTCTAGGGATACATCTGTATGAACAGTCTGTACAACTCCTATGGTTATTGTGTTCAAGTCATCTAACAGATGTAAATAACTATGAACATAATTACACACAACAACGTACTGCAAAGGTGGAGACTTTTCATTAAATGTAAAAGCAGCAGTATTTACATTGGGAGAAGGCTGAGCCTTAGAGATTTTAGCCAAGTCAATGACTAAAGGGGGAGAAGAAGAAGAAGCTTTGTTTCGATTAAGATCGATAACAAATGGCTCAGAAGAGGTGAGCTCTCTTGAAGTTTGAGTAGGAAGAGTAGTCCGCCCTCCAACTGGAATTAGCAGAGTATCTTGTGAAGATACAGGAACTGTAGTACGCCTACTGACAGGAATGATCAGTGTATTTTGAGTAGATGACTGAGGTAACGGAGAGATCCGTCCACTCACTGGAATGATGAAAGAATTTTCTCCAGAGGGTTTAGGAGATTGTTGCTGAGTAGTTCGACCTTTAACAGGGATTATTAAAGTCTCACTTTGTGCATCTTCTTTCTCCATAGCTTGTATGATCCTTGTATACTCTTCTTTGTACATTCGAGAATCGTTGAAATAAGCTTCAACCCCATGGAAGGGATTTATATCAGCAACTTCTTTTTGTACTCTTCCATTGCTATCAATGTATTTAAAATATTGATGAAGAGTAGAGGGCACCACATTATTTTCATGAAGAAAGGGCCTCCCCAGAAGAAGATTATAGGATCCCGCGATCTCGATCACATAGAAAGTGACTTTAGATCTGAAATCGCCTATCTGAAGCTTCAGATGAATCTTTTCCAAAGGCTCACTTCGGCTTTGATTGAATCCCAAGATAGTAGTAACCGTCTTGGAGAGCTTGTAGAGAGGGATTTTTAGTTCATCCAACAGACTCTTTGGCATTATGCTTATAGCAGACCCTGGATCAATGAGGATACGATCTATCTTCATTGTGTCGATATAACCGGTGTAGTAGAGAGGCCGATCATGTCGATTATCCTCCAATAGCATGTCGTCTTGTGTAAAGGTGATATTTGGGATAATCTCCAGTACACTGTTGCAATGTAAGCAAGCGGCAGGTTCTGCATCTGGCTTCTTCAATTGTGTAAGACAAGAGTCAGCTTGTAGAAGTGCTTCACTTAATGTCTCCCGAGTCTCTTTGGAAAGACGTAGAAGTTCAAAAAGGGACATTCTAGCTGGAGTATTAGCAAGTTGAGCCAAAATGTCGAAGTTGTAAGGCTTCTGAAGTCCAAGAGGAGAGGACTTCTTGATTGGCTTATCAAACCGAGCCTGTTGTTTGCCTTTCTCCAGAGCTGTAGGCTTGGGAGGAACAGGTTCAACTGGTGATTCTTCTTCAGGAGGAACATTAGAAGCATCTTTATCAGCTGGAGGGATATCAAGAGGATCCTCAGGACTTTTGGAATAATCCTTTAGATAAGGTTTCCCCGTTCGAGTAGCACTAACAAGTGCTTCTTCTTTGTCTTTTGGCTCTGTGTCAGGAATAGACCCAAGAGAAGTCATATGACATGACTTGATCTTTCCAGCCTTCTTGGACTTTCGAGAAGAAATCTTTTGAGGAAAAGAAGATTCAAAATCTGCCACTAGATCAGGATGGATCCACATGATTTCTCCAGTCTCCAAAGTAATTGGCACTAATCCTTCAGACCGTGGAGGAGAAAGATTCACTATGTCAAGAGTTGCCTTGGGAATAGGAACGATCCCACCTTCAAGGAGTTGAGGAGGGAAATCTCCGAATTGCATAGAGACGACGTTGGAGGTGACGGTCTTCTCTTTTGGAGTAAGAGAAATAGCTCCAGATTTAATCATTTCTTGGATCTTTCCTTTCAGTACATAACATGTACGAATTGTATGACCCAGCATTCTATGATATGGGCAGTATTTGGGATGATCTATTTTACTAGCTTCATCAGGTTTCTTGATCTCAGGTAATTGTATTTTATTACCTTTTAGCAGACATTCAAAGATACCAAGGACATCGTCGTCATCAAAAGAATATTCTTCTTTGGGGCGAGGTGTTCTTGATTGTTGAGTTGTAGAGGCAGGAGTTTGAACATTTGATGTATCTTTACTCTGAAGATTAACTTCAAGAGTTTCTTTTCCCTTGCGAGCATTGTTTTTATTGTTAGCACCTTGTCCTGTTTCTTTAGGAGTCATCTGCACTCCTAAACCTTTGAAGGTTTCAGCACTGATTTCTGCAGCTTTGGCACTGACTATGAAGGAAGGCCAATCTTGAAATTGAGTGGACCCTGTCCACATACTGATGATTGGCAACAAGTTTGATTTGCACGTGTCAATGGTGACAGCATCAGGAGTTCCAAGAGGCATCTTCAGAGCTTCTTTTCGAAACCGTTCAATGTATTCCTCTGTAGATTCATTATTTTTCTGCTTGATTCTAATAAGAGCAGACATAGTCATGTCATTAAGCCCTTCATAGAACCTTTCAAGAAATATCTATTTGAAACCAGCAAATGAGGTAATGCTCCCATCTGGAAGACTCCTATACCATTCATAAGCCGTTCCCTTGAGACATCCAATAAATACCCGAGTAAGGAGGGCATCACTTGGTTGCAGTTGATCAGTCATCACTTCAAAGTGATTAATAAACTGACTTGGAGAAGTGGTTCCATCATAGAATGAGATAGTAGGAGGCTTGTATTTAGGAGGATATGATACTTGCTTCCATTCTATCGGATAAGGCTGCTTGATGCCTAACCTTTGTAAACCATCCTTCTGTTTGAATGCCTCGAATTGAGTTTTGAGATTCTTCAATTCTTCAGAGACAACTCCCGAAGATTGTGGAGTTATGGCTTGTAGAGAATAGTTGGGAGGAAGAACAGCATTGTAAGCACTACCCCCAGCTCCAGAGAGACTAGGATTTGGTTGAGCTGGTCCAGGAGTATTAGATTGTACTGCTGGAGGAACTTGTACTGGACTCATATCAGTGTCAGTTGGTATGTCATCTGGTACAGTCTGTCGATTTTGCATCTGTGTTGCTATGAGTTCATACATCGACTTCATAGTATCAGCCATAGACTTCATTTGTTGTTCCAAAGAAGCAATTCTTTGATCTTGAGGAGTCAAGGAAGAAGAAGGTTCATCAGTATTCCCATCAACCATATAAGTTGTGACTGTACGAGGAATTATCGATGAACTAGTAGATGTTGTATGCTCTGAATCATTGCTTCGTGCATCAAAGTCAATTATAGGAGAACTACCCCCAGTAGGAAGAGGTGGAAAGTTAGATTCTCCAAGGAATTTAGAATCAATTTTAGGGATCAAATTTCTTTGACTAGAAGCCAGGACTCTTGCTCTGGTGTTTCTATATACTCCATCTGGACTATCAACTCTACCCCCGATGTCCCGAGAAGTCATGTTTACAGAGGCAAACAAAGGCTCATCTTCATCAGGCATAGGTTCATACTGAATCCTATTGAAGACAGACTGTCGTTTAGTTTGACATCTGCATTGCATTGTGGCTCTTGGCTGGAAGTCACATTCATGATCACCATGGTCTTGAACCGTTGATTGACATCTGCACTGAATTATGACTCTTGGATAGAAGTCACATTCAGCATGTTCCTTTGACATAGAATTACTCCTTCTCTTCTGTTGAAGATATTCCCGTAAATCTGTTTGTGAAGATTGAGGAGTATACTTCCTGTTCTTGGGTCTTAATGGCTCTTGATTATACAAAGAGTGATTAATGTGAGCTACATAATTTTTTGCATACTCTGCATCTGGATCTTTTATCTTCATATCCAATTGGTATGGTTTCTTAACACCAGAAGTGCTGAGTTTTGTTCTTAAATCAGTGGAAGGTAACACATTAATTTTGGAAACATGGAGTTTTCCCTCCATTGATCTGGATATTTGCAGAGAAGGAAGAGTTGAACCACTCCTTTGATTAGGAGTTGGTAACAGACCCTCTTTAATGGACAGATTCTGTGCCCAATTTGAAGAAGTCATAGGAGAAGATATTAAGGAATATTTCTTCTTAGACTCAATCAGATTTTGAGACATAGAATGTCCAGAAGGAAGAGTAGTCAAAAGTCCATCTCCTTTCCTTTGACTAACAAAAGTATCAGTCAAAGCTGTTCCTGAAGTAAAAACTACAGGAGCAGAAGAAACAACTAAAGAGTTATTCCTTTTCGAAGGGACTTTGTGTGGAAGACCACCCCCAGTTCTAGTAGAACTCGGTAAAGAAGAAGAGATAACTAAGGAGTTATTCTTCTATGATGAAATACACGCTGAAACAGATTTGGCTAAGGAACCAGTACTGTTAGCGTGACTTTTAATTTTAGAATTACACGCTGGAACAGATTTGGCTAAGGAGCCAGTACTATCAACGTGACTTTTAGGGTTGAATTTGCACGCTGGAACAGATTTGGCTAAGGAGCCAGTACTGTCAACGTGACTTTTAGGGTTGAATTTGCACGCTGGAACAGATTTGGCTAAGGAGCCAGTACTGTCAGCGTGACTTTTAGGGTTAAATTTGCACGCTGGAACAGATTTGGCTAAGGAGCCAGTACTGTCAGCGTGACTTTTGGGGTTGAATTTGCATACTGGAACAGATTTGGCTAAGGAGCCAGTACTGTCAACGTGACTTTTGATTACTGTCATCTTCGAGCGCACAAGAGTGTGCGTGCTTGCAGTGGAGTTCTTGCCAGAGGTAGGAGTAGACACTGTGGCAGAGACTTCACCATTGACTGCCAACTGATTCTTAGGGACATAGACAGAGTGTCCCTTCGACTTGGCAGTGATGATGGAGGCTGGAGTGGGCTTGCCACCCTTAGCCCGCTGCATTTCTTCATAGGCGAGTTGATCGAATTTGATCGTCATCACCTTCTTCGTCGAGCCGATTGACGAAGTGTCGCATTGAGTTGTTACCATCTCAGAAGAGGAGATGGTATTCCCAAGCAGAGTCGCCAATTTGTTTTCCATAAAGAAATTCTCTTTATTTGTTGTGTTTCTGGGAAAATTACAACTGTAGGAATCCGATCTAGAAGACGATCGCTTTATCCCTTGGACTATGCGAAGAAGAAAAGCTCTCAAAATTTTGACAGTAGATATCAATGTATCTGTACAATGAATGAGAAAAAGAACTCTATTTATAGAGTCAAAAATAATAACTGAAAAGATAACTGTCTTCACAGCCTGTGCTTAGTTGAAAATCACGCAGGATTTAACATACGCAAGGTTATGAGCAGTTACTGGACGTGGCCTGTAACTGTTGGACATATGGCAATCATGCATGAGTCGTGTGCAAGTTACAGGACACGCAGGCGAGAGATCAGTGGCATGGCTGCCACGTACTCCAATTTGATGAAATCCACGCAGACTTGTTGAAGACGAAATCCACGCGAACTCGGTGTAGAAAGCTTCAAAATCCACGCAAACTTGGGGCAGGGAGCTTCAGGATCCACGCAGACTTCGAGGCAAAGAACTTCAAAATCCACGCAAACTTTGAGGAAGAAAACTTCAGAATCCACGCAAACTTGAGATGAAGATCACAAATATACGCAGACTTAAGATAGAACTGCCAGCTGTCTTTATTCGGCGTGTCTCGACTGACACAAAATCTCTGACAGTGATTGCTTTGTTAGTCGCATTAAATGACAAGAAACCCTTTTGGTACGCCAACTCGACGAAGGCTGAGTCTTGCTGAAGAAGATTTCGAAAATCACGCGATAGACGGCGATGATCTCTCGAATTCTGTGTATACGTGGCATACGAAGAGATATTCTTCGACTGTCGTATTGTCAGTCATAATTACTTTTTGGCAAATGATGAGCTGTCTCCCAGCGTGATTTATTTATATTGTCTGGATCAACTGAGCGTGACTTTTGACTCTGTCTTGATCAACTCAGCGTGACTTTCATTTTTGAGGCCTACACCTGCCACCACCTCCTACACTAACACCCTCACCACAGATCCATCCTACCAGGCCATTCACAACACATTTTTCCACTCCTCCATCACCTTTTTCAAAACAATTTCCACCAGGAAATGTCCCATTCACACCCCAAATCCATTTCACCAGTTTGAACACCAGCCATTCATTTATCCCACACAATTCCAAAACCCATAAATGGCACAGGGAATGCAAAATTCTACTGTGGCTCACATGGGATCTTCCGTTCCTACTGGATTCAATAATAATACCAGTACAGGAGGTCAAGGATGGGGCCAGCCAACTCCCAGACTAAAATTACCTGAATTTGATAGGGAAGGAGATGTAGATGAGTGGTTATTACGAGCTAACCATTATTTTTTCTTTTATGGCATACCTGAATGTGATAAGGTAAGGTACTGCTCTGTACAACTTAAAGGCACAGGGGCATATTGGTATGACTGGCTTGTCACCATTGGAGGCAGAGCAGTTACATGGGATGAATTCTATTAATATATCAGGATGGAATTTGGTCCATCCCAATTTACAGATCACACAATTGACCTCAAGTTATTGAAACAAGAGGGATCAGTTCAAGTGTATACCTCCAAATTTCAAAAACTTTCAAAGAGAGGGATCATTTTTCAAAACTCAACTCACGTTTCATTTGTATCAATCCGATATCGTACGCGCGATCCTCTAAGTTTTCTCGATCAAGACCATTCATTTTCATTCATCGTTCCAAGTCGTTTTCTAACTTGCGTTGCTCATTCACAAGTTGTTCGAACGAGATGCTCGTTCGGGACATCGAAGTCACGACCAACTAAGCGTGACACGTTCTAAGGATTTGCGCGATCGTATCGCCTCGCCGACGTACTCGTTATTATTTCTAATCCTCAATCTTCGCTCGAATGATTTCCAAGAAAATCTATACACCACTCGAATTCGAGCCATCCGATCTAGTCCTCAATCACGTTCGCATCATTCGCTAAGACATCTTTCGGATTCGTTCGACGAATCCCTAGCATAATCGCTCACGTCGCATCGACGTACTAAGTTGTTCGTACTATTTTCTCGAAATCCAAGTCAATCCTTCGTGTACGCCTAAGCGTTAACTCGATAGCGTTCCTATCGATAGATACTCTAAGTGCAGCTTCGCTCCCGACCGAGCGGTACTTGATATCGCTCGCAACTCGTTTGCACCAAAAGTTGAGGTACGCGATACGCGATACAACTTAGCCAAAAGGCCGTGCGCATGGTTATCCCGTGCGGGCTATATTCGAGTTTGCACGCTCAATTGCTAGGGTCAACACAGGACTAGTTAGGCACGCGCGACATGTTAACTTAGCATGTGTTCTCTATCGAGTCAAGTTTAATATCGTTCGGCACAAAGGCCTACAGATGCATTCGGCGATAGCCTACCGATGCGTTCGAGTGAACGCTTGTACGACCTTTTGAAAATATTTAGACTTATTGTATGGACATGTCGAGGGACATTCGAGAGAGAGAGCGCACACTTATTTTCCATCGACGAGCTTTCAAAACTGAGAGATTCGACGTGAAGTCCAAGGACGTAAAGCCGTGCTCTGATACCATTATGTCACGCCCCGCTCCCGTAGGAGCGATCGTCCTCGCTAAGGCGTGATACGGCACGAGCCTAGATTGCGTTCGTGCAAGGCAGTTCCATAATGGCCGATTACATCGGCGGCGACGGGGTCGTCGCACAGAAGTCCCAAGCAGAAACATTGAAACATTGCAGCGGAAATTTAGAACAAGCACACATGAACATAAGTCATTCAAAAGAAGCTCTTTATTGATATTGAATACATGATTACATTTGTGGGCGCAAGGCCAAATTACAAATCTCTCGTGCTCACTTTTCTCTCGTTTACAAGTCACTATGTTCTCTCTCATCTCTCGATTACAATGCTTGAGCCAGCGGAAGATTCGGAAGACGATATCCATACATTATGTCCTGTATAAGTCTTTAATCCATGCGGCTGCATGCTTCAAGTTGCCAAGGAACTCTATGCCTTGACGCATCCAAGCGAGCTCTGCGCCACGAGCTTCTACCTGTGCCTGCACATGAACACTGTGTGGGTGTCAGTACTCAACTGTACTGGTGGAGTGAGCTTCTCGCCCACCCATACAAAACTGACACGTTCATTTATTTTGTGCAGCTTAAACCCTTTCGATTGTCTTTCTAGTCTTGCCTTAGGATCAATTTTAAGACTTGACGTCTAACCAACTCGACGTGCAACGACATGGTCGTGCAACAATACCAACGTGTATTTCGATCGAGGCAGTGCCTCATCGCCTAGGTACTTGACCAAACTTCAACTCGGGACGGCAGGGTCGTGTTACAATCTATTCGCAACTTAGACATATTCAAGACAACGCTAAGCCGATGAGCAACTTACGCGAACTCGGCCGTGCCAAGACCTTTATTTAAACTCAAGCGCCTCTAGACCAATCCTCGTGCCAATGATTCAAGTGCCAAGGACGGCAATGGGATGACTCGTGCAGGTCGTGCCTCTAGACCTTGCTTAGACTTGTTCGTGCTTCAAGATTAGGTCGTGCCTAACGACTCCCTAACTTAGCCAACAATGCCGCTACGCGAAAGCCAATACGCGAATGCCAATATTTGATACGCGAAAGCCATGCTTTGTGACGAAGCACGTATCTTGCTAACTTGATACATGTCATGCTAGACTGTCTCATGATTCGACCGACGCCGTGCTAGTACTTGACGCTATCCAAAGGCAAACATGCGGTGTGCCGCTATTCTGCCGATGCATCTACATGAGTGGTCACTAGCAATGTCAAGCTATCATAGACTCGGCTCGTCCCTCACGGGTAGCTAGCTCGGAAGCGCTTTGTATCTCCCATGCGGTTATCCAGTATCCTACCGTGAGCCGCCTCGTTCCTTCCGGGCCGAAACGGTCCCTTGGCCTAGGCAACCGCTCGAGAAAACTACACCTTGTCGACAAATTGTCCAATGACCATGCAACTCAATCTACCAGGTCCTTCCTTATTCATGACCATGTTTTTCTTCTCTTTATCAAGACTTATCAAGACTTAGCGAGACTCCCAAGTAGCGGGACCGATCTCGGCGACAACAAGTCGCGTGGACTTCCTTTGTTCGTGGCAAGCTTTTCACTAAACCGATCGTAGCTCGTGCTTTAGTCAAACCTAGTTCTCTAGGCGACGCTAACGCTCAAGTCATATACTTTACATGACAAGCCTTGTTCTCAAGGGGCTATGCGACTTGACAACCGCCGCTAGAGCGGGACAGTACTAGAAATGGCTTCGATAGCCCAGCACAACTCTTATATAACTTATTCGGGCAATGACTCGACGAGCAAAGGCTACGCTGAGCTATGCATCGAGGGAACGTGCTATGCACGGGGTCGACTTGAACAACCAAATTCGTGCCTAGACTTAGCCAACGAGCCGTGCAAGATGACTTAACTTACGGGATGTGCGAAGGCTATGCCAAGCCTTGCAGGACAGGACCGTGCGTGCTTTATTAAGCATTCATGCGGGCGACGCCTATGACTTAGGCTAATTCGAGTGTCGGGACAAAACGACGGGACCGTGCGTGCTTCACCAAGCATTCACACAGGCGACGCCTAGGACTTAGGCTATTTCAAATGTCGGGGCAACTTAACAACTTAAGCCAACGTCCTTCTCCCAAGCCACGGGATCTAAGGATCGTGTGTCATTTGAAAGCACGCTGATCCAACTTCTATGTTGACCGTGGGACCATTTTCCATGTTCTAAGACATTTTGGCCCGACAGGATTATTCCCTTAGCTATGTTGGTGCGTAGTTTTTAGATTAGCCTACCAGTGCAAGTTGAAAACATTACGAGTTATTATGTGAAGGCTAAGATGAGGCAAGTTCACCGAAACTACCCTACCTGAGCGAGGGGTCGCCTCGGACGAGCGAGCCTTCGAGCAGCCGTTGCAAGGCTAAGTTCCAACGCCGTCAGCGTTTCGATTCCTCCGATTAACTTTGCGGGACGGGGCACTACAACATACACCACTCAGAACAAGTCTCGTCGTCGAGACTTTCCTGAAGGCAAGCCATCCTACCATTTCTATGGCCAAGACTTCATCGAGCCTAGACACGGGACTATAACAGTCGAGCGAGATACGCCTACGCATTTTCTTGAGTCCGAGCCACGCTCGTACTATTATCATTCTTTCCTTCAACACAATTTCGAATTCTCGACACTCTTCTATTCCCCAAGTCTTATTTCCATTCAACGTATCACTTGGCTGGATCGTGCACGCATTCCAAGCGTCCCTAAAATACATGCATTCAGCCAGGCCGCATGATAGAGAATTTGTCATTCTCACTCGAGTCGCCTCGTGCACATACCCAGGCGTCCCTGAAATATATACATGTCAGCCGAGTCTCATGAGCAGGGTTTCCTACGTTCGTGATTCATGCTATCCATTCAAACCAATCCTCAAGATCAATTCTTCGATTGATAACTCATGAAACAGGACGTCTCGCCTAACCGCTAGGCCAATCTTTGCGAGGCTAAGTCAATGTCAGGATTGGAATCATAGTTCCCTAACAATAATGCCAATACTGACCCCAATCCTAGGGTCAAACCAGAATCGGTAGTACGGGGTTTTCTACCCAAGCTCGCGTCACTCAGATTTCTAAACATCGAGCACGATCACCTATTCGTATCAATACATTTTGTTGCGCGTATTCAAATCCATTCTTATCACCAAGTCTAACCAATTCATGTATTCGATCACGAGGTCGTCTAGCTTTGACAATACGTTGTGTCCCAATCTCACGCGAGTCCGATTATCTATGGTGGTTCATGAATCACCATACAACGCACCCACAGAATAATCATTCTCATCGGGGCATAACTCTTGTTTGAGTTTAGACAAACTCATTTTCGATACGCAGATTAGACCTACTCAATCCTCAAGTTCAATTCTTCAAGCACACAAATCCATTCTCGAGTCACCTTCACGTCAAACCACAAATCAAAGCAATCAGATTGCCACGCCATCCAAGTTCAATCACTCCCGCTGTATGAATCACCATATCAGCGCTCACACGGAGTGATCGTCCTAATCGACACGACGTATGTGCGAGGCTGGAGTTGCGCTCGCATAAGACAAGAATGTCGAAGTTGTGGTTATCGACGAAGTAAATCCAAATATTTCATTTCCATCAAAGTCAAGATTTTAATTTTGATAGTCCGTTTGTCATTCGTTCAACCAGAAAATCCTCGAGCCAAGTTTCTCTTTTTCCTCGACACGTTTCAATATCCCAAGTATAGCATCCATCGGAACAATGACATTCGCACGATCGTCATTCGCCGAGTCAGAGTACCCCCGAGTTATCGCATATCGATCTTTGATACGCCTCAATACCATCGACGATATGCGTAACCTGACGATCTTCCTTTGCAACCAATTTCGAGTCGTGCGTTGATGCTGTTGTCCGAGTTGGATATTCCATAATTTCCTCGATATTCAAGATCAAGTTCGATCGCTATTCCTCAAGCTCGTTTCAAGACCGTTTTTTAAAACTTAACTCAAATTTCATTTGCATCAATCCGATATCGTACGCGCGATCCTCTAAGTTTCCTCGATCAAGACCATTCATTTTCATTCATCGTTTCAAGTCGTTTTCTAACTTGTGTTGCTCATTCACAAGTTGTTCGAACGAGATGCTCGTTCGGGACATCGAAGTCACGACCAACTAAGCGTGACGCATTCTAAGGATTTGCGCGATCGTATCGCCTCGCCGACGTACTCGTTATTATTTCTAATCCTCAATCTTCGCTCGAATGATTTCCAAGAAAATCCATACACCACTTGGATTCGAGCCATCCGATCTAGTCCTCAATCACGTTAGCATCATTCGCTAAGACATCTTTCGGATTCGTTCGACGAATCCCTAGCGTAATCGCTCACGTCGCATCGACGTACTAAGTTGTTCGTACTATTTCCTCGAAATCCAAGTAAATCCTTCGTGTACGCCTAAGCGTTAACTCGATAGTGTTCCTATCGATAGACACTCTAAGTGCAGCTTCGCTCCCGACTGAGCGGTACTTGATATCGCTCGCAACTCGTTTGCACCAAAAGTCGAGGTGCGCGATACGCGACGCAATTTAGCCAAAAGGCCGTGCGCATGGTTATCCCGTGCGAGCTATATTCGAGTTTGTACGCTCAATTGCTAGGGTCAACACAGGACTAGTTAGGCACGCGTGACATGTTAACTTAGCATGTGTTCTCTATCGAGTCAAGTTTAACATCGTTCGGCACAAATGCCTACAGATGCATTCGGCGATAGCCTACCGATGCGTTCGAGTGAACGCTTGTATGAGCTTTTGAAAATATTTAGACTTATTGTATGGACATGCCGAGGGACATTCGAGAGAGAGCGCACACTTATTTTCCATCGACGAGCTTTCAAAACTGAGAGATTCGACGTGAAGTCCAAGGACGTAAAGCCATGCTCTGATACCATTATGTCATGTCCCGCTCCCGTAAGAGCGATCATCCTCGCTAAGGCATGATGCCGCACGAGCCTAGATTGTGCTCGTGCAAGGCAGTTCCATAATGGCCGATTACATCGGCGGCGACGGGGTCGTCGCACAGAAGTCCCAAGCAGAAACATTGAAACATTGCAGCGGAAATTTAGAACAAGCACACATGAACACAAGTCATTCAAAAGAAGCTCTTTATTGATATTGAATACAAGATTACATTTGTGGGTGCAAGGCCAAATTACAAGTCTCTCGTGCTCACTTTTCTCTCGTTTTCAAGTCAATCTGCTCTCTCTCATCTCTCAATTACAATGCTTGAACCAGCGGAAGATTCGGAAGGCGATGTCCATACATTATGTCCTGTATAAGTCTTCAATCCACGCGGCTGTACGCTTCAAGTCGCCAAGGAACTCCGTGCCTCGACGCATCCAAGCGAGCTCCGCGCCACGAGCTTCTACCTGTGCCTGCACATGAACACTGTGTGGGTGTCAGTACTCAACTGTACTGGTGAAGTGAGCTTCTCGTCCACCCATATAAAACCAACACGTTTATTTATTTTGTGCAGCTTAAACCCTTTAGATTGTCTTTCTAGTCTTGCCTTAGGATCAATTTTAAGACTTGACGTCTAACCAACTCGACGTGCAACGACATGGTCGTGCAACAATACCAACGTGTATTTCGATCGAGACAGTGCCTCATCGCCTAGGTACTTGACCAAACTTCAACTCGGGACCGCAGGGTCGTGCCACAATCTATTCACAACTTAGACATATTTAAGACAACGCTATGCCGAGGAGCAACTTACGCGAACTCGGCCGTGCCAAGACCTTTGTTTAAACTCAAGCGCCTCTAGACCAATCCTCATGCCAATGATTCAAGTGCCAAGGATGGCAATGGGACGACTTGTGCAGGTTATGCCTCTAGACCTTGCTTAGACTTGTTCGTGCTTCAAGATTAGGTCGTGCCTAACGACTCCCTGACTTAGCCAACAATGTCGCTACACGAAAGCCAATACACGAATGCCAATATTTGATACGCGAAAGCCATGCTTTGTGCCGAAGCACGTATCTTGCTAACTTGATACATGTCATGCTAGACTGTCTCATGATTCGACCGACGTCGTGCTAGTACTTGACGCTATCCAAATGCAAACATGCGGTGTGCCGCTATTCTGCCGACGCATCTACATGAGTGGTCACTAGCAATGTCATGCTATCATAGACTCGGCTCGTCCCTCACGGGTAGCTAGCCCGGAGGCGCTTTGTATCTCCCATGCGGTTATCCAGTATCCTACCGTGAGCCGCCTCGTTCCTCCCGGGCCGAAACGGTCCCTTGGCCTAGGCAACCGCTCGAGGAAACTACACCTTGTCGACAAATTGTCCAATGACCATGCAACTCAATCTACCAGGTCCTTCCTTATTCATGACCATGTTTTTCTTCTCTCTATCAAGACTTATCAAGACTTAGCGAGACTCCCAAGTAGCGGGACCGATCTCGGCGACAACAAGTCGCGTGGACTTCCTTTGTTCGTGGCAAGCTTTTCACTAAACCGACCGTAGCTCGTGCTTTAGACAAACCTGGTTCTCTAGGCGACGCTAACGCTTAAGTCATATACTTTACACGATGAGCCTTGTTCTCAAGGGGCTATGCGACTTGACAACCGCCGCTAGAGCGGGACAGTACTAGAAATGGCTTCGATAGCCCAGCACAACTCTTATATAACTTATTCGGGCAATGACTCGACGAGCAAAGGCTACGTCGAGCTATGCATCGAGGGAACGTGCTATGCACGGGGTCGACTTGAACAACCAAATTCGTGCCTAGACTTAGCCAACGAGCCGTGCAAGACGACTTAACTTATGGGACGTGCGAAGGCTATGCCAAGCCTTGCAGGACAGGACCGTGCGTGCTTTATTAAGCATTCATGCGGGCGACGCCTATTACTTAGGCTAATTCGAGTGTCGGGACAAAACGACGGGACCGTGCATGCTTCACCAAGCATTCACGCAGGCGACGCCTAGGACTTAGGCTATTTTAAATGTCGGGGCAACTTAACAACTTAAGCCAACGTCCTTCTCCCAAGCCATGGGATCGAAGGATCGTGTGTCATTTGAAAGCACGCTGAGCCGACTTCTATGTTGACCGTGGGACCATTTTTCATGTTCTAAGACATTCCGGCCCGACGGGATTATTTCCTTAGCTATGTTGGTGCGTAGCTTTTAGATTAGCCTACCAGTGCAAGTTGAAAACATTGCGAGTTATTATGTGAAGGCTAAGATGAGGCAAGTTCACCGAAACTACCCCACCTGAGCGAGGAGTCGCCTCGGACGAGCGAACCTTCGAGCAGCCGTTGCAAGGCTAAGTTCCAACGTCGTCGACGTTTCGATTCCTCCGATTGACTTTGCGGGACGGGGCACTACAGTGTATAGTGCTAACTCTGCAGAGCATAAAATACATCTGGAATTGGTCTTCAAAAAGCTAGAACTGCATCAACTGAAACTCAAAAGAAGCAAATGTTGTTTCAATCAGACACAAGTAGGCTATATGGGACACATGATTACTGAACAAGGGTTAGAGGTGTCACGTCCCGAGTCGGCAACGTTCGTCCCCGATGTTAAATTTGCCGATTCGATCGTCCTCGCTAAGGCGTGATGCCGCACGAGCCTGGAGTTGCGCTCGTGCAAGGCAAGATGACAAGTTCTCAAACGGTTATCTTTTGATTTTGATATTAATACGCCAAGTCGAAACTTCACAAATCACATCAGAATATAAGACGCAGTATAGGAAGATAGAAATGCTTTTCATTCATAGCTTGCAACGAAGTACAAGTCGTAATTTACATTGGATGCCGTTGCGGCTACATTAATTAAAAACAGAAAGAAAATACATTCGACAAGTTACCTGAACTACGCTTGCCGTCCCATACATTCGCCCCTTTATACATAAGCCGTCGACTTGAATTGGCTTCAAAATACTTCAGTATAGGAAGAGCTTCAAACCGCCTCTCCGCACTTCAGCTTCGTTTTAGGTTGGAGCGCCCGCCGCACCTGGAGAAATTGGGGGAGGGGATTAGCACACTTGCTAAGTGGACGAGACGAACCAACTCGTCTAAACCGACTCTGATTGTTAGGATAGGCATGCTTTAGAGTTGTCTTTCTATTAGAACTAAATGAATTCAGTTCATATTCGATAGCCGTCTTTGAGTATTAAAGCATACAACATAACATCGCAGTTTATCATATTTCTTACCACGGCCGTGCTCGTCCCTGCACGAAAACAGAGATAATATTTACACCTGCATAAGACAATAGGTGAGCATGCAACTATCTTATATGCGGTCATTGGTGCTACGTACCACTAGGGACTTAATCAAAGTTGGCATGCGACGCAACCCGTTCAGCCTAGGTTGCAAGCCTTACTGAAGGTCCCGCATGCCTCGCGCCGAAGCACGATAAATTATTCCCCCTAGGACGAATCGGTTCCGATGCCCCGGATACCATTTCGAGGAAAACGAACTTGTGCATAAGCTGTCCATGACCATGCCTATGTGCGAATAGTTTCATATATGCGAACAGTTTTATATAGCACGGATAGTATCGAACGACATTATCATTTCTCGTAACTCATGCAACGATTCATTTTCCCCAAAGCCATACACCGATTTAGCGTCCCGTGGGCACCAAATTGTCCGAGGCATCATAACCCATGATCGACGTTTCATAATATTTTACAGCAGATGAAATAGTCTATCTTTTTACTAGAACCTTAAACTTTTCCGGTTATGTGAGAAACTTGTATTTTTCCGAGTAGATTACTCAAAATCGATATATTTTTCTCGAGTTCTTGACTTAGTGGATTGGCATGCAATTAACTTGGCATCGTTCGATTTGAATGAATTCGAAGCAAGGAATAAGTTTGCGGGACAGAATAGAAAAGAAGGCCGAATCACCCACCGATTACTTTGCTTTGTGCCGATCGTCCAAGTCCTACACAACGTCAATCCTTAGTTATGCGAGCTCCTGCAATGGCACCAATGCTTTGTTAGAATTTTTTCTTTTCCCCTTGCATCGAAATTGTAATTGCATCCATGAAAACGACGCGAAAGCACTTCATCAAGCCCAGCGGCAAAGCTCCAAGAAAACCATACAGCGGTCCGGTCCCGTCGAAGGGACTCTTATAGAGAGCTCACTCGCCGAGATGTAGCCCGCTGCATCTAGGACTTATTCCAACAGAAGTCGTTCCATTAGTTGGATCGATTCTCGTAACTTCCGTCCAAATCGATTTGAATCGATGCCGCAAGGCGTTAACGTTTACCAAGCTTAGCGATCGAGTCAGATGGCCATCTAAGTTCCTGGTCGATCTGACTCGGCGCTAGCATATTATGAAGTTCCGTCGCCTATCGAAAGCGGGGCGCTACATAATATACCACTAAGAAAAAGTTTCGTCCCGAAACTTAAGAACAAGGATCTGACCTTAATTTAGACAAACAACGCAGGGTACTTCTCTTTCATCTCCGCCTCCATCTCCCACGTCGACTCCTCGACTGAATGGTTCCGCCAAAGCACGCGGACCAAGGACATCGACCGATTTTGCAGCACCTTCTCCTTGCGGTCCAAAATTTGAATAGGCTCCTCCGAGTAAGACAAGTCAGTACGTAGCTCCAACTGATCGAAGCTGACCACATGACTTGGATCGTGCACGTATTTTCGAAGTTGTGAAACGTGTAAAACATCGTGCATATCAGCTAAGGTAGGAGGTAGAGCGGTCCGATAAGCAACCGTCGCAACTCGCTCAATGATCTCGAAGGGGCCTACAAATCTCGGGCTCAACTTGTCTTTAACGCCGAACCGCATCACACCGCGCATGGACGTTACTTTCAGAAACACATGGTCCCCGACCAAGAACTCTAGCGGTCGCCGACGAAGATCTGCGTAGCTCTTTTGTCGACTTTGCACGATGCGGAGTCTATCTCGAATCAAGCGGACCTTTTCGACGGCCTGCTCCACCAGTTCTGGTCCAAGTACTTGTCGCTCTCCGACTTCATCCCAGCATATCGACGAACGACACTTCCTCCCATAGAGCGCTTCGTATGGAGCCATCTGAATACTCGACTGATAACTGTTGTTATACGCAAACTCCGCAAGCGGCAAATGCGTATCCCAACTAGTCTTTAGGTCGATCGCACACAGACGCAACATATCTTCTAAGATCTGGTTGACCCTCTCTGTCTGACCGTCTGTTTGGGGATGGTACGCCGAACTAAAGTTCAGTTTGGTCCCCATCGTCGCTTGGAGGCTCGTCCAGAAACGCGATAGGAATCGCCCGTCTCTGTCCGAAATTATAGAGGCCGGTACCCCGTGCAGTCGAACAATCTCATCGACGTAGATTTGTGCTAACCGATCGACGCTCCATCCTACTTTAATTGCGATGAAGTGAGCCGACTTGGTCAATCTATCAACAATGACCCAAATCGCGTCATTCCCCCGCGGCATCTTCGGAAATCCCATAATGAAATCTATCGAGATATTGTCCCACTTCCACTCGGGAATAGGGATGTTCTGCAGCTCACCGCCTGGCCGTTGGTGTTCCGCCTTCACCTGCTGACACGCCATGCATTGCGATACGAACGTAGCCACGTCTTTCTTCATGCCGTGCCACCAAAAGTTTGTGCGCAAGTCCTTGTACATTTTGGTGCTTCCAGGATGTAACGAGTACTTCGCATAGTGCGCCTTCGTCAGAATTTCTTTTCTGAGTTCAGCAGTTTCAGGAATGCAGAGCCTTCCCTTTAGTCGCATCGTCCCGTCTCCGTCTTCCGCAAAGTCAGTCGCCCTTCCCGTTGAAATCAGCTCGCGCATTTTCTTCAGGAATGAGTCGTCCCCTGTGTGGTCTTTATCTTGCTAAGCAGGCTCGATCCTAACTTCAGTTGAGCTAGGTGCAGGTGTCGATACTCAATTCCGAGTTCGATATCCATCGCTTCAAGGTCTCGCTTTATCTCTTTGTTTATGGCCAGTGTTCCCATAAACATTCTGCTGAGTGCGTCGGCCACCACGTTTCCCTTGCCCGGTGTATACTCAATCGTTAGCTCATAATCTTTTATGAGTTCGAGCCAACGTCGCTGTCGTAGGTTGAGCTCCCGTTGTGTAAATAAGTACTTCAGACTTTTGTGATCTGTGTAGATTCTGCATACCACGCCATAGAGGTAGTGCCGCCATAACTTCAATGCAAAGACGATCGCCGCCAATTCTAGGTCGTGCGTCGGGTAGTTTTTCTCGTACTGCTTCAACTGCCGTGAAGCGTAGGAGATGACTTTGTCTCTCTGCATGAGTACGCAACCGAGGCCAGTTCTCGATGCGTCGCTGAATATCTGAAAGCCTTCTGGACCGTCTGGAAGTACAAGGATTGGAGCTGAGACGAGTCGTTGCTTCAACTCTTGGAAGCTGGATTCACATTCGTCGCTCCATTCAAATACTACTCCCTTCTGGGTGAGGCGAGTCAGAGGCGACGCTAGTTTTGAGAAGCTTTGCACGAATCTACGATAGTAGCCCGCTAAGTCCAGGAAACTCCGAATGTCGCTAGCCGAGGCAGGTCGTTTCCAATCCACCACCGCATCAATCTTCTTTGGGTCCACCGCGACACCTTCGGCAGATATTATGTGCCCGAGGAATGTCACGCTACTCATCCAGAACTCGCACTTACTCTTCTTAGCGTACAATTTGTTTTCATGCAGAATCTGCAGTACCGTCTTCAAATGTTCCGCGTGCTCTTCCCGATTCCTTGAGTAGACAAGGATATCGTCGATGAATACGACTACAAATTTATCTATTTGAGGTCGGAAGACACGGTTCATCAGATCCATGAACGCGGCAGGGGCATTCGTCAAACCGAACGGCATGACGAGGAATTCGTAATGACCATATCGAGTGCGGAAGGCAGACTTCGATATGTCGTCGGACTTGATCTTCAACTGATGATAGCCTGAATGAAGATCGATTTTTGAAAATATTGCCGCGCCTTGCAGTTGGTCAAACAAGTCGTCGATTCGCGGTAAAGGATACTTGATTCGCACGGTCGCCTTATTGAGTTCCCGATAGTCGAAGCATAGCCGCAACGACCAATCTTTCTTCTTCACGAACAGTACGGGAGCTCCCCACGGAGAGACGCTAGGGCGAATAAATCTGCGGTCTAGCAACTCTTGTAATTGTACCTTCAGTTCCTTCAGTTCTGCTGGAGCCATTCGGTAAGGCGCCTTTGATATCGGCCGTGTATCCAGAAAGGTGTCGATGCTGAATTCAATTTCTCGATCCGGCGGCATCCCGGGCATCTCGTCAGGAAAAACGTCGGGAAAATCTTCCACAACATCCGTCTGCATTGTGTTTGTACTATCCGTCCGCGTGTTTCGAACTGATGCCAAGTATCCCGCGCAGCCGGAACGCAACATACGCCTCGCCGAGCTTGCCGATACCATCATCGCCGTCTTTGAGGCCGTACCGCACGAATATGAGAACTCTGTCTCGCCAGGAAGACGAAACACCACTCTCTTCTCCGCGCACTCGATCGTTGCACGACAAGCGCCCAACCAATCCATGCCCAGGATTATGTCGTAATCTTTGATGTCTAGCACGACGGCATCCAAGGATAGATATCTTCCCCCGACGCAAATGTGGCCATCCCTACAAATAAAGTTCACAGTTATATCGACTCCCGACGGAGTGCTAACGCTAATATTTATATCTAGTGATTGCATGGTTATTTTATTTTCTTTCGCAAAATCAGCAGATATAAAGCTATGCGTCGCACCCGAATCGAATAGGACTCGTGCAGGTATACTTTTGTAGAGTAATATACCTGTTACAACAGTATCGGACGCGTACGCCTCGTCCCGAGTTAAGGCATAAACTCGGCCTTGAGCTCCGTGGCGTTGGTTCTGCTGGTTGACGGGCACCGCATTTGCGCCTTGCAGTATCGGCGCTTTATGCGGATTCGGAACGTTCCTCGGCGGGTTTTGTTGATTCGGCTTCCCCGCCTGACAATATTGACTGAAGTGGCCTAGCTCGCCACACTTGAAGCATGTTCTCAGTCTACAATCGGGTGCTCGGTGCCCACGCTTGTCGCATCTGTTGCAATTTACTGCGACAAAGTGACCACGATTTTCAGACGTGTTTGGACGCTTTGGTACTCCCGATCCTCCAGCGTCATTAGGACGCTTTTTGAAGTTGTTGCGAACGACAGGCACGGCCCTTTGTGACATACGGCCGAAGATTCGCTCACTATCAAGTGTGGCTTCGTAGGATTCGCGATAAGTTTGGCATCGTTGGTTCATGACGTCCCTACGCAGTTCTTCGTTGAGGCCTTGCTGAAAACGCTCGCACCATTCTTCTTTATTGGGTAGGAAGGCACCGACAAATTTTGCAAGTTTCGAGAAGCTTGCATCATAATCTTCCACACTCATATTCCCCTGCCTCAACATCATGAACTCATCTGCCTTCTGTCGACGGATGGCGCGAGGAACGTACTGCTCAAGGAAGGCTGTCTTGAACATTTTCCAAGAAATCTTTTTGTTGGAATCGGTTTCACAGATCTCTTGTTTCTTCGCCGCCCACCAGTCATGTGCTCTAAGTTGTAACTGCAGTGCCGCACAGGCCACCCTCTGGGACCCTTCGATGCAGAGGAGATCGAACAAGTCCTCCATCTCTGCGAGCCATCCTACTATCACGTCGGGCTCTGCTCGACCGTTGAACTTTGGCGGGTTCATTTTGCGAAACTCCTTCACTTTGAACATGGAAGGAGAGTTCATCATTTGCGGGGAGCCATCTTCCTCCTCGTCTTCTTCTTGATCACCTTGCTTTTCCTCGGGCTCTTCGTCCGTCGTCTTAGTATTGCCCGCCATTCTGCTCACTATCTGAGTCAGGACATTCATCTGTCTTTGTTGTGCCTCAAATTGAGCTTTGAATTGTGTCTGAAGCTGCTGCTGCTGCAGTTCCATCAACTGTAGCATCTTCTGCATAGTCATCTCGCTAGGCTCGGTGCTTTTTGTGCTCGACGTACTATCTACAGTTTGGGTTGTTGGGCCGGCAATTTTTTTATCTCGCTTAGTCATTCCTACAAACAGTGTAAACCCGTTAGTATTTTTCAAAAATATCTACGGGCTTACCTGTATGGAACTTGTATTTCACGCAGCATGCCGACAAGCATTCAATCAAGCCATCGCAACGGACATTCCAACAATGAAACATATTTCGAAAATCCGAGGAAACATAACTGAGCTCTGATACCAATTTGTCACGCCCCGAGTCGGCAACGTTCGTCCCCGATGTTAATTTTGCCGATTCGATCGTCCTCGCTAAGACGTGATGCCGCACGAGCCTGGAGTTGCGCTCGTGCAAGGCAAGATGACAAGTTCTCAAACGGTTATCTTTTGATTTTGATATTAATACGCCAAGTCAAAACTTCACAAATCACATCAAAATATAAGACGCAGTATAGGAAGATAGAAATGCTTTTCATTCATAGCTTGTAACGAAGTGCAAGTCGTAATTTACATTGGATGCCGTTGCGGCTACATTGATTGAAAACAGAAAGAAAATACATTCGACAAGTTGCCTGAACTACGCTTGCCGTCCCATACATTCGCCCCTTTATACATAAGTCGTCGACTTGAATTGGCTTCAAAATACTTCAGTATAGGAAGAGCTTCAAAATGCCTCTCCGTACTTCAGCTTCGTTTTAGGTTGGAGCGCCCGCCGCACCTGGAGAAATTGGGGGAGGGGATTAGCACACTTGCTAAGTGGACGAGACGAACCAACTCGTCTAAACCGACTCTGATTGTTAGGATAGGCATGCTTTAGAGTTGTCTTTCTATTAGAACTAAATGAATTCAGTTCATATTCGATAGCCGTCTTTGAGTATTAAAGCATACAACATAACATCGCAGTTTATCATATTTCTTACCACGGCCGTGCTCGTCCCTGCACAAAAACAGAGATAATATTTACACCTGCATAAGACAATAGGTGAGCATGCAACTATCTTATATGCGGTCATTGGTGCTACACACCACTAGGAACTTAATCGAAGTTGGCATGCGACGCAACCCGTTCAGCCTAGGTTGCAAGCCTTACTGAAGGTCCCACATGCCTCGCGCCGAAGCACGATAAATTATTCCCCCTAGGACGAATCGGTTCCGATGCCCCGGATACCGTTTCGAGGAAAACGAACTTGTGCACAAGCTGTCCATGACCATGCCTATGTGCGAATAGTTTCATATATGCGAACAGTTTTGTATAGCGCGGATAGTATCGAACGACATTATCATTTCTCGCAACTCATGCAACGATTCATTTTCCCCAAAGCCGTACACCGATTTAGCGTCCCGTGGGCACCAAATTGTCCGAGGCATCATAACCCATGATCGACGTTTCATAATATTTTACAGCAGATGAAATAGTCTATCTTTTTACTAGAACCTTAAACTTTTCCAGTTATGTGAGAAACTTGTATTTTTTCGATTAGATTACTCAAAATTGATATGTTTTTCCCGAGTTCTTGACTTAATGGATTGGCATGCAATTAACTTGGCATCGTTCGATTTGAATGAATTCGAAGCAAGGAATAAGTTTGCGGGACAGAATAGAAAAGAAGGCCGAATCACCCACCGATTACTTTGCTTCGTGCCGATTGTCCAAGTGCTACGCAACGTCAATCCTTAGTTACGCGAGCTCCTGCAATGGCACCAACGCTTTGTTAGAATTCCTTCTTTTTCCCTTGCATCGAAATTGTAATTGCATCCATGAAAACGACGCGAAAGCACTTCATCAAGCCCAGCGGCAAAGCTCCAAGAAAACCATACAGCGGTCCGGTCCCGTCGAAGGGACTCTTATAGAGAGCTCACTCGCCGAGACGCAGCCCGCTGCATCTAGGACTTATTCCAACAGAAGTCGTTCCATTAGTTGGATCGATTTTCGTAACTTCCGTCCAAATCGATTTGAATCGATGCCGCAAGGCGTTAACGTTTACCAAGCTTAGCGATCGAGTCAGATGGCCATCTAAGTTCCCGGTCGATCTGACTCGGCGCTAGCATATTATGAAGTTCCGTCGCCTATCGAAAGCGGGGCGCTACAAGAGGTGGACTATGAAATGATCAAAGCAGTAGTGGATTGGCCAGTCCCCAAGACTCTCAAGCAACTAAGAAGATTCTTAGGCCTCACTGATTATTATAGAAGATTCATACAGGGCTATGGGACCATAGCAGGAGCCCTAACAAATCTTCTCAAGAAAAATTCATTCCTATGGGATAACAAGGCTCAAACTTCATTTGAAAATCTGAAGGTGGCCTTAACCCAACCACCTGTTTTGGCTATGCCCAATTTTAATGAAGAGTTCACACTGGAGTGTGATGCATCTGGAGGAGGCATAGGAGCAATGCTTATGCAGGGAGGAAGGCCCTTAGCTTACCTAAGTCAACAGTTGAAGGGAAGGTCAGTGCTTCTTTCTACTTATGAGAGGGAAATGTTAGCAATTCTTTTAGCAGTTAAGAAGTGGAGACAAAATTTGTGGGGAAAACCATTTGTCATTAAAACTGACCACAAACCACTCAAATATTTGCTAGAGCAGAGGGTATATACTGAGGCCCAATACAAATGGGTAATAAAATTACATGGTTACCAGTATAGGGTTGAATACAAGAAGGGCAAGGAAAACCAAGCAGTAGACAGTTTGTCTAGGTAGGAGGAAGCAAATTTGGCAGCCATCTCCATTGTGCAGGCAGATTGGATTCAACAACTAAAAAACCAGTGGCAGACTTCAGAGTATTTTTTACAGATGCAAGAGAAATGGGACAAAGGCAAGCTGAATACTGAGAAATATTCAATGAAAGATTGTCTTCTCTACTACAAAAATAGTGTAATCATTGATCCTACCTCTGACTTAGCTCTCAAGTTAATCAAGGAGCACCATGATGTACTGCAAGCTGACCACTCAGGTTACTTGAAGAATTTGCAGAGGCTCAAAAAAGGTTGTCATTGGATAGGTATGAAGTCAGCAGTTAAAAAATATGTACAGGAGTGTGTGGTTTGCCAAGAAAACAAAGGAGAGAATGTTTCTTCTGCAGGTTTACTTCATCCTCTTCCAATTCCAAAACAAATTTAGGAAGATATTTCTATGGATTTCATAAAGGGGTTGCCAATAAAACTACCATAATGGTAGTTGTAGATAGGCTAACAAAGTATGTGCACTTATTTGCATTACATCATCCTTTTACAGCAGCAGTTGTGGCTCAGGTTTTTGTTGAAGGGGTCTTTAAACTACATGGGATGCCTAGGTCAATTGTATCAGACAGAGACCCAATCTTTACAAGTCAATTTTGGAAGGAGTTCTTCAAACAGCAAGGGACTGCTCTCAAATACAGTACAGCCTATCACCCACAAACTGATGGCCAAACTGAGGTAACTAATCGATGCATTGAAGGTTATCTTAGATGTTTTTGTAGCCACAAACCCAGAGAATGGAGTAGGCACCTTTCTTGAGCTGAATATTGGTTTAATACCAATTGGCATTCAGCCACAAAGGTGACTCCCTTTGAAGCTATGTATGGAAGATCACCTCCACACATCCTTACTTATGTTACTGATCCTCCTCAAGACAAGGAAGTTGCCTCTACCATGATGTCTAGGGATAATGCTCTACACATTCTAAGGGATAATCTGTTGCTTTCACAAGACAGAATGAGGAAATTGGCCAATACCCACAGAACAGACAGAGAGTTCGAAATAGAGGATTGGGTCTATCTAAGATTACAGCCTTATAGGCAAATCTCAGTGGCACAAAGGAAGCCACACAAGTTGTCTCCTAAATACTATGGTCCCTATCAGGTCACAGCCAGAATTGGGCCAGTAGCATACAGGTTACAACTGCCTACTGATGCATTAATACATCCAGTTTTTCATGTGTCACAATTGAAGAAGAAGTTGGGAACTCATTCAAGTTGGCAAGAGGGAGCTCCAAATCAGATAGAGGAGTTGATCTTAGAACCTGATTGGATTCTAGACAGGAGATTGGTACAGAAAAACAACAAGACAACAGTTGAATTGTTGGTTCAATGGAAGGAGAGTCAACCAGAAGAAGCAGTTTGGGTGCTCTATGATAAGTTCATCAAAACATATCCATTCTTTGACCTTGAGACAAGGTCAAAGTAAGGGAGGGGTATTGATACAGAGCTAACTTTCACTATGTATCTTCACTTGTATCATTGCCACCAAGAAGAACCAGTAGCAGTAGCTGTATCCTTGCCACCAAGGAGAACCAGTAGCAGTAGCTGTAGCCATTAGCTGTAACCGTTGGAAAAGTAGCAGATAGGTAACCAATTAGCCATGTCAGCATAGCTAGGTCAGCCTAAGTTGTTAGCTAATTAGCCACGTCAGCATTTTCTGTTAGCTTTCCTTCTTCCTGTCAATTAGCCAGCTCATGGTGAGAGATATTTTAATGTTGCATAAATAGGAAAAGAATTGTAGGAAAAGGGGAGGAGAAAGTTATGAAGAATCTTACTATTCTGTTAGCTGTTGTCTTCTTCCTCTTGTAATCTTCCTTAGCCAATGCAATAAAGCTCAATTTCTCCATTATTTGTTCATTGTTTCCATTTTTTCCTTGCACAAGTATGCATCACTCGTCTAGGCCCATGCTGGACACTGGTGCGGCTGGACAGAGTCGTATCAGAGAGGAGTACCGTTCGGAGAGCTGGTGGCCGACCTGGAAGCCGATGGCCTCGATCCGGCGGGCGGCAGGGTCGGGCTTGGAGGAGTAGAAGCGGCCGCTGTGGAGTATCGCCATCATCAGCCCATCCACGCAGCTCTTCGCTACCTCTCTCCCTCCTCCTCCCACCATTTTCCTCTCACTCACTCTCCCTCCGATTCTTCGGACACCGACACGACACGACACGACACGGATGAGTTGGATTAGGCACTTGTCTAGTTGGGTCTAAGACCATCTCCAATGGGGGTTTCTATCTTCTCTATTTCTATGGAAGAAATCCATTTTAGAAAAAAACTTCTTCAAATGATGATTTCTATCACCATTTCTATCCTAAGTGGCAATGATGTTGGATGAAAACTTTCTAGGAGGGTTTCTGCATGTAGAAACTCTCATAGAAATTCTCCTATCTCTCATGATAATTATTATTGGGCCCCACACCATTAAATTGGTCCTTCTACTATGTGACACATAGGATAGAAATAGAGAACCATTGGAAAACATTTTTGTATGTCTACACTTTCTATGTAGAAACTATTCCAACTAGAATAGAAATCTCCTTAAAGTACAATGCCAAGTAGGATAAGAACTCAATTTTAGAAATCACCATTGGAGATGGTCTAAGTCTATACTTGACCAGTTTCTAAGTGGGTACTAATAGGGGTCAATTGGGCTGGTTTGAGTCCATTTCGGACCCAAAATTGATTGGGTTTGGCTGGGTCTGGGTCAAGTCGGTTCAGTCCAGTCTTGAGAAGCAGTCCAGGTTGGTCAAGTAGGATAAGAACTCAATTTTAGAAATCACCATTGGAGATGGTCTAAGTCTATACTTGACCAATTTCTAAGTGGGTACTAATAGGGGTCAATTGGGCTGGTTTGAGTCCATTTCGGACCCAAAATTGATCGGGTTTGACTGGGTCTGGGTCAAGTCGGTCCAGTCCAGTCTTGAGAAGTAGTCCAGGTTGGGCTAAAGTCCGAAATCTCAAACCTAATCTGAATCTGGTGAGCCAGGCGGTGCTTAGATCGTGCTGGGTCCGGTTCGAGTACGAGCATGCAGATCCGTATTATACCGAAAAATATATCAGGACAAACGTGCCAAAATTCGGCAAATTCTATATCTATAATTTAAAAATGACGATATGATGTGAATGGTATGTCCAAATTTGAATTTTGATTTGAGCCGGTTACAAAAACATTTGTCGATTAGAATCGTGGGGCCTGTTATACGGCGATCCGGTCGACTGTCTTAGTATCAGGCGAAACTTGTCTCACAGGACAAGTCGGACACTACGAGTCCAACGACGCAAGTTTTTATTAGAATCTTCTCTGATATCCCTATGTTTTTCAGGTCTAGACTGATTTATTAGAAAGATCCGTCTTGGCTTTAGGCATTTGGCTATTTCAAAATATATATCAGTGGGAAAAGAAGAAAAAATAATTAGTGAAGATTTTATTTATCTAATAAAGTTTATCATATTTTTATTTAATTTTTGAAAAGGGAAAATTGAAATTACAGATTTCATCTTCAATCTTCGGTCTTCAATTTTCGGTCTTCATGTCTAGCTTTTTCTATATCTTTGATGGCAGTCTTTGATACATTCAAATATTCGATTTTTCAAAAAAAACTATGTAAGACTCCGTCACTTCATTCTTCACCTCCTGTAACCTGTACTATAGTAAAAGATTAAAAGTCTAGTTCATTAGTATTGGCATTTTCATCTCTTACTTGTTAAGTCTTTTTTTTTTTCATACGAACTCAATCTTGAATACAAATACAGACTTCCAAAATATACGGTAGCATCATGCTTATCTTATTGTTTAGCATTCTTGAACCTGTACTAAAATAAAATTTTGGTGCTATTGTCACGCTCCAGTATCGAAATATATATACACACACGTCTTGCTTATGTCCTCCTCCCTATTTGTTGCTTCCTCTCTGTCATTAGGTGGTTCTGTTACCCCTATCCTGGCCGCCTTCCTATTTCCTCTCGGCGATGTTTCCAGTTCCGTATCTTCCTCCATCCCCGCCCATTGGGTAGTGTCTTCTTGTTGTGAATTACTATGATTGGCCGCCTTCCTATTTCCTATCGATCTCCTGACCACATGGGCCGCATGCATCTCTCTTAACCACTGGCTAGAGGTCATTTGCTTTATATATATATATATATATATATACCTTACAATATATATATATATATATATATATATATATATATATATATATATATATATATAACCTGAAAGCGCCTGATTTACAACGAGAGCGAGGACCGTAATACAAATTCCAGAAATACCTCGCTAAAATCAATCATGAAACAAAATAAAAACATGTAATAAATCATTAACCTAAGGTCTCACTGAGTTTTTTTTTTTCTTTCCAAAATTAATCTCTCCAAATTTTTTGTAAGGTGTATATATATATATATATATATATATATATATATATATATATATATTGAGAAATTCATGGAATGGAATAACAAATTAAGGAAGAAAAGATATGACTGTACCGGCTACAAGAAAAGATATATCTCTATTAATACAATTACCTGGTTCCAAATATATATATATATATATATATATATATATATATATATATATATATATACCTGTAGAAAAGAATGTGTAAACATAGGATTACAATAGGTAATGAAACTTAGATCCTGTTTCGTTCACTGTAATGCAATCGTAATCGCAATGTAATGAAATGATTTTTTTTTTTCATTTGATTATATTACGATTATGATTACATTATAGTGTGTACCAAACGAGGCCTTGACGCGAAAATGGGGGTATCTAGGCACTTGAGTGAAGCGATACTAATGAAGCGTAAGCCCCATTCATATCCATCAGCCTTTCATGGTTCCCCTTCTCTACTATGACACCATCCTTTACGACCGCAATTAAGTCGGCACCTCTGATGGTGGATAACCGGTGGGCAATGATCACCGTGGTCCGGTCCACCATCACTCTGTCCAGCGCATCCTGGACCACCCTCTCGGACTCGGCATCGAGCGCGCTGGTCGCCTCGTCCAGAAGCAGGATTCTTGGATCCTTCAGTATGGCGCGGGCGATGGCCACACGCTGCTTCTGGCCTCCTGATAACTGGATGCCTCGCTCTCCGACCATCGTCTCATAACCCTGCAGGAGTCCATTTGTAAGATGACTTTGTTTTTTCATACATATCTGGCATGTTATCAGGAGGTTGGAAGATGTTATGTGCAGACAGGCTAGGTAAGAACTGAACCACAGGTTCTAGTGCTCTGATTACATATTATAATCCCTGTGTCTGCTAAACTATGTTGCAGGGACACGGCAGAATGATGTCCATATCCATATCGTGTCTGTACCTGTATCGTGTCTGTATTCGTGCAACATAGGCGGTTACCTTTTACCTATTTGAAAAGGTTTGTAGTATCCCATATCCCACATGTTCTAGTGCTCTGATTACATATTACAATCCCTGTGTCTTCTAAACTATGTTGCAGGGACACGGCAGAATGATGTCCATATCCATATCGTGTCTGTACCTGTATCGTGTCCGTATTCGTGCAACATAGGCGGTTTACCTTTTACCTATTTGATAAGGTTTGTAGTATCCCATATCCCGTATCATGTCCTTATCTATCTCCGTGTCTGTACCCTATCTATATCTGTGCCTGTACGTATTAGTGGAACACAGGTAAGTTTTTGACACAAGATACCGTATCAAGTTCAAACAGGTCCATTTCCTCCCAGTTAATGAACCACAAATTAGTAAGTAACAAGAGTCATTGGTGTCAAACAAACCTGTTGCAAACCAGAAATGAAATTATGAGCATTTGCTAACTCTGCGGCTTCAGAAATCTCCGTCTCGGTAGCACTTCCTTCCTTCCCGTAGGCGATGTTGGCTCGAACTGTGTCATTGAACAAGTTCGGTTCCTGGCTCACAAGGCCCATCTGCTGCCTCAACCACCGCAACTGGAACTTTCGGATCTCGACACCGTCTAGCAAAATCTGGCCAGAATCTGGGTTGTAAAACCTCTGCAACAAGGATATCACAGTTGATTTTCCGCACCCGCTCTCTCCTACCAAGGCAACAGTCTGGAAAAATGTTAAGACACTTTTTAGAAGTTCTGATTTATGCAATAGATTTCAGAATAAGGAAATGTAGGAGCAACATATAAATACTCTTCATTTCAGGTAAAATCTGTTGTGCACACACGGAAGCGACACACAAACAAACGATGACAAAAGTAAGCACAAATACAACAAAAATAACTACAAAGCAAGGAATTAACGTAGTTCGGTCAAGATCGACATACAACACAGGAAAAGGGGAGAATACTTTATTGAATCAATCAAGAGAACTTTACAAACGATTACACGCAAACCGCAATGAGCAACCCTCTCCTCATGAGATCTCCGACGAGCCCTTTCCTTCTCTCTTGAAGACTCTTTTAATGTCCACTTCGAAAATCCTAACTCCCTAAGCAAACCCTAATAGCTCTTAGCAATCAATGGCCTCAAGCAACCTTGCCCCTTCTCTCTTGAAGACTCTTTTAATGTCCACTTCGAAAATCATGTAGTGCTACGCGGATTAGCGTCATGCATCATTGGAAAATGCTAAGTTTCACAAGCTCGTGCACGAATATGGACACAGATACGGATAAAGACACAATACGGATAATGGACATTTTCAAATAGGTACATATGCCCTATGTTGCACGAATAAACACATGGATACATGTACCGGGCACGACATGGAGTAGGAAAACATTTTCCTGTATCCATGCAACATAAGTAAAGAGGCATGCATGTAGTTTATGCTTAGTTATTACTTAATGGGTTTCGTTATGCCTACAACCAAATGCTTACAATCCCCTTACAACCATCACGTGCCTGTCAAGGAGTGGGGTGAGTGGTGGGGTCGGATGGAGCCCATGTAGCAGGGGATGAGAGGGGAAGTGGGACCCGATGGGATCCATGTGTAAGGGGTGGAAGAGAGAGGTTGTAAGAAGGTTGTAAAGATGTGGTTGTAGACTAATTAGCATTTTCCATGACTTAATAGACAAACTGAAACTATGTCTCATCTTAGATGACACCCAATTTAAAATTTTAAACTGAGTACAATTAATATGCTATATAAGTGAAATAGTTGAGAAGCAGAAAAACTAATTGCAAGCTCAAAATCCAATCAATTCATTATGTATTTACCTTTCCAGAATCAATATCCAAGCATAAATCTTGAAATATCTGAACATCTGGCCTGGTAGGATATCTGAAACTGACATGCTGAAGCTCGATCTTCCCCCTCAGCCCTTCCATGGTCGCCCCGGACTCATCGCTCGAGTCTATCTCGGACTTCCGATCGAGAAGTGCGAACACCGAAGCCGCGGCAGACTGTGCTTTGCTAGAATCCGGTGCAAGGGAGCTGGATTTAGAGACTCCAACAGCTGCTGTGGAGAGGACGAAGAAAACCTTGCGAAACGGAGGAAAACATAGAAATGAGTATTTTCTTCCTAAATCTGATTATCGGTTTTTTTGGGTATCGGAAATCAAATAATTATTAACATTTTATAAAATATATTTTACATATTTAGGCATAATTTTAAGTATTTTCAGTGTTGCTGATTGGTTTATGTGCGATAGATATTTTCTTCTTTTATATATTTTTACAACCTTACACTCTTGTTGATCGGTCTTTTTCGTTCAAATAAAATTGACCAGAAAAGAGACCTTAATGTCGGTATCGGTCAGTATCGGATATTGGTCGGTATCGGATTGGGACATGCCAAACCGTATCGATATTAGCCGTATCGGATCGGTATCGGCCGATACTGCAAACTATGTTCATTATTTCTTATGGTAGAGAGAGCACATACTCGAAAAACTTTGTCGAATGTAGTCTTCCCATCCTGGACAAGACGGGCTCCGACGTAGAAGCTGACAGCATGTACCCCGAAGAGCAAGAAGAAGGAGAACCCGAAGCCGATACCGCTGATCAAACCCAGCCTGATCCCCGCCCTCGTCGGACCTTCGCACCTCTTCTTGTACAGCTCCACCACCTTCCCTTCAGCCGAGAAAGAAGCCACCGTCCTGATGTTCCCCACCGCATCGTTTGCTACTTGTGTCGCGTCCTCGTACATCGTCTGCAGCCATTTGCAGACACGTTCAACTTCATCACTCAATAGCTTCTTTACCATTCAAGTAGTGCTCATCTTCACATAGGGGTGAGCATATAATGGTTGAAAACCGAAAACCGAACCGAACCGAAATACGACAAACGGTTCGGTTTTTCGGTTATCAGTTCGGTTTTCGGTTTGAAAATTTAAAATTTTAAAATAACGGTTCAGTTTTCGGTTCTTGATCCAAGTAATCGAATCGAACCAAAAATCGATTGAGATTTAGTAATTTATCAAACTACCCTCAATCTATATATACTAATATTTTTTAACCCATAACTGAACGCACTTTCTTCTCCTATTATCTGTCGGTGCTTCTTTGAACACTCCCTCTCTACCCTCAATCTATATATATTAATATTTTTCACTCTATATAATATAATAATTCATAAATACAATAATGCCATTTTTTTAAAAAAATGTTATTTAAATAGGTTCGTTTTGCTAAAAATTTGAAGGTCCGGCACATTGGCCCATGAAACCGAAACGACCGATAACGAACGGAATTAATTCGGTTCGGTTTCGTTTGGTTTTTATAAAAACGGTTTAGTTTTCGGTTCAGAGAAATATAGTTTATGGTTATTTCGGTTTTCATACTTTCGGTTCAGTCTGAACCGAACCGAACCGAACCGAACCGTTGCTCACCCCTAGACTATGAATTATGACAAGTACATATAAAAAAATTTCAAGTTTGAATCAAACGAACCTTTGCGTCGGAACTAAATCCATGCAGGAACTTCATCTGCACCCATCCGTTGATGCCGACGAGAGGCAACAGAGCCAGGACGAGCATCGATAGCTGCCAGTTGCTCGTGAAAGCAATCACCAGGCTCGCGACTACGGTGGTTGCGTTCTGCACGATCAGAGCGAGCGAGTCGCCCACGAGGCTCCTGACCGCGGCCGCGTCGGCCGACAGCCTCGCCCCGATGGCCCCGCTCGCGTTCTCGGGACGGTCGAACCACCCCACCTCCATGTGGACCACCTTCTCGAACGTCATGAGCCGTATCCTCCTTATCAGCCCGGACCCGGCCCTCCCGAAGAAGTGGGACGTGGCCGGGGTCGCCAGGAGCGACATCACCCCGAACGAGAGGTACATCAGCGACCAGAACCCGGCGTCCTTCTTGAGCTTCGCCGGCGGCTCGTTGAACGTCTTTACCGCGGTGGACAGGAGGAAGCCGAAGACGGGGTACACGAGCCCGTTGAAGATGGCCGTGATCGAGCCGAGCACGAGCAACGGGGCTTCTGGTTTGTTAAGGTAGGCAAGGCGCCAGACGGATACTTCCTCCGTTGCCTGCTCCGCCTCCGCCGCCGCAGCAGTTTTTCCCATTGGCTTCAGGGAGGAGCTCTTGAGCAAAGCGAACGGTGGCTCCGAGAAGGACCTCCCGCCACTCCTGCTCATCGACGATAAGCGTAGTCCGATGCCATTCGAACGATCAGGTAATTCGTCCTCGTTACCTCGAGAGCTCAGACTCGAGTTTCCGTTCGCCTCCTGCAGCCTGATTAGTTGACAATAGGCTCCGTTCGTCAGCTTTAGTAGCTCCGAGTGCGAACCTGCTCGATGTAGAAGATGATTGTGCTAGATCAAGAAGAAGGTTCAGTTCTTTCAAGAAAAAGAGTGTGTATGCATAACAAAATGCTAAAGAGCCCGCGGTCTCCGCCTGTTGTACGTATTCCAAACCCATTGGTCCCCCCTCCTATTTGCGTGGGGCCTGCCATCGGGTTCCTGCCAATGAAGAATTGCCACGTGGACCGTGGGCCAAACTGCAGGCTAAAAATGCGATCCACGTAGCATTACTCGTATGCATAAAGGAAATACCCATCTTGGAGATGCATACCTTTTTCAAGAATTGAGCCTTGATGTATGACCGCGATGGTATCGGCATCCCTCACCGTGTTCAACCGGTGCGCAACGACGACGGTAGTCCGGCTCGTCCTGACCCTGTCGAGTGCATCCTGCACCACCCTTTCGGACTCTGCGTCGAGGGCGCTGGTGGCCTCGTCGAGAAGCAGGATGCGCGGGTCTTTCAAGATGGTTCTCGCAATGGCGATCCTTTGTTTCTGACCCCCAGATAGAGCGGATCCGTGCTCCCCGATCATCGTATCGAGACCCTGAAACGCATTGCATGTCATCGAGTTCAGTCCTACGATCGTGCTATGTGAAACCTGAGCTAATTGTAAGGTTACTACATAGGTTGCAACTCGTGTTTCATATCATGTATCGATTTGCTTGTATATCTTATCGTGCATTGCGTATCATATCGTGTATCGTATAATACAATAACTATAGGAGTTTAGATTTATACTTCTAAATCCATATTGGAACATAACTTAATATAATTTTCTTATAAATAACATAGTTTGTAGTATCGGCCGATACCGATCCAATATGGTCGATACCGATTTGGTTTGACATGTCCCGATCCGATACTGACCGATACCGATATTGGAGGTTTCCGGTCAATTCGACAAATAAAATTGAACGAAAAAGACCAACCAACAAGAGTGTAAGATTGTAAAAGCATGTAAAAGAAGAAAACTTATCTATCGCATGTAAATCAATCGGCAAGGGTGAAAACTTTTTCATTCAATTTCAATAATACTAAGAAACACACTTGAAATACTTAAAATGATGCCTAAATGTATAAAATATATTTTATAAATATTAATAATTTATTAAAAAATATTTTCTTTCCGATACCAAAAAATTCAATGCTCTGATCTGAAACTGCCGATACAGTCCATATCGCCGATCCGGATACTCACAGGAATGGTTCGATACCGATTCTGATACCAATACTGCTAAATATTTTTTTGTTTCATCTGTTAATAGGAATATCTAGTTCCAGAATCCATATCTACCTATTAACTTATTTTTACCGTATCAGATCAATCGACACGTACGAAATGGTAGTATATCGTATCGCAAGATACAGGTTAAGAGCTTTATATATATAATGTTGGTCTATTTCTCTCACCTCGGAATTTTGGGAACATTGGTTAACTAACATGGTATCATATCCTCCAGTCCACCAATTAACTTAGTTTATATTGCCTAATTTGGTTAACTAACAGTACGTATCATGATGTATCGTAAGATACTAACAACATAGGTTATTACCTGAGGCATTTTGTCTATGAACTTGGCCGCATTTGCGAGCTCGACCGCCGTTCTGATCTCTTCATCGGTAGCATGACCTTTGCCGTAGACTATGTTGTCCCTGATACTCGAGGTAAACAGAACCGGTTCCTGACTCACGAGTCCGATTCTCTCTCTGATCCATCCCAGCTGGAACTCCTTCAGGTTTACGCCGTCTATGAGCACTTCGCCCGCCCGTGGGTCGTAAAATCTTTCGATCAGGCTGATCACGGTAGACTTGCCGCTCCCGCTTTGTCCCACCAATGCCACGGTCTTGCCGCCCTCTATGAAGAGGGAAAATCCTTCGAATACACGTTCGTCTGGCCTCGTCGGATAGCTGAAGTAGACATCCCTGAACTCTATGTCTCCACGGATGTCGTCGAGCCTCTTTCCTGTAGGGCTGGAGGCGTCGATCTGGGGCTTCCGGTAGATCGTCTCGAACATCTTGTATGCTGCAGCCTTTCCTGCTGCAAATGCTGTTATGCATGGAGTTGCCTGTCCAAAAGACCTGCAGGGAGGAAACAAGGAATGATACTGAGCATATTTCATTCAGATTGTAAAAGAGAGCAAACCTTATTAGTAAGTACTAATTAGAAATCAATTATGCTATTTGGCTCCCAAAATATTTGGTTGATACCGTCTTCCATTATGTGGCATCTGACATGGCAGATGAGTCATGACATAACAGTTGACATGGCAAATTTTAACCCAAAAAATTAATTACCCAAATTTTTTTATGTTAATGTTAATATTAATGTTAATGTTAATATTAATATTAATATTAATGTTAATGTTAATGTTAATA
Source organism: Iris pallida (assembly GCA_029216955.1). NCBI lineage: Eukaryota > Viridiplantae > Streptophyta > Magnoliopsida > Asparagales > Iridaceae > Iris > Iris pallida. The sequence continues at coordinate 2,175,170 of JANAVB010012596.1, forward strand.
TTAATTAATGTTAATTTAATATTAAATTATTTATTTACTATTAATTTTAATTTTAATATTAATTTTATTGTTAAATTTTGCCATGTCAGCTGCCGTGTCAGCAACCATGTCATATGTCACATAATGAGAGATGGTATCGTCCAAATTTTTTGGGAGCCAAATAGCATTTTTGATTAGAAATATAAGTTCACATTCATGTCATTCGTATATGTATATATAAGAAGATACCAATCTTGGCATTAAAATGTAGTTGCTTGAAAAGAAATAAGATTACGGTTGTTAAAAGGATTTTTTTTTTTTTCATTGTTTAGAATGTTCACTTGAAAGGATTAATGCATATTTTCAGATTAAAATGAAGGAGATGAATAACTTCTAACACTATTACCAAGAAAACCTCAATCAATTATTAGTGCATATTTTCTAACACAAACAAAAAAAGCATCACCATCTAGGTTGCATGCTTAGACACGGACATGGACTCGAATAGGATTCAGAATGCAGCAATTTTTGAAATTTTATAGGATACATGTGTGCGGTGTGATCCGAACCAGAGTTGGCCCATTAGGTGCGATATTGGACTAGTCCCATATGCCTTAAAAGAGGATTCTCATTTAAAGCATATGGGTCCAGTCCAATATCACACCTCATGGGCCAACTCCGGTTCGGGTCACACTGCGTCCCTAACAGGGTCGGCCCAGAGGATTGGGTTGTCCTAGTCGGAGCTAGATTTGGTTGCCCTTGTCATCGACTCCAAAAAAATTGATGGCGAGTGGGGTTGGCAGCGGCATCGAAGTCTCCTGGTCTGACGACATTGGGGAGCTCGGATTCCGAGTTTATCTCCTTGACCTACTAGAGACCTTTCCAGTAGGAACTCAAAATATAAGCGTGGTGGATTGCTAGTTCATCTAACCGAGACGAGTTGGGGTGGACCGTGGAGGCTCTATTAGCAGAGAGGTTGAGACTTGGGTGGTGGGGGGTTGCCCTGACCGGGGGGTTGCCCAAGCCCGATGGCTTGTCAGGCTTACCCTAGGGCCGGCCCTGGTCCCTAACAATTGGTATTAGAGCCCATCACTACGGGAGCTGGTTTTGATGGCTCTGATTGGTTCGAAGCAGGTAGTGCTGAACGTTCATGCGTATAATCCGATTATACGGGCTCTAATAGGTGGAGTTAGAAGAATCATCCATAAGGTGGTCCGGTTGTGAAAAAAATTCGTAAGCGGAAGGCGGATCAGACATAATGTTGGAGAAAACTACACAAATTAGCTTCAATGGTTGGCCCAACACGTCTAAGGTGGAGCAAGACCTTGTGTTTGGCGCACAATGGTGGTGTGGATGAACATGTTGGTTTGGTCCTGTAGTCGAACGAATCAAGATGATAATATGTTGGATCTCCTAGGTGCTCAGATGTCGGGAATGAGCAAAGGTAGCATGGGACTCATGTTGTTCGGCTGGCGGGAATGAGCATAGGTAGCAGGGGTGCTAAGATTATTGTTCAGCTGACAGAAAACAAGTAAAGGTAGCTGGGGTGCTAAGGTTGTTCGGCTACGAAAACGTGCTAAGGTAGAGATTGTTGGATTATATCTCATTTCCGGTTGAGCCCTCAAAAAGGAGGGTGACAACGGAGTTGGCAGTTTAGTCCCACATCGGGTAGGAAGGGGGATTATGAGGTATAGATAATTTGGGTTGCTTCGGGCCTTACATGAAAATTTTCTTTGAAGGCATGTGGGTCCAGTCCAATATCACATCTCAAGGGCCTACTCCGGTTCGGGTCACACCGTGTTCCCAACAAGTACATCGAGGATACGATTATATATACACATAAAAACATATTTCTAGACATATTTTATATATTACGCCATTAATAAGATCTACATTAAGCATATTTTTGGTACTAACTAGGTCTTAAAATGTTCTGGAAAGGATTTAATGCAAGAAATGTTGCTTTCTCATATCTCGATTATGTTTGACACGATTGCAAATATGTCAAAGTTACTTTAGACTATGTTTTGGGTACCTCTGGAGCTTAGACATGGATGGGTCATATCTAGCGGGAGTGTCAAAGAAGTATCGAGCCCAATACATGCTGGTTACGGATACGGGCGGGGATAGTGTCCTCCCGAGGAGGAGTATCCGTGCAACATATAGATTACCATCAACTCAATTGAATCCAACTGAAGCTTAGTTTCTTTATTTCTCAGAGAGAATTGTATGATCGAAATGCAATTATTTCACTTACATGGAACCTATGAGGACTGAAAATATCACATTTATGACTGCACCACCCGAGTAGCCCCTTCCATCGAGTATCAACTTCGCGCCATACCACACCCCCAGGCTATAGCCAGAAAACATGACAAGCTGTACAGCTCCGAGACCTGCCCCGGTCGCAAAACCCTCGTAGAGGCTTGAATTATAAGCCTTTTCCAAGGACTTGCTGTATTTCTCGATAGACAGTCTTTCCCCAGTGAATGATGCAACCTGCATTTATACATATATATACCCGAAAACATATTGATAACTAAGAAGGCCACATGATATAATAGGTATAGAATTAAGGATACAAATCTACGTTAACTTACTGTCTTGATCGAACCTATCGATTGCTCTACCACTACTGCTGCCTCTGCATAAGCCGTCTGCCCCTTGGCTGCCATGTTCGATATCACGGTGGACATAGCTGCTCCTGCGGCCACGAGCAGAGGAATTGTGCACAGCATCACAAGGGTAAGAAGCCATCCTTTGGTAATTGCAATGGCGAAGCCCCAGAAGAATGTTGATGTTAGCTGAATGAACTTTCCTACCTGCTCAAGTTGGTAGGTAACTTGGATCAGCTACCTAACGAGCTAATTTTACCATCCTCAGTAACCAGTTTTTCGTAACTGAGTGATATTTTCTACATTTGCAATACCTGTGGGTAACTATGCTCGTCTAAGTTACACGCAACAGATATTTCAGTTTTGGAGTATACAAGACAAGTTATGGGTAAAATAACTTGAATCAGCTACCTAACGAGCCAATTTTACCATGTTTAACCAATTTTTCGTAACTGATTGATATTTTCTACCAGATATTACACATTTACAATACCTGTGGGTAACTATGCTCGTCTAAGTTACACAGCAGATATTTCAGTGTTGGATTATACAAGACAAGTTATGGGTAAATAACTTGAATCAGCTACCTAACGAGCTTTTACCATGGTTCAGTAACTTATCGAAATTTTCTTCCAGATCTTTTACATTTGCAATACCTGTGGGTAACTATGCTCGTCTAAGTTACACGCAACAGATATTTCAGTTTTGGAGTATACAAGACAAGTTATGGGTAAAATAACTTGAATCAGCTACCTAACGAGCCAATTTTACCATGTTTAACCAATTTTTCGTAACTGATTGATATTTTCTACCAGATATTACACATTTACAATACCTGTGGGTAACTATGCTCGTCTAAGTTACACAGCAGATATTTCAGTGTTGGATTATACAAGACAAGTTATGGGTAAATAACTTGAATCAGCTACCTAACGAGCTTTTACCATGGTTCAGTAACTTATCGAAATTTTCTTCCAGATCTTTTACATTTACAATCCATGTGGGTAACTATGCTTGTCTAAGTTACACACAACAGATATTTCAGTGTTGGATCATACAAGACAAGTTATGGGTAAAATAACTTGAATCAGCTACCTAACGAGCTAGTTTTACCATGTTTAACCAGTTTTTCGTAACTGATTGATATTTTCTACCAGATATTACACATTTACAATACCTGTGGGTAACTATGCTCGTCTAAGTTACACAACAGATATTTCAGTGTTGGATTATATGGGACAAAGTTATGGCAAAGTAACTTCAATCAACTACCTAACGAGGTTTTACCATGCAATTCAGTAACCAGTTTTTCGTAACTGATTGATATTTTCTACCAGTTCTTTTACATGGGTATTCGTTACTTACGATCACGGCCGGTCTTGAGTTTTTGGGTGCCCATGACAAAAGTTAAAATGGTACCCCTCAAAAGAAAATAGGAATTTTTTGACTTTCATCCCACTTATTAATATGCATTTGTACTTGCATTCCACTTTTTAATTTTTTTAGACTTACATCCCACTTTTTGTCACTAAGAATATTTTTCGTGACAAAACAAATATTTTTCGTGACAAAAAGTGGAATGTAAGTCTAATAAAATTAAAAAGTGGGATGTAAGTACAAATTCATATTAACAAGTGGGATGAAAGTAAAAAATTCCCAAGAAAATAAAAACTGAAAAAATCATAAAAAGAACTAATAACAGAATACTAGGTAGATTAGGAATACCTCAACGCAATAGTATTGTGAACAAAATCATGGATTGAAGCCTTACAATCCATGTAGGTAACTATGCACTCGTCTAAGTTACACATAGCAGATATTTCAATTTTGGATTATACAAGACAAATTATGGTAAAATAACTTGTATGTTTCATAAAAGAAGGTTTCATCAAATGGTCCTAACATCACACATTTTGTAAGTTGCTACCTAAAATGCTAAAAAGTTCATGATGAAGATTTTGCTGATGACATTACCTTCTCACCCATGGCATCTTGAATGAGGACAGTGTCGCCGGATATCCTCCCAACGACCTCTCCGGTACTCGTTTCCATATCGAAGAAGGCGATTTCTTGCCTCAATATCGTCTCCAAGTACAAGCTCCGTATCCTTGCGGCCTGCCTTTCCCCGGTAATCATCCAGCAACCCACCTCTGTCGTCAACAAAGAAGGTTAGTTTCAAAGATTATACAGTAAGTTTAAGCTAAGGTCACGTTTGGTTCGCACAATCAGGGTCTTGGAAGGAAAAAAAAAGTCAATTCATTTTATGTGTTTTTGATGCCAAAGAAAATGAGCAGGAAAAGAAAATAAGAAAAAAATAGTTCGGTCCCAAGGATTCCCAAGAATTGATTTTCTTTCACTTTATTTCCGCGAACCAAACGAGGCCTAGATGTAGTCCAAAGAATTTGTACAACCAGTTTGCCCGTTCTACTTACGGAAGAAACATGCTAGCCCACATCCCACAGCCAAGTAGGTGAAATGGAGGCATACCTGCAGGGATATATTAATTTGTTAAATATTGTTTTATTTATCATTAGCCTTGTTAGCAATTCGGCAAATGGAAAAATGCGGAGCCAGCAAAAACAAAGTATAAATCAGCACAGTTAAAAAATTTGGTCAAATATTCGTCGAACGAAAATATTAAGATTAGAAACTTCACATACTTAAAGAGGTGGTCAAATTTGGTTAATTAAACAGGTTGCAACCACATTTTTTGTGCCAAATTTGTCAATAATTTGTATGGAACATGATTAAAACTTCACGTGCTTAAAATTCGCGTACTAATTCGAATATTTCAAAAGTACATAAGTATTTTACGTTTCTGAAAGATACGAAAAAATTCGCGTACAATACGAGTTTTATTCGGACGATTGCTAACAAGGATCATAAGTACGCATTCTTTGCTTAGATATAACAATTTTGTATATCATGTTACTATATCTGCAACAAATATTTTGATTAGGATTCATATTTATTTTATTTCCTAGAGTAGATGTTTATGATTTACTCTCTCTCTCTCTCTCTCTCTCTCTATATATATATATATATATATATATATATATATATATATATATATATATATATATATATATATATATATATATATATATGGGTTCTTCTACAATACATGGGATGTATCAATACATCCTAAACAATTGCATTGAAAATTGTGAAATATGTTTACTTTGACTTTGGCTTTACCTGATATAGTAAGTCATATTAACCTGCTCACTTTATTAAAAAAAAATTCCTCCTAGATTACCGTAATTTGTTGGACATTGTACATTTAACATTTACATTTTTCACCCTACAATAACGCATATTTTTCACCCTACATTAACTGCTCACTTACATTTTCCACCCGACTGCTATAACCCTGCTGGTAAGGACATGCCATCAAGTAATCCGTTTACTTTATTAGTTCTAATGTTTATCTCAATAACAGAGGACCCATATATTCTAAAAGACAACGATTCCAAATACTTGTTTTTTTTTTTCTTTTTTAACGTCTGATGCTCACTCGCTATTTATTTTATTTTATTTTTATTTTTAACGCCTGCTGCTAACGTATGTTGCTGTTCAGTAATTGGAATTTTTTTTGATTTTAAACGCATTTGGTTTTTTAATGCATGTTGCTCAATAATTAATTTATTTTTTAACGCATATTTCACTCATTAAAATATTTTTTTTCCTTTGGTTTTAAGTTGTATTGAACGCCTATTGCTCACTTGTTTAAAAAAAAAAAATCTGTTTTGGTTTTTTAACGATAATATTTTTTTATTTTTCTAATGATAATATTTTCGAAGAGAACCAATTTTTGCTATTGTGACATTTTGTCATATTAACCATCTTTCTAATATTTATAGTATTTTTAATATCATTTTCCAAAGTATATTTGAATTTTTACGTTAATTTTAATATAACTTATCGAAAATTTAAACAAATATCATAATTTTGACTTTTAATGAATATTATGAACACACTATCCTATTGAGAAAAATATTAAAGCATGGTCAATCTAATCTCAATATCATTTATTTATTTAATATTAAAGCATGTTCAAGAAAATCTGATTGTCATTTAATCCGGCTTCCACTATTTTTTTTTTATTTTTAACGCCTGCTGCTAACGTATGTTGCTGTTCAGTCATTGATTTTTTTTTTTTAGATTTTAAACGTATGTTGCTTACTAATACATTTATTTATTTTTGGTTTTTTAATGCATATTCCTCACTAATTTATTTATTTTTTTAACGCATATTTCACTCATTTTTTTTTGGTTTTAAGTTGTAATGAACGTCTACTGCTCAGTTATTTAAAAAAAAAAAAATCTGTTTTGGTTTTTTAACAATAATATTTTTTTACTTTTCTAATGATAATATTTTCGAAGAGAACGAATTTTTTTTTAATTGTGACATTTTGTCATATTAACCATGTTTCTAATATCTACAGTATTTTTAATATCATTTTCCAAAGTATATTCGAATTTTTACGTTAATTTTAATATCATTTATAGAAAATTTAAGAAATATCATAATTTAGACTTTTAATGAATATCATGAACCCACTATCTTATTGAGAAAAATATTAAAGCATGGTTAATCTAATCTCAATATCATTTATTTATTTAATGTTAAAACATATTCAAGAAAATCTGAATATCATTTAATCAGGCCAGGTGACGGCGACGGTGGATTGTTGTTCTTCAAAATATTGAATGTAGCAAGGTTGCAAATTAAATCAATCCAATATGAGTTAATTTAGGGTATTTTGTGAATTTTTATCAGCTTAAAGACAAAGTAAATATGAGTTAATTTATGGTGTTCATTGAAAAATTGAAGTCAAGAATGACCTACACTAGCAAATTATCAAGAGGTCAAAAGTCAAAAACTGCATTAATTGATGTTCCCTACTCTATTAATAGTTCAAGAAAACTCATTTAATAAAAACCATTGGATATATTAAGAGAGATGCATGCGGCCCAAGCGGTCGGGAGTTCGAGCCATAGTGGAGGCGAGTTCGCCACAATTAACCATTGCTTCAACAAAAAATTATATATATATATATATATATATATATATATATATATATATATACACGCACGCGCGCATGTGTTGCCAATCACCGCTAGCTCATGTGTACTTGTTGTAGCTTGAGTACCAAATCGTTTATGCTAATGCAATACCTATTTGTTACATTTACGTAAGGCAAATTCTATAGGCACTTCATGTTTTACTCCAGGATAGTCTATTACTTCAGAACATTCCAGTTTGGTGCAATTCTTATTCAGGACAATCCCAAATTTTCTTTGGGGCTGCCAACCTCTTGTATACTTTAGGACTTTCAACAAAACTGACAGTCCTAAACTCTTATAGGACTGTTACTCTTTTGACAGTCCTACTGCCACTCTCCGCCGCACGTCCCCGTGTGCCCCGCGTGCGACCCGGAGTGGCCGACTCCCTCTTCACAGACATCGTGGCTCTGTCCACTCGACGGCCACTTCAGCTTCCACGACGTCTCCCACTCCGTGAGGGACTTTGGGAATTGGTACCACTTCCTCCCTCCGCCGTTCTCCACCCCAAGTCGGCCTACGACGTCGCCGTCGCGGTGCGCTACGTTCCAGATAGGCCCGCACTCGAGGCTCACCTTTGCTGTGCGAGGTCACGGGCACTCCCTCCAGGGCCAGTCCTAGGCGTCCGAGGGCGTCCGTCCGCATGGGATCCATCTACTGGATAGGACTGCTAATAAAGTTGGCAGTCCTAACCTAAAGTAGGAATACCTACAAATTTGGCAGCCTACTTGTGTTACGACTGCCAACTTTGTTGATAGTCCAAATTTAAACTCTCTGTTTGGACATAGGACTGTCAACAAAGTTGGTAGTCCTAACATAAAGTAGGACTGACAACATTGTTGCAGTCCTATTTTATGTAGGCAAGTTTTGCTTGGGGCTAGTCCAACTTCTTCCAAAATTATTTACAAGTTTGTCATTGAAACTTTTGCTTGGGACTAGCTCAATTTTTTTTAGGGTTAGGGATAGAGTTAGGGTTCCTCCTTCTTCTACGCCTCCTCTTCTGCCTCCTCCTCCTCCGCCTCTGCCTCCTCCACCTCCTTTTCCGTCTCCTATGTCCTAAAATAATGTAGGACTGCCAACTTTGTTGCAGTCCTATTGGTGTATCCAAACAGAAAATTTAGATAGGACTGCCAACAAAGTTGGCAGTGCTATCTGCTCATCGGTGGCGAAGAGGCGGTCGGTGGCGGCGTCGGTGGCGGAGCAGGTGCGCCACGGCCTTGACGAACTTCTTGTGGAGCTGCGGGGTCCAGACCAGGCGGGGCCGCTTCAAAGCGCACGTGGGCTCGTCCCCGCCGCCGACGGAGTCGAGGTCGGCAGGGGGGCTGCTTGTCAGGGACGGGACTCCTATCTCGCGGCGCCGGGAATGAGCGGCTGCTTCTTCTTCTTCTTCTTCTTCTTCTTCTTCTTCTTCTTCTTCTTCTCTAAAACATAGGACTAGCCCCAAGTAAAATTCGGACTGTCCCCAGTAAAAGTTCCACTTTCATTGGCTGTCCCCTAGTAAGGGCTAGTCCAAAGTAATTCTTGGAGTGCCCTTAGAATTAGCCTTTATGTAAGGCAGTCCAAATCCAAATACGTGGTTTGCCCTCAAGTAAACATTTAGAGTGACAAATTTATAAATAAATTGAAAAAAATTGGCCTGCCTTCAAGCAGCGTACATACCTTAGAAACTCTATCAACCACATCACCGGCGGCGGCTGCTCCGAAAGCGTCGATCGCGTTCCCCATGATGAGCGTGGAGAGGGGCATCGCGGCCCCGTTCGCGACTGCCCCGAGCGTGCCCGCGACCATCAAGACGGTGTCCGCCGCGTCCGCGAACGCAAACAACTTCCGGAACGGGACCGTGTGCGCCACCACAGCCCCCTCTCGTTCCTCCATTGATCTCTTTTTCTTTCTTCTTCCTCAGTCAGCCAGCTCCTTCAAACCTTTAATGTGCATGGCCTTCACCCTCACTTGGACAATAACTTAAGATTACTGTTTCTAGTGTTTGTCGGATGCAAAAACTAGCCGGTTCACTTCCATAATCTTTTTTTTTAATGTTTGTTTTTAATAAGTTAAATATTCATCAATATTAATACTAAAAAATTTGGACCGTGTCTCAGAATGTTACAGATGTTGAGAAAGGAGGTATTTCTTAAAATTTTAAAATTGTGAGGGCATATCTTGGTTTTTATATTTCGGATATGGGTATCTGCTAAAATATTTCTTTTTTTTTTATCATGTTGTGTCATATATGTATGTCAAATAATTTATAATACTAGTTACTATTAAAATAATTAATAATTAAAATAAGTTACCACTAATGCATAATACTAGTATTATTTAATTTATTATAATTAATTAATAAAATAAAACAGTGACATTAATTGTTAATACTTCATAAAAACAAGTTAAATAATTAGTATCTATAAATTATTACCAATTTAGTTATATAAATAATTTTATTATTATTATTATGGTATTTTTTTACTATCTCGTTCATATTTAACATCAAAAATACAAAAATGTAGATTTAGCCACTTTTATATTACAATACATCATGTATTCAAATATTAAAAATCAGTTTCAGCACACAAGAACTAGTATGAACTCAAAAGCACGTACACTCGAAAAAGTCTGGATCGTGTATCCAAAAACATACCGATAACTTATCGTACACACCAAGAGCAGTCCAAAATATAGTGAAGGTATATTAAAATGTTGACGTGTTCGTGTCGTATATGTATTCGTGTAGGATAGTTGTCAAATATTTTATAATGCTAGTTAATATTAAACAATTATCATAATTAGTAATTAAAAAAAGTGACCAATAATACATAATATAATAATATTATTTAATTTATTATAATTAACTAATAAAATGAAACACAGATATATTATTGTTCATACTTAATAAAAACATGTTAAATAATTGGTATTTATAAGTTATTACCAATTTAGTTATATAATTAACTAATTTTATTATTATTATGATAATTTTTTACTTTTCTACCTTGTTCATATTTAATATCAAAATACCACTTTCACCCTACAAAAGTATTAGGGTTATTTACACTAACTACCCCTATGTTTTTGATTTATAACACGGGGTACCCCTACTTTTAAACTATTTACACTAACTACCCCTATGTTTTTGGTTTATTACACGGGGTACCCCTACTTTAAGGAAAAATAAAAAAATTATAACACTAACTACCCCTACGTTTTCTAAAAGGAGGGGTAGTTAGTGTAAATAGTTTAAATCAGGGGTACCCCGTGTTATAAATCAAAAATATAGGGGTAGTTAGTGTAAATAACCCAAAGTTATTATGTATCCAAACATTAAAATTCAGTTTCGACGTACAAGAACTAACACTAAACTCAAAACCACATGCATTCTACTTTTAGGAGACAATAAATCATTTGTACACTTCTTGCTAGATGCAACTATCCAAATAGCTGCTTGATCTTAAATGCTTGTACAAATAAAATAAAACAAAATAAAATAAAATAACAAGCAATCGACACGGACAGTTTAGAGGTAGACTTATGGTTTATTAGATGCCGAGTAAGAATTAGTCATTCCCTTCTCCGCCGGTCTGCAGGCGGGTAAAATTATATATATATATATATATATATATATATATATATATATATATATATATATATATTGGAACCAGGTAAATTTTTTCTGGAATCACTCCCACTGGGATTCAAACTCCTGACCACTCGGACCGCATGCATCTCTCTTAACCACTAGGCTAGAGGTCATTTGCAAAATATATATATATATATATATATATATATATATATATATATATATATATATATATATATATATATATTTTGAAGCAATGGGTACTTGTGGCGAACTCGCCTCCACTGAGACTCGAACTCCCAACCACTTGGGCCTCATGCATCTCTCTTAACCACTACGCTAGAGGTCATTATATGGGAGCGGATCAAAAGTCCCCCTTAGAAACCCCCCTAAAAATTCTCCTCACTATAATTCGTAATATTAATGTTAATGTTAATATTAATGTTAATATTAATGTTAATGTTAATATTAATTTTTTTTTATTTTCTTATATTAATTTTAATGTTAATATTAATGTTAATGTTAATATTAATTTTAATGTTAAGTTTAATGTTAATTTTAGTATTTAATGTTAATATTAACATTAATATTAACATTAACATTAATATTAATATATATATATATATATATATATATATATATATATATATATATATATATATATATATATATATATATAACTCATTATTTTAAATGATGTGTGACTGAGATTGCGTGTTTTTTAGACTCATATATATATATATATATATATATATATATATATATATATATATATATATATATATGAGTCTAAAAAAACACGCAATCTCAGTCACACATCATTTAAAATAAATGAGTTATATATATATATATATATATATATATATATATATATATATATATATATATATATATAATGATCCCATATATATATATATATGTGTATATATATATATATATATATATATATATATATATATATATATATATATATATATATATAATGATCCCATATATATATATATATATATATATATATATATATATATATATATATATATATATGGGATCATTATATATATATATATATATATATATATATATATATATATATATATATATATATATATATATATATATATATATATATATGGGATCATGTGACACATAGAATTTGACATCTAAAAAACACGCAATCTCAGTCACACATCATTTAAAATAAATAAGTTATATATATATATATATATATATATATATATATATATATATATATATATATATATATATATGGGTGGGGATCATGTGACACATAGAATTTGACATCTAAAAAACACGCAATCTCAGCCACACCATTTAAAATAAATGAGTTATATTTGATAGAATAATTTGTATTAATTAGTATCCATGTCAAATTGAATATTATACTAAGAGCATCTCCAACCCTATTGTGAGTTTAGAAAAAAATGGTTGCCACATAGGAATGCCAAACTTTCATTCCAAAAATTCTTCTCCAATGCAAATGTAGAATAAAACATGAAGTCGACATGGCAATGACATGGCAAGGAGAATGTGAAGTTGGTTGTCTAGATCTAGACAATGCACTTCACAATGACTTTGTCTCCACATCATCAATTATGAATAGAAATATTTATAAAAAAGTTGAAGAAATGGAGGAGTTGCCTGGAAAGTTGGAAAAAATATTTTTTATTGTCTCCTCAATACTTTTGCATTGGAGATAGTTTTTCTATCTCATTGTCTTTTGAGATATAGTTTTGCCACATAAACAAGACATTGTTTTGTGGCTCATGCCACATAGGAGCCACCAAAGACTCACAACACTTAACAAGACAATAGGGTTGGAGATGCTCTAATTAATACAACCTACTATTAATTAGCATGCATGTCAACATAGGTTGTGCAACTTTAACATAAAATTAGAGATGCATACACGAGCAAGTGGTTGTGCAACTTTAACATAAAATTATGTTGTTTGTGTTGTGGTATTATACGTTTGTTGGATTTCTACAACTTGTTTAGGAAATATTTTTTCTTCTTCCAAATGTCAGCTTAAGAATGACATATCGACATGCAGCAGCAATATACCCATTTTGTTCGAGAAGACAAGGGCCTCTAAAATTGTGTTATTTTATTAGCCTTTTCATTATTTATTTGTTGTTATTAACCAAAGAATACAAACACTTGCGGCTTATAGATCAACGTATCAAAACTAATCATCCTTCAAATAGGATGAAAAAAAAAAGCAACTAAAAAATGATAATCAATTAATAAACAACATATTTAGGAGGATCAAAAGCAAGATTTCTATGTACACTTTGTTACGGTGACAAGGTTCATTCGAATATGAAATATGTTAACCCCTAAAATATATAGGATTACTTAGTTTTATGATTTCGTATAATATTAAAAATTTGAGTTTAAGTATGCTCATATTGTCCAGAAGAGGATTTGGGTCACGTCCTGGTCTCGTTTGGTTATCAGAATTTGAGCTTGGGAAAGGAAAGCGATTCATTTCCTATGTTTGGGAGCCAAAGGAAAGTTGTTGGAAAGGAAAAATGATTCTCAAGAGGTAGAAAAATAGGGGGGAAAGTGGTTACTCCCATTTATCTAAGGAATCACTTTCCCTCCAACTTTTCCGCATTTATTACAAAAGTTTTGACCAAAATATCCATGCTCATAATATTATTTACCATTTTTATCCATAATATCTTTTAGACAAAAATATTGCTAAGTAATAATTATTTTTATTAACACGAGGGTATTTTTGAAAAATTGACTTGATTTTGTTTCATTTTCTTACAAACACCAAACACTATAATGGAAAGTAAAGGTATATTCCGGCTATAATCCCGATCTTTCCAAACACCGGAAAGGAAAGTTTATAGGAATTATAATTTCCTAAAGGAAAGGAAATACCAAGGAATCAATTTCCTTTCCTTTCCATTCCGCGAACCGAACGAGGCCTAACTGTTGACTTGGGGTAGTCGTCCAAAATTGAGACCTAAAAGAAAATTTTGAATATTATACGAGACCCTAAAACAAAATAAAAATATGTGAGGGTGGTATGATTTGGATCATTTAGTTTTTCATTGTGAGGATTTGTGCGACTTGAGTTGTTTAGTTTTTTTTTCATGACTATCGAAAATGAGACTTGTGATATTTCTATCCTGGTCTCAGCAACCACACAATCCTCCACGACTCTTGAGTTGTAAGCATCCAACAATATGAGGGGGACGAGAGACATATGACGATACATGATTTCTATGAAATCGTCCCCATCGAACCTACCGTCATGAGAGTTGTGTGGCTTCTGAGATCAAGATAGAAGTAAATAACAATGTCGCAAGTCACATTCTCAATTGATCATGACAGAACTAATAACCCAACACAACCCCCACCATACGAACTTAAATAATTCAAGCCACACAATCCTAACATATTTTCTTTTAATTTTAGGGTCTTGTATAATATTCAACATTTGTATTTAGGCCTCCATTTTGGACGGTCACCTAAGTCAACCATTAGGACAAGTTCCAAACCCTATTTTGGAGAATACAAAGACTTAAATCTGATTTTCCAATATTATACGAAATCCTAAAACTAAATAACCTAAATATACAAAACATTCTACTTTCTTTTACTCATCATCATGGCCGACTCTAGCAAAAATGGAGCCTTAGGCAATCCAATGGGGCAACACCATTTCTAGCATTCTAACAACCATGTACAAATACCCAAAAAATGTATTTTTTAACCACTCTAAAATATGGATCTTACATTACAAAGGTGATGCTAATGTAGTTTCTAAATTATAGGGAGGTCTAAATCTAAAAAGAAAATTTTGAGATTAGCTAGTAATATGTACATACAAAGGTTAATTTTTTTTGGAACATTTTGATTTTTGGGATCGTGAACGATCGCACAATTTGTATATGCTCAGAAACGATCTGTCTTTATATTGATTTTGGATTTATTCTAAAAAGAGAGCCCTGTAAAGTTTGTACCGATCCTAAAATATAGATCTCTACGTAAATTTTGAATGAATCCTGATAATGAAAGCTCCTCGATAAATTTTGAACCGATTCTGAAAATAATTATTTTTTTATATTAATTTTGAGGTCCTATAGATCCCTATCTAAATCGTCTGACCTGAAGCCGGCCTAGTTCATCATCCATAGTACCGACACATAAAAAGGACGATCACAGGACATAATGTCAAATGATAGATATTTATTTTGAGAATTATTAATGTTAGCTTCGGTTGGACCGTCACAACGGCATTTTTTATTCACAACGAACTGAAATGGTCTCACATGAATATAATATAATATTTTATTTTATGTTAGTTAATTATATTATTATTATTATTATTATTATTATTATTATTATTATTAGGGATATTTAGTAATATGGTCTTATATAATAGTGTATATTAGAGTTTGGGTCTCGAAATTGTCCAACCTTAGAATTTGGGTTACAAAATCACTGTTCATGTAGGCTAAAGTAATTTCGAGACCCAGACCCTAACGTTGCACAATTTCGAGATCCAAATCCTAATATCCACTATTATGTGAGACCCTAATACTAAATAACCCTTATTATTCTTCTTCTTATTATTATGGGATAAGTGGGAGAAATTATTGTGTGGTCCGGGATTACCATGTGAAGATGGTGAATGGTGAGCCCGGCCACTAATTTCTTGACACCTGGCATAATATTTGGCATAAAAATTTCAAAAAATTGTAAAAAATATATTTAAATATATATAAATTCATTTGGCATATAATTAGAAAAAAAATAGATTTTTTTTCTTTCAAAAATATTAAAAAAATTGACCTAGAAAATAAAATAAATGTAGTGATATAATATATTATGCCAAGTGTCAAGAAATTAGTGGTCGGACTTATTATTCACTATTGTCACATAGTGAGGCCGGACCACCCAATAATTTTTCAATAGTTAGATATGTAGAGGTGTTTGTTTTTGCCCCTCAAAGTGGAAACCAGCTATAAGGACATGTTTGCCTCAATGCAACTCTAACAAAGTGTGAAAATGAGAATTATATTCTTGTATCTGCTATGTATATGTATCTTATTTTGAGTTATTAATTGTGTTTGGTTAGACACCATTTTATCTTTCGCAACTCCAATTTTACAGTTTGTTTGGATAAAATACTCCAGATTCATCGAGTTGCAAGGATGTGGGAACTCCAAGTAGCAAAATCTTTCAGATTCTCCGAGTTGCAAAGAGTTATTCCCAAAACAAATTGCAAGTGAAAATGGCAAAAAAGAGGGGGTCAAGAAATTGGGTTTTGCCAGAAATTCTCGACAATATCATAGTTGCAACGTTAATCCAAACGTTGAAAGTTGTTTTTGTTGGAACCATATGCAGAGAAAGAGATACTTTCATCTCCCACCTATACCATACCAATAAGTGATAGATTTTAGAAGTTGTAATAAATAAATAAATAAGTGATTGCTTAAAAGTGGTTCAAATTTTAGAAGTGACATTTTGTCCCTTGAAAAAAAAAAAGAATAGGGACTAATGAAGTATAAAAAGTTTATTTTGTCTTCTCTATTTTTTCTAAATGGCTAAAATATCCTCAAGCTCGTAAGAGAAAAATAAACCATGTGAATAAATTTACTATTTATTTTGTAATGATTGTCTATGTTTATCGTCTATTTTAGAAGTGATAATGTGTATATTTAACAATCTAAAATTTTAATATTATCTTTGTATCAATAATCCATGCGAAGAAATTTGATGATATCATATGCACATAAAAATAATTTTGTTTAGATAAGAAGCTAAACAATTATATAAATATTTTGAACATAAGATTATAATGATAAACTTTAAAAGTAAATCAAACATCACTTATAAGTTGCAAAAACAAACAATATTTTGAAGTACTTGTAAATGTCACATATAAATGAAAAAAAAAAACCTCTGTTAGTTTTATTTTATGCATCATGTTCAAAAACTAAATATGAAAAAACTCAACTAAGCATCCACATTGTGAATGGTTTGAAGGCTACATTTTTGTTTTAGTCAAAATTTAAAGCACTTAGAGGATTGGAGTGGACTCTTGTCGACACTTGAAAATTGCTAGCAAGCCAAGAGGCTATCCAAATTTGAAACATGTCCTAACTCGTGAACAGTAATCCAACTGGATCCACCAAAAAAAGAGGAGGTTAATTTGAAATGTTGATTTAGAGTGTGCCATTGTGTTCCAATATGGAGAGTAGATCCGATGTTCCATATGTTATGTGCCAATTATGTTCCTGTATGGAGTTGCTGATTATTTAATTTTTAAAGCTTTCATGATTACAAAGTTGCTGATTATTATAAAGAACAAAATTGCAATAGAATATATGGCACAACAAATCTTCTCCTGCCAATATGAAGGGGACACTCCAAAGTAGTAATTTCTACGATTTTTTGAAAACTTGGAGTATGATATTGTGTGTTTCCATTGTGGATGCTCTAATATTCGTTACTTAGTCAAATTATTCTAGATGACGACATACGTACAATTGATGGATGAATTACCTGGAGAAAAATTGAAGTTAATTATTGGTCACTAATAACAATATCTTTCAAATATTCAAGACGTAGACACATGGAATAAACTAGTTAGGCCTTCTCCAATTGTCATCCTTATTTTTAGGTTTTAATTATGTGTCAAGCCCTTTTTAAGATGGTTCTATTTCAGTGTGACATTTTTTCATGTAAAAACACAACTATAAAAAAAAATGTCACCAATAGTTGGTCTATATATATTCCTATCATAATTATAATTTTAAGAAGGCTTCGACGTGTCAACTATATTTATTCATATATAACCCAACTATAAAAAGAATATAGAGTGGAACAAATTTTCATATACCACATAGACATAAATAAATAAATAAACTCTATAAAACACGTGTAGATCCCCTCATAAAGCAACTTAATTTTGAATTTCAAAAAAAAAAAAACTTAATTTTTAATATTTTTTATGGAGGATAGAACTGAAGCATGGATGCGGATGCAGGATGCGGGGGTGACACAATTCGGATATGACGATTTAAAAATTATCAGCAAATTTGGGTGTAGATGCAGTAATAGAAATAACTAAAATATATATTTTATTATTCCTAGAAAATATAGATAAATAAATATAATTATAGAAAACTTTCAATCATCTAATCTACCAATCAAGTAATGAAACATACAAATCAATAACATATATTTCAAACTAAGCATTGTAATAAAGCCTACATTTCTACAAACTAAGAATGCATAATCCAATACCAAATAATAATGCATAACTCAAAGTAGTTTTAAATTATAAAACCTTGTCGTGTTTTTAAAAACTAATATCACATTGGCACCCAAGTTGCAACCGACTTTTTGAAATTTTATTTTCGACACGATTCTTTTCATGAGCGAATCTTAGATGAGTCGAGACCGTACCCGCACCCTATTCGCATCTAGTATGGGCTCCTAAACCTTTTAGGAGAATCGGTGCTTCATAGAATCTTAGATTGAAAAGTCTATTGGAAGTTTTTTTTTTTTTTTTTTTCCCTATAAAGAGCCTGCCTGACAAGAAGCAACCCTAATCGTTAAAGACGGCACTGGCTACTCATAATGCTAAATTGATAGCGTCAAAGAATTAAACTGTGTTTTAAAAATCATACCGGACCGACGGGTTGAACTGGTTGATATGTGAACCAGTTTTTCAAACCGGATTAATACTGACCAACTGTTTTTTGGGAAAATTAAGTCGACCTGGCCTTTCAGACCACCGAACATCCAGTTGGATTTTAAACCGATTTGATCATAAATTTTGCCTTTTGTTTCGGACTATACATACAATCAAAGTTAGTATGTTTGATTGCCTTGACAACCGAACCGGCCGGTTCTAAGCTGCATTACAATAGTTGAGATATATTGGGCCGATCGCTTAGATCTAGACGTCCGCCTAGGCAGCGCCTAGGACGGGCTAGGCACTAGGTGACGGGTGCCCGCTCGCCTAGCCCTTTTTTACAACCATGGTTGTGTACTATGTAATATATATTTAATGTACAATTATAAGCCTATGTAACTGGTTCAAACTGACCTGGTCGATATCCGGTCCGATTTTTAAAACATTTATTGAAGTCATAGCCGTCTTTCGTTTTCGAAAGAAAAAAAAAAATAGTAGTTGCAGCTGTGGTTGGGTAGCCTGCTCCATCCACTCGCTAGGAATAGGATCTATTCCATATCCTTTATCGAAACAGAAAATTACGTATAGAGCATTAAAACTTTATAAAATTGCGTCCATAGCATTGAAGTTCACAAATTGCAAGGAGAGCATAGAAACGCCCTTTCTAAGGGCGTCTTTGAGCAATTGTCCAAAAACAATTGTTTTTGAGCAATTGTTCCAGAAAATTACGTATAGAGTATTGCAGTTTTCTGAACAACTGTCCAAAAACATCTCTTTTAAGGGCGTTTTTGAGCAAATTTATTACTAATTACTTCTCCGAACTGGTTAACTATCCTTAAAAGTGTTTACTAATACACAATTTGTTCAAAAACGCCCTTAAAAAGGCATTTTTTGACAATTGTTCAAAAATACCCTTTTCAAGGACGTTGCTATGCTCTTCTCGTAATTTACGAAACTTAAATGCTCTTGATGTAATTTTAAGAAGTTTCAATGAGTAATTTTCTGTTATCGGAACGGAGCGGAGATGTATCCTATCATATCCTACGTGAAATGTCACATCTGCTATCCGTCCCAACCGCGGATGTCGACAGGCACATCACTTCTTAGCTTTTTGTTCATTTGTTGTGAGCTTGTCAACATGGACTCAAAAGGAGATTCCTCCATGCCTGCATCAAGAAACAACATTTTTATGTATGTAATCAGAACAGTTTCCTATGGGGCTTCAGGGATCAAACAATTTTGTAGCATAGGACAACTGCGTCAAAGCCTCTCATAGTGGTTACCAGCTGGGGATATAGCATATTTGTTGAAGTTGGATGGAGTGTTCTAGCCTACGTGGAGAATACTTCGGAGTACGACGAACGTCATTTATGTGTGTTGGAGAAGCTCGAAGAGTTGAAGGCGTCGAAGACGGAGTTCAAAACTGCGGTTATTTTGAAAATTTGCCAAGGCCAGACTGAATTCGGTTCGGACAAACTGAGCTCGGTATTTTTCTAACCCTAAAAATGAGTAGAAGGAGATCTACTAGAGGGAGAGATCAAATGTTGCAATTTTTGGAGAGAGGAGGAGAGATTAATGGCTAGTTTGAAGGGGAGAGAGTTTCGGGTAATACTTCTCGTCGTCTCTTGTCCTTCGGGAGAGTCTGTAATCTATTTTCATCGTCCAACTAGTTGTGGTGATCTGTTTGGATCGGTGAGAAGTTTGTAATAAGGAGTTTATTTCTTCTTATTTCATTAATGGAGGCTTTTCAGGGCTTGACTCTGATCGTTCCTGACTTTTTTCGCAATGATCAGGACATTACACTATAGGGGTCGGACCCCTCTGGTTTTGTTTGACCAGTCTTGTAGCAGAGCCCGAGGATCCAACGTACTTCACACCTGATGGCGCGCACCTTTAGGATGATTCTCGAGGGCCTTGAATGAGTTTCTTCTTTAAAACTTGTTATATCATTTTGATTCTTTTAAGGTGTTTAGCTGCCATGCACCTGTTTTGTCTCTATAGTTTGGAAGACTTATTTTTATAACAGGATTGTATTATATTAATACTGTAGCTGACAACGTGATCATATATATATTTGACATTGTGCTAGTTTTTTATTTTGTATATACAGCTAGCTTTATGATCATTTTGATAGAGCGTCGGGGACGTCTTACTACTTTATCTTATATGTTCTATATTCATATTTCTTGTTTACTGATTGAGACAAAGTATATTCTGCGAGACCATAGGCAACTTATATTGCAGTATATACCCCCATCTCTAGGGACAGTCGTAACTGTATTGCGGGGTAATCATGTACTTCGTAGTTCATATCTGGCTATGTCATACCCGCGTTCTTCGTATTCTGCTACTGGGGCATGACAAAGAGCGTCTAGGAGAGGCCTGTGTCACCTAAAGAGTGGAACACCAAGACCAACAAGAGGAGGAAGAACAAGCAGACTATAATAAAGCGTACCCTTGCCGATCTAGCGGAGCACCTCGAGTCTTAGAGACGAGTTCGAGGGACATAAAGATGCGCATGGGATCTGTGGAGCAATGTAACACAAGGGTAGAGGAGTTCTATGATGGGCTGGAGAGTGACGTTACTTCGTCCATGGCGATATTCTGGGTGCAAATCCAAGAGATCGGATCTATAATTGAGGAGGAGCTTGTCATTACACACTTCTTCCATTGTTCTTCAATTAGTATATCTTGATCATGCTTGTCTATGCCTTCCCCATGCTCTGATTTATATGCTGGAGATTGATTTTAGTTTATCTCTTAGTACGGGGGAGCTTATTTGTTATCATGTCAAAGGGGGAGAATTAAGTTTAAGTATGTATTTATAAGTAATCTAAGTAGTATGCTTTTAGTGATATTGCCTATGTCTTTTGTATATTAGTGATACATGCTTCTATTGTGTCCATACAAAACTTAACCGATTTGCCATAATCAAAAAGGGGGAGATTGTTAGCCCAATGATTGTATTATATTTTTGTATATGGTCAATCTGTTAAGTTTAGCATTTTATTATCACTAATCTTTATACTATCACTATAGCATTTCTACTTATACTTATACCTTTGGTGATTGTGCCTATTGGTTTACATATTAGTAATATGGGCTTATCTATCTTAATTAATTGGGTTGCCAAAATTAAAACTATGTTTTTTGATTGTGGTCATTCAATAAAGTTTAATCATTATGATATCACTAACATTTATGATATCACCTTAGCACTTATACTTAAACTCAGCATTGTCCTAATGTGCATTAAACATAGCATACTTGCTACTATATATATTGCTTTGTTTGCCTAACATGTACATGCAGAAAAGTAATAGGCAAGATCAACATGGACTTATGCAATGAAGAAATCATGATGGGCCTAAGACGACGGTTTCCCACATGATTTCTCTGAACCACCCGACGACATTTTTGGAGCCATGCACCCGAGGGTTCCGCTGCCCGGTCAGCGGACGGGGGTCGAGGGAGAAACGCCCCCCGTCGGGGGTTCGGGGGCGAAGCCCCGAAAGGTATTCAGTTTTCACAAACTGAATATCTTTGGACAGCTGTCGTCAAAGAAGAAGCCAACATCTATCAAGAAAAGAAGCCAAGCCATGCCATCATCATTTCAAGACTCTGAAAAAGCCTGCACCTGCTACAGTATATCTGGAGTCTGTAACGAGTCTTAGAAATATTGGTAAACACAAGAAATGGATGGCAAAATCGAAAGCTAGGGTAGAAATTAGTCCAGGATCATTTTCGGATGGAAATCGGCATACCGACAGTATACCGGTCGATACCGACGGTATACCGATTTTGTTCACAGAAAGTTTCTGTTTACAAAATCGGCATACCGACGGAATACCGATCTATACCGACGGTATACCGATTCAGTAACGTTAAAATTCCAACGGTCGGATTTTGAGCATTTAATGATCCCAACGGCTATATTTCTATCCGTTGCATTCCAGATCGACATACCGATGGTATACCGACAGTATACCGATTATTGACTGAAAAATTGCCTTTGAGCTCTTTTCAATGCTTTGGTTATAAATAGCCTTGAACCCTTTCATTCAAGGTTGATGCTTTGAGCCTAAAAATTTCTAAATCACCAAAGCCTATCCACAAACAACTCTACAAAGCTTTCATTTGTCATCCACAAATTGTGTTAGAGTTATTGAGTTGAAAAGTAAGATCTTCATCTTGTTGTATAAGGAGATCAAAACCTATTGTGAAATGTTGAAATTGGAGAGTCTTCGGATCCAAACTCTCGGTTAAAGTTGGAGAGTTTTCGTATCCAAACTCTCGGTTGAAGTCGGAGAGGCCTTCGGACTAAAGCTCTCGTGTAAGAAGTTGGCGAGTTCTTTGGATCCAAACTCGTATTGAAGTTGACGAGTTCTTCGGATCTAAACTCGTGTGTAACTATTTACTCAAATAGTGGATTAAAGCCGGAGAGAGTTCCGGGACTGGAGTGCCCCTTGGGAGGATACCAGGATATATCGTGTGTCGGTATTGTTGTTGCTTCTTCTCTTGCACTTATATTTTTAAATTGCCCATTAGCTTGTGCTAAGTGCTTGATTAGTTAGCTTGACCCTATTCACCCCCCCCTCTAGGGTTACTACACAATTGAGACTTGGGGATCTCAAGAAGAGGATCATGCCTCAGTTCTCCTTGGAGAATGTGGAGTTCGCAGCAAGGCAGAGCTTGCGGCAACTCAAGCACACTGAAACAGTAAAAAAAATATTACAGAGTTCACACATTTGATGTTCGCAATATCTATAATGGGCGAAGAGGATCGATTGTACTTCTTCCTCGATGGACTTCAACCGTGGGCGGCTCAAGAATTGCAACGACAGATGGTGCAAGACTTGAACAACGTCGTGGCACCAACCGATAGGCTCATCGAGTAAAGGTGGAACGACAATGATGCCAAGGCCA
The DNA here is from genome assembly GCA_029216955.1 of Iris pallida. Lineage (NCBI taxonomy): Eukaryota > Viridiplantae > Streptophyta > Magnoliopsida > Asparagales > Iridaceae > Iris > Iris pallida. The sequence continues at coordinate 2,199,018 of JANAVB010012596.1, forward strand.
AGCTAATACCACCAAGGAGAATGGTTGGAGGGGGAGGGGGAATGAGAGCTCTCCTAAGGAGGGTTTGTTCGAGGGAAAGGAGTGTGAAGGCTAACCCGAGGGATTGCCAAAATAAGAGCAAACGTGTCAATGTCGTCGGAAGCGAGGATGTAGAGTATGAGGATTACTAAGTAGTAGCGCACATGGGAGTGTTGCGCCTACTCAACGTTGTTAAGGCCAAGTCCATCGTTTCAAAGACTTCGAGCAGGGAGCTCATGAATGTTGACGTGAGGATCAATGGCATTAGAACACAGGCGTTGGTTGATACGAGCATCATCCATAACTTCATCTTGGACGCGGAGGTCCCTCGCTTGGGCCTAGCATTGGAAAAAGATTCAGGCAAGATAAAAGCGGTCAATTCAGAGGCGCACCCCGTGTAGGGGGACTTCAAGCTGATCATACTTGGCATGAATTTTCTAATCATGGCGAAACCTGTTATGATGCCACACTTGAGAGTCGTCAGCTTTATGGAGGAAGGTTGCGCGAAGGGAGCTATCAGACAGGAAAGCTATCTCTGTCATTCAGCCGAAGGAGGGTATAGCAAAAGTGAGACGGTATACTTGTCAGTGTTCGAGATAAAGGAGGACTTCGAGGAAGAAGATCTTCCAAGTAAGACAAAGGGTGTTGCAAAGGAGGGTCTCAATAAGTCACGTCCGCGAAGCGAGGTGGATCGTGTTACCAAGCTGGACACGATTAAGAAGCATGTCATGGACTGCAAGGAGGCAGATGCAACAAAGATATGTGTACGGAAGTGGACTGACTCATGCAAGGAGTCGCTCAAGGATTGTAGTGGATGTTCGGGTCGGCACAGTTGCGATTGGACTCACATACACAGAGGTATGGATGACTATGTGCGCCTACGAGACAAGGTGGATCGACATGATAGCTTGCTCAAGCCTCTTTATGTGCCAAGGAGGGTACATACTATGGTGAAAAAAGTGGTGAACCAGTTTGCTTTCGATCTTAAGGAGAAGAATGACAAATCCAGAAAGGGTCGCACAAGAAGGAGAAAGAAGGAACGACACGTGTCGACCATATCTATTTGAGTGGAAGCCGTTCGGAGAATTGGTGCACCTGTTGATGAGGACGTCGACGAAACATGTGGAAAAAAAAGTCGCGCACAATATTTTTTGTCCCATGAGACGGATCTGCATAACCCTCATCTGGCAGGAGTTTAGCTAGAAGCTTCCGAAATTTTCCAAAATGTGGTGGAGTCTTCTTGAAGTCTCCACAGCCCTTCTAAAAGTTCTAGAATCTTCTTTATAAATATTTATGACCTAGAACATTACCTAGAATTTTACTTAGAATTTTACCTAGAATATTGTTATTTCGTTAGTTTCTTGTAAGTTCCAGGTCCTATAAATAAGTGGGGGTTTCATTTGCTCATCACTACCCAATAAGTAGTAAACTCTCTTTAGTATAGTAGAATTTTAAACATTCCAATCTCTCTTTTGCTCTACATTTTTCTCATTCTCGCCTTAGCTATATCTAGCTAAGCGCTTGGGAAAAAAACGCGTACGGATCTTCGAGGAAAAAAATTGTTCAACACACGAACGTGTAGACTGTGTAAGCAAAAATACTAAGTCCGTGACATACTACGCTAGTAGTTACGTACTTCATTCCACACGCATACAAAAACGGACTGCATGAAATATTGACCACGAGAAATACATACTTATACAGTAACCATCTCTCATCAACCTACATTTCTGAAGAAAATACTACTGCCAAGAAGATCAAAATGCATTAATATTTTGGAAGGAAAACATTTTCATGGGTCTGAAAATACCTTTTTTTTTCTGAAAAATTTGCAGGGGAAAGAAAATTCAGAGAAAATAATTTAAACCATTCAGTATTCTGAGACCCCCCCAAGTAAAGCTAGTTTACTGCTGCTTTCAGCACAAAAGGATGAAGAGGGTCTCTTATAGTTTTGTATTCATTGAAAATTTCAGAGATTTGAGCTTGCTTCCTGCTGTGTTCACATCCTCCATACTTTCCCTTGGCTCTTGCAGCTCTTTTTGAGGACTGCTTCCTACAAACACTAGCTGCAGTGATGTTTGCTATAGACAAAGCACTTCTCTAATGTGTGTGCACAAAAGGAACAAACCTAGGCATGCTCCCTGCATGTTGCTGCTATCGCTGACGATGCGGTTCATCTTCACACTTTCTGGATTACTCTAAGCTTAGCGCTTCTACACCTGCGATTAAGTTTCTCTTCTTCCTCCGAAGGTGTTATTGGCCTCTTCGTGAGAACGGTCCCGTATCTTCCTACCACCCTCTGTTTACTCCACAGTTCTTCTTCTTCACAGTGAATCTCATCCTTCTGAGTTGTAGGATTCGCGTACCTCTCATCTTCATCCCCCTTGATGAGGTCAAGAAAGGTCTTCTTTACGATTCTGTCCTCCAAACTGTGGAAGGAGATGACAGCTAGTCGGCCACCAGGAGAAAGCACATCAAAGCAGGCATAGAGGGCATCTTCTAGAGTCTGAAGCTCATCATTAACTGCTATCCTCAGAGCTTGGAAAACTCGTGTAGCCGTCTTGATCCAACCTTGCCTCCCTGATACAAGTTGGCATTTCTTGTTATACTTGATGAAACAATGCCAAACAAATCTAGAGCAGTTACTTTCGGCATTGTAAACTAGCCTAAGAAATGGTTCAAGCCTGTGGATTAACTGGCATAAGTCATCGTGTCTATTTGCTGCTAATGGCTATCAGAAAACCAAGAAATAAAGTTGTCTACCTCCTGTTTTGGCAGATGCACTACGTATAACTTGTACTAGTTCGCTTGTGGAATGTAATCCCCCACTTGTTCGTGCCTTCATTATCCTTTTCTGAAGGGAGTACCAGTTGCTTTCCTCTCCATAGTCACGCAATACTCTTCCCACCTCATCCTCAGGCCAAGAGTTCAAGATATCCTCAGCCGTCAAACATACCTGCCATGGCCCTCCCTCTTCAGTTAGTCAATATCACATTTCTTTTATCATAACAATCACAGGCTAATATGCAAAAATACTATTTTTGAGTTCCTCCAGGGCATAAATGTAATCCTCTTACAAGCTCCCGATGGAAATGAAGATACAGGTAAGAACCATTGCAGGAAAGTAGCAAAATAATACTAATTTTAGTACTGACAATATAATAATGCAACACATGACAGAAATTGTAGTGGCCTGACCAACTTGTCAATTATGGGAGTTGGCATACCCAGAACATGGGGGGAAGAAACTGCAAGCAAGGAAAAAGGAAAGAAATTGCATGGATCCTTTTGCAAGGAAAGCATTTATCATTGTTCAGTTGAGATGGTTGCACTTCACAGATGCTTTCTATTAGGAGGATCAGTAACCTACAACAATGGCAACAACAACAAAGCCTTTGTCCCATCCCAAATTTTTGGTGTGAGCTTTAACTCAGTAGTTTCTACAGAACGATATGTTATACACCGAGACATAATATAAAGATCTCCCGAACACTTTAGGAGGAACCACAAGAAAACACAATTATGATGGAAAAGGTATGATTGCTTCCTAGAATAGACATGGACACGGATTCAGATACAGACATGAGACTGATTTGGGGTACAACATTTAAAAAAATGGGATACGGATACCGCATGGATATGGTTACATATACACATGAAAACATATTTATATACAAATTTTACACATTAGGTCTTAATAGTATCTATACTTGAGCATGTTTTTGGCTAGTAACTAGGTTCCAAGAAGTTCTAGAAAGGATTCCCTGTAAAGATGGACATGCCAAAATTGTTTTGGGTCACTTTGGAGCATAGACATGGATAGGCCATATCTAATAAGAGTGTCAAGAAAGTATCATGTGCAATACATGTCAGATATGGTCCTCACGATAAGTATCCTCACATCATAGTTTGACTCCTTCCGTCAAGAACAAATTCATCGTCTTTCTAATATCAATAATCAAAACTCATAGAACACAATAAACTGATTGCATAAGAAATAAAAAAGTAGCCAGCAACACAAGGAATCGTGGAATTTCATAGCTGTGGCTATACAAGGAACATCTATAACCAAACAAGATCAGCATGTCACATCAAAGAAAAGCTGAGGTTGTTGGTAGCACTTGCTCAATTGCTGCTAATAGAAAAAGATTGAAAAGCGAAACTGGAAACCAAGAGCAACAACTGTTCAACAATAACAAGGCCAACTACTTAAAGAAGAGGAAAATGGCACTCAGGCAGAGGACTCTACAAACATCCAATATTAGTGCACCTCTATTACTGACGTATGGTGGTGGTGGCAGTGGTGCCAACCACCCAACCATCATCTCGTCCCTGTCCAACTGATTCCAGCACCTTGTCGGCATCCGTAGCCTCCTAGGATGTCTCTCACCCCCTGCATGCAACTTGTCGTTGCTGATGTCTTCCACACCCACACCGACAACCAATCCAGACCTCGCTTGCTGCATATTGAGAGGGCTTCTTTCTTAGATGTTCTTGTTGGTTGGTGGTTGATCACCATTAGTTATTATTGATTGTGCTTTTGGATTGGTGGTGCAATGCCAGAAACTGCTACACCTGCATGGCAACTACTACCCCTGCAGAAACAACTACTACCCCTTCGGATACCAAGTCTGTTTTTGTACCGAAGTTCCTAATTCCTGTTTAGAGGTGCTTGGCATGCAACCAGTAATATTTTCTGAAATTGGAGAGGAACAGTGGGGATGAGCTACTGGGTCTTACAATCTTATTACTAAACCAGTATCTTGTCTAGGGAGAAAAGTGCTCCTAGAAGAGAGTGCCACAAAATGAGGAGTGAGTAAATTGTTGCATCATCTGAAATCATGAAGATCACAAGCTTCACCAAGTCTCGGTACCTATTCATATGTTCAGATTCGGAGCATAAGGTTCCAATATGTTCCAAAGCAAAACCAGCATTTGGTCCATCGATACCAACATAGAATCATAATTAGAGTTCAACTGTGGGACAGCCATCACTACAAATATATCGCCACAAGAAATGGCCATCGCCGGCAACTTCAAACATTGACAAGTCGTGGCACACGTGTACTCAACAAATTTAGTGAATAGGTAGGCAAAACACTCGAGATATTGTGTGGTTCACCAGAATAGGTGCACTGTAGAACACTATAGCTTCTCCCATTCTTGATTTATGTTGATCAAGCTCAAAGATGTTGTGTAGACAACTGATGTAGCTCGTTAAGGTATCGATAGGGAGGCTATGCAAATTATCTTCTCTGACGAGCATGATGATACATTTGGATACAGACGAAATTTCAAAAGCTAGCTTCTACCGAATGTAAACTGCTTCATATTATTGATGACACCATTGATTGGTTAATCTTTGTAGCTAGATTAAAGAAAACGGAACTGAAAGCAAGGAGAATTGAAGAGTAATGCTAGCAGATCTTTTGGTGTGGCCTCTTGCCGATGAGGACCTCTATTATAAAGTAACCAAGAAAGATTTGAGGAAAGGTGGAGAACCCTCTCTCAACATCCTTGAAGTAAGAATGAAAATATTCCCAAGGCTGAAGGTTGCAGGCAAGGCATTGGAATAACCTATAATTTATGTACAACACACAATTTAGTCAAGTATGAGGCCCTGGTCAAGAGAGGATGTACCTTTCATTGGCGTCTAATAAAAGCTGATGAATCAGACGATTATATTACTGTACATGGCATCTGCCTAAGCCTGAGTCAAATGTGACAGAGAATTGGAATGGTTTGGATTTATGTCTGCTATAGTAGAGAACTTGCATGGTAATAGTCACAGGTTCAACAACCTTTTTTTCCCATAAAAGACTTTCTTGTGAACAAAGTTGGGCAATATTTCTTCTCCTACTCACTCGTAGCAGTGTACACTCGTTAACCTTACCCAAGTGCTTCAAGTCATGGCTACTTTGGTGTTCTTAAAATAATAGAGGATTAATATCTAACAATAGTGGGTGGCTGCTCAAGCTAGCCGTGCTCATTTATCAAGTTTAGGGGCGGTGACAGGGGATGTAGGGGCGGCGGGCGGAGCAGGGATGGCAGCAGCGGAGTGGTGATGCGGACAGTGGCGCGTGGGGAAGAGAGAGAGAGAGAGAGAGAGAGAGAGAGAGATGTGGCGGCTAGGGTTAGGGTTTTAGCTCTTATACCATGTAAAGTGAAAAATAATAGGATGGTTTTTTATTGCGATGAAACATTACAAATATATAGGAGAGGGCTAACCTTCTCACTATTCTCTACCCGATGTGGATCTAAATAACTAATACTCAACAACCCCATTGTGAGGTCAGCCTTAATTGAACCTGTCACCCAAAAAAACCCTAGTAGGCCCACAAGGCCAGTTATCGTCGCCATTGTGACCCCCATGTGGGCCAGTTTGCTGTCAGTAACGTCACGACCCCCGTATGGCGCCCGTCTTTCTATTAGTGTCGTCGGAATCTCCCAAAGCCCCTTTTAGGGTCGGTATCGCATGTCGACACTACTTGACCGCTGTGGAAGGGCCGGAATCCCATCGTCGTGGTACCGTAGCCCCGCATGGGGTCGGGGTTGTTCGTTGCTGCGCTTCCGCACCCCCTCATATAGTGAGGCTGACCATTGTTGTGTCGATAATCTCCAGCATAGGGTCGGGATGACTGTTGCTGCGCAACCGCACCTGTGCAAGGGATCAGATTAACCGTTGTTGTGCCATCGCACCTATTTGGTTCGGGGCAGACCACTATTGTGCTGCCGATTGTCTCCATAGCCCCCACGTAGGGTCGGAGGGATAGTCGGCAATGCTTGCATTGTCGAGAGGCCACCAGCATCCTCCTGACCCCACCAAGCCGAACTGCTGGCAGTTGGATGACGTTTTGGTCTGCCGTTGTAGTGGCCCGCTCCACGAAGGCACTATGTAGACAGAGAAATCAGATTGCTGGCTCTGGAATAGAAGACGATTGATCTGGGTGAGTGAACAAGGACTATACTTTCTGATTCTTTCACGCCTAATAAGAATATATGTTTTTGGATGAATGTTTATTGCTAATAAAATGTTGGTAGTCATTGAGAACGTTAGTACATTGAATCAGTATACTTATAAGAGAATTGACATGTTCTCATGCTAAACGAGATAAGAAGCTTGCATGCTAAAGTTAGAATGTTGCTTAAATCGTTGAACCATTGTCATGCTTAATAAGAAGAGAAAAAAAAGAATGTTTATTTGTCCCTAATCGTATTTTAATAAAGATTAGATTTACATGCTCAATGTTATAGAACTGTTACCATGCTCGAATAGTAAGAATGATCACATATCTACTATATTATATGCTGCAAAAGATGGAAATGTGTGAATGAACTTGGTTGTTACAAAAAAGAAGAAGATGATACGACTTGTATGTATAGATAATCGATATGAAAAGAGAAAGGCGGAGTTATGACCCTGTTGTTTACCGAATGAAAAGAGAGGAGCTATTGGCTCTGTGAAATGAAAGAGGAGAAATGAACTGATTGATGATCGATAAATGTTATGCATTGTAGAGTTATCTGATAGAAATTGCATTCATGCATTGGTCTCGGACAACTTGTGCACAAGGTAATAGTCTCTCGACGATTCCTGGGGCACTGGAAATCAATCGGCCTGGGAGAGATTGTGATAGCACCCTGAGATGAATGTTATACGTTGCGATCAGGGGTGGGGTACTGTGGTGTCTATTAGAGATGAGCTAAACCAAAAGAGTCACAACGGCTAATCATGGGGAATGACCCATGGACCATCATGTAGATAGGTGCCGGTTAGTGAAGAGCTGAACCCTGAGCCACAGCTACTAGTACGTATCTATCAGTGACGAGCTGGACCGTGAGTCACAGCTACTAGTATGAGCGTATACTAGTGAAGAGCTAGACCGTGTGCCCAGCAGCTGGTATGTGCATGTATTAGTGCAGAGCTGAGCATTGAGTCATAGCTGCTAATCTGGTGGTACATGCATAGATAGAGATTTTGTAAGTCTAACAATGCAGAGACGAACAAGGAACACTGTATACATACATTCAATTTATTTATAACCCTTGTCTTGTGCAAAGATAACCATCGGATATGGTAAGAATCACTGAAAAGTGATACATGTGTTGCTCAAGTTTTCTGATCATGAATTTCTTATAGAGAATAATTTGTTGCAAAGAATAGGTTGTCCAGTTAAAAGAAGTGAAATAATCAGTGTTCTAAAAATCGGCCTAGGCGGCCGCCTAGGCGCTAGGCGGCCGTCCGCCGCACCGAAAACACCCTAGGCGGCGGTCCTAGGCGGTTTCGGTCTAGGCGGCCCCTAGGCGGCCCTAGGCGGCCAATTTTTTTAAAAAATTCAAAAAAAAAAATTGAAACAAAATTACATACTTACCTGACGTCGTCGTCGCCGCCGCCGCCGTCGTCGCCGCCGCCGCCGTCGTCGTAGTCGCCGGTGGTGGCGGCGGCGGCTGCTGCTTCTTCTGCTGGTGTGGTGGTGGTGGTGGCTGTTGCTGCTTCTGTTGGTGGTGGTGGTGGTGGTGGTGGTGGTGGGAGGGGAGGAGGAGAGGGGAGCGGAGGAGGAGAGGAGAGGAGAGGTGGTGGGAGGGGAGGAGGAGAGGGGAGGGGAAGGGAGGAGGAGGAGGAGAGGAGAGGGGAGGAGGAGGAGAGGAGGGGAGAGGGGAGGTGCTGTTTCTGCTGCTGCTTCTGCTGTCTCTCTCCTCTCCCCCAGGTATATATATATATATATACATAAAAATATATATATATATAAAAAAAAAATTGGCGCCCTAGGCGCTAGTCGGCCCTCCGGCGCACCGACTCCGCCTAGCGATTTTTACAACATTGGAAATAATATCGTGCTTGAAATTGACTCTTAAGAAATGCTGTAAATGAATGTAATGATTATGGCTCATGAAACACGCTGCACACTTCACATGAAGTGAGTAGTTATCGTGCATGAACAGAATGGTCCCCTGAATGCTTGAAATAAATAGAAATGAACTGTGGTTTTTGGAAGTATTTTCAAAAAGATGTAATCTGACTCTGTACTGCATGAAATGAACATAGGTAAAAGTAGCAAGATCATTATGACATAAATGTTTTCTCACTAAAGTACTTGGTGATCGTTTCAGACGGTGTAGCATTTCTTCTTTCACCAGTACGTTAATGTACTGACCCATCACCAGTTTGTCCGCAGGTACAAGGTGCACGAGATGGATGATCTGAAGCGATAGCCAGATTCTCATCCTCGAGAGCCGAAAATCAGAAGAAGAATATGCGAAAGAGAGTTTTCTATATAAGTGGATGTAATATATGGGATGGTATCATTCTAATTCTGTATGGTTCAAGAGAGATTGTATGCCAAAGTATGGCATGTATCTGAGAGCTATTGAGAGATTGTAAATGTTTTAAAGATTATCAATAAAAGATTTTTCTGTATCATTGTGTTCAATTTTATTTTCGGGAATACTGTCCGCTGCTGCAAACTCTGTATTGAATGTTCCAATGCGTTATTATCTATCTTGTCTATTTTATTTTTGTACATGTCTCGGCCTTGTGCAAGCACAACTTAGGCTTGCACGCATCATGCCCAAGCGAGTACGATTGATTCCACAGAGACAAAAGCGAGGACGAACAGTCCTACGGGATCGGGACGTGACAGACGCAACCCTGGTGTGGAAATTGGTGCAATTTGACCATTGTGGTGGGATGGAATTTGTGTCACAAAAAATTTATGACATCCTTGTGATTATCATATTTGTTTTGTAGATCACTTTCCTCATAAGATTTGTACACAAATATCTATGATTACATAAAACAAATTTTAAGGAATCAAACAATCACATTGACCACAAAAAAGGGATCCACATGCAACCCACATGGATCAGCACATAAACATTACCGGATCTCATCGCAAAAAGATTTCGTATGGACTTACAAGCATGAAATGATGATTAAGAAATAACAGTAATCTTAAAAATCCCTAAAAAATTATTATGTAACATCAAGATCAAAAATAGATGGATCCCTAAATCCTTAAGGATTTTCTAGAAGAGAGAAGAAGCCATCTGATGGAGAACAACTTAAATATTCGGTTATTTTGGATTTCTTTAGTTTGTTTGTTAGGACAAACCAAAATAAAGAGAATTTTATCTATTAGATTGGTTAGGAATTGACTTACTTTATGGATAAGAACTTAGAGATTTAATTTATCTTCTTTTGATTGTTTTGTAGCTTATAAATAGTTTGTAATTTTATAAATTATGGATCGAAGAATTAAGAATAAGAAATCTATTTTGAGTTTATATGGTGCGATGCCAATACCTTAAAGTGGATCTCTCTATCAACGTTGCTTCTTCGCTTTCAACGTTGACGCCTTCAACGTAGCTTCTCCGCTTTTGACGTTGACGTCTTCAACGGTAATGATAGTATTATTTTGCATTTCTATTATAATTTTTGAGATAAATTTATAATAGTTGTTGTTCACTCTTCAATTAAAGCTTTTGCACCCAAATCTTCTCAAATCCTTAATTTTATACTAATCATTTGTTTCTGGGTCTTCGTCCCGCGTCAATTTGGTATCAGAGCTAAACCCTGGGTTAGAAATAATTTTATACGAAGGTTGGTAAGACCCATACAAGAATGTCTACATAAAATTTCTCGCAACAACTTTGTGAAATAATCGATAATATATACGATAAGATGCTTGTTGAAATGAAAAGGTGTTTAAAGAATTTTCTAATCATAATAAACTAAAAACTATTATTAACAGTTATCTTATATACATAAAAAATTCATTAGTAGAACCTATTGAGTCTGTCATAGACGAATCAGAAGTTAAATCCAAGTCCAAGTCTAAGTCACCAGTAATAAATTTTGAGTTTTATAAGTCAAGATTTAAACCATTAATAAAATTTGAGTGTTATATATCATCATCAGAAGAATTAAATAGGTCATTTGATGAAACCAATAAATTTAAAAAATCTATTAAGTCACCTAAATATTTTGAACGTGTCCCAATAATTGAATCTGCAGACAATTTCTATTATATGTTTGTTATAAATAATTGTAATAGTTTGCAAAAAATAATAATTGATTGTAGGGACGGTCATTTTACGTTTCTGGAGACATCAAGACATCCATAAGTTGTTGAAGTACTTGATTGGGCCTTGTTGAATATTCTACTTTTTCAACTTCCACAACCCTTAGTACCGCCATGGAGTTTTGTCATCTTGTCAGAAGCTTCAATTTTGACTAAGTTGTCAAAGCAAAGGCCTCTTCCATGGCCGAATTGGAGAGCTTCAACAAGAGCATGATTCTCGGATTTCATACTTGATTTCACCAAGAGGTGAATTTTTCAAAGCCGAGGAGAATGATGGAGAACAACTTAAATTTTCTGTTATTTTGGATTTTTTTTAGTTTGTTTGTTAGGATAAACCAAAATAAAGAAAATTTTATCTCTTAGGTTGGTTAGGGATTGACTTATCTTATGGATAAGAACTTAGAGATTTAGTTTATCTTCTTTTGTTTGTTTTGTAGCTTATAAATAATTTGTAATTTCATAAGTTCTGGATCGAAGAATTAAGAATGAGAAATCTATTTTGAGTTTATATGGTGCGTTGCCAATACCTTAAAGTGGATCTCTTTATCAACGTTGCTTCTCCGCTTTCGACGTTGATGCCTTCAACGTAGCTTCTCCACTTTCGACGTTGACGTCTTCAACGGTAATCATAGTATTATTTTGCATTTCTGTTATAATTTTTGAGATAAATTTATAATAGTTGTTGTTCACTCTTCAATTAAAACGTATGTACCCAAATCTTCTCAAATTCCTAATTTTATAATAATAATTTGTTTTTGGGTCTTCGTCCCGCATCACCATCATAGTTGTGATACCATATGTAATCCATATATGGGTCATGTCACCAAAGGGGATTTAAGTGGAAGCAATAGGAAAAATACCTTTCGTGCATTTGAATAGGCTTCCTTCTATGCCTTCTAGATGACAGTCGTTAAACCTCCTATGAACGAGAAAGCTCATTGGTTCCATCCTGCAACAGATCTCCTGCTAGGAGATGGAGAAGAAGAGGAGAGGAGAATAACTTGGGGATCAAGTTATTCTGGAGGTGGGGGCAAGCTTTTAGGCTTTTGCATAGGGAGCTCTCTATATGAGACCATCCTCATATATATAGGCAACTATGAGAAGTCCTAATAGTTGACCCCTTATGGGCGCACTTATTATAACGCTCTTGGCCCCATGTGGGTCGACGACCACCCTTGTGAACCGGACCGATTGGACCGGACCAAACTGGTCCGATACAAGTCATACGCCAGCATACACAAATGATATTGTAGGATTTACAAATATAGCATTTGGAACGATGTAATGAGGACAGTTTGCTGCAACTTCTGTTGTTGATATAAGGAGGCGAGGGTTGTTACCTACCTGCGGGTCCATCCGCATATCGAGAGGCCCGTCGCCCATAACGCTAAACCCCCTCTCCGAGCGATTCACCTGCCACACAAACACCACAAAACCAATTCAACAACAAAAAGGAACACACAAAAAAAACCAACAGCGGCATTGAGTCGAACACTTAACCTGCATGGACGACATCCCGAGGTCCATCAAGATCCCATCCACCCCGTCCCCCGCAAGCCCCTCCTCGACCCCACCGAGCACCGACTTGACGTACTTGAAGTTCCTCAGATGCGTGTACGCCCTCGGCCCCGCCGCCCCGCTCTCCCTCAGCAGGGCCTCGACGCGGGCGGTGCCGGAGGCGAGCGCGGCGGGGTCGACGTCGAGGCCGACGAAGAGGCGGAGCTCGGGGTGGGCCCGGAGGAGGGCGCAGGAGTGCCCGGCGGCGCCGAGGGTGCAGTCGACGAAGGAGCGGAGGGCGCGGGCGCGGAACGCGGAGAGGACCTCGCCGAGCATGACGGGGATGTGCGGGGACGGGGCGGGGGAGGAGAGGTGGAGGTCCGGGTCGAATGGGGCGGGGGAGCGGGTGCGGCGCTTGAGGTGCTGGTCGAGCTGCGGGAGCTTCTTCTTCGGCGGCCTCGTGATCTTGGAGGTGGTGGTGGTGGAGATGAGGTGGCGGTGGTGGTTGGTGGTGGCGGGGAGGGAGCGGGAGAAGGAGAGGGGCGGGCGGAGGAGGAAGGAGAGCCTGCTTGTTGTTGCTGCTGCCATTATCATCATTGCTCGTCTGCTCTAGAGACTAGAGTGTGGAGTGGAGTGGAGCTTTTTGGTGGCAACTTCTATTTCTTGTAATTTTATTGCGGCCAATTATAAAGGCAAATTATATGGGCACATCAAAATTTGATGATGCTAGCCTATTTTGAACTTTGGTTTATTTATAAGTTTGCCATTGAAGAAAGTGATCATGGCTATCCCACTCTTTGGTATAAAAGTCAATTTTTTTTAATTTTGCTCTTCTTCTTCCTCAACTCATCCAAGAAGAAGAACAAGAAGAACAAGAAAAAGAAGAAGAGGAAGAAGAAGAAAAAAACAACAAAAATAAGAATTTTTATGGGGTTTAAACCCTAATTTTCTTTCTCAACTCATTCTCACTATCTCCAAGTATAATGGGGGTTTAAACCCTAATTTTCTTCCCATTTCGATTTTCAATTGACGGAGAAGAAGAAAATGAGAAGAAAACACCCAAAAATTAAACCCTAATTTTCTTCTCATTTCCAATTTTGATGGCACCCAAAGGCTCCTCATAATGCACAAACCCTAATATTGGTGGAAACCATAATATTGATGTTCAACTAGTGTAAACAAGGACTGTCCAATTTTCTGGCAGTCCTACAAGCTGAATGGACTGCCAGAAAACTGGGCAGTCCTAAGTCACAACATGTGAAACAAAGGACTGCCCATTTTTCTGACAGTCCTTACTGTATGTTGGACTACCAGAAGAATGGGCAGTCCAACTCACAGCATGTGTAACTTTGGACTACCCAACTATCTGGCAGTCCAGTCTGTATGTTGGACTGCCAGAATAATGGGCAGTCCTAAGTTTCACATGTTGTGACTTAGGACTGCCCAGTTTTTTGGCAGTCCATTCAGTTTGTAGGACTGTCAGAAAACTGGGCAGTCCTTGTCGACACGGAGTTTTCTCGTTCGTTCATACTTGGGTTTAATTTAAATGGATAATTTTTCACTCCGTATGTAGTTTAATTCATTCAAATGGACTACAAAGAATTGAAATAAACAATGTAATTGATGCTTGAAATTTTCAAATTAATTTCTAAGGTTTTGGAAATAAATTGAGAAAGAATTTGGGTGCTTGAATTAATTTCTTCAAAAGAGGAGGATGGTGGAGGAGAAGTGGAAGATGTTGGGGATTTAGAAGTTGTGGATGAGAAGAGGAAGACGTTGGGGATTGAGGAGAGGTGGAGGAGAAGAGGAAGAAGAAGAAGAGAGGGGTGAGGGCTTTGGAAGAGAGAGAAGGGATTTTGCAATAGAAGAAAAAAAATGGGTTGGGGGGATAATTTTGGGACAGCCAAGATCAAAAAATTGGACTAGCTTTGTGAAAAACAAAAAAATTTGGGCTAGCCACAATCCGGGCTAGCCATGATCATATTTTGATGTGCCCATATAACTTGCCATTATAAAGGCACTCCAAAACTTACTTTGGGCTGGCCCAAATTTTTACAAGTTTGCCACTTGTATCTGTTAATTGGGACTAGTCCAATTTTTTTAGGACAGTCAATGAAGTTGCCAGTCCTAATACCAATTAGGACTGCAACAAAGTTGATAGGACTGTCAACTTTGTTGGAAGTCCTATGTCCAAACAGAGAGTTTAGATATGATTGCCAACTTTGTTGGCAGTCCAACAAAGCGACAGCAACAGCACGTGGAGGAAGAAGAAAAAGAAGCACAGAAGAAAAGAAAAAAAAGACATCGTGATCCGGCTGCGGGAGCGGTAGGTAAAGAGGGGCGGTGGGACGAGTCGAGATTGGCGGTGATACCGCAGAGTGAGGTGGAGACGGTAGGGAGGGACAGGTCGGCCGTGGACGAGGAGCTGGAGGCACCGCTTGGTCCTCGTACGGAGGCTCCGCTTGGTCCTCGACGGGGGTATCTGTACGAGATCCGAGGATGGTTACGAGCGCTCCCCCACCGCCCGGATCAGCCTGCCCTTCGGTCCCCGTCTCCGACTCCGTCTCCTTTCGCGCCCCCCGTCGGCGTCCCCCCTATAAGCCCCTGAATTTAGTTTATATTTAAATTAGGATTTTTAAAACTACAAATGATTAATTTAGCCTTTAAATAATTTATTATAATTATTAGGAATTTTCTAGAATTTTTAAATAATTTTTAAATGGTTTTTAAAACTTAAAATGTCATTTTGCAATTATTTAAATTATTTTTATAACAGTTTGTAATTATTAAATTATTTTTAAGTCAATTTGCAATATTTGTTTTGTCTGTGCAAATTTGAATTTGCACAGAACACAGCGGGGGGGCTAGTTGCAAATCTAGAATTTGCATTTACCTAGGACGGTGGGGGTTTTATGTAATTTATGAAACATGGGGGGGGGGGGGGGGGGGGGGGTTCTGCAAAAATCCACTGACCACTGCCTTCGGCTTTGTCTTCTTCCCGACCGACTCGTCGTAACCCTAACCCTAATCCCTAATTTCGTGATCGAAAACCTAATCAAATCCCCATTCCCCGGCCTATAAAGACCCTCTCGACCAAAACCCTAACCCTATTCCACTTTCCGACCACCCTAGCCACCGCCATAGCCGTTCTTCCCCAATAACCTCGTCGGAACCCTAGATCTATCCTAGCCGACGTTCTAGCCGTCGTCGTCACCCTCCGACCACCACCAATCGATTCGTCTCAACGAGGCGACTCGGCCACAATTTTCTCCGGCCCCTACGACGCCTCCTCCGCCGCGTAGCATCTCCGACAGCATCTCCTCACCGGACACGTACGTGTCATTTCTCCTATGGCTTGTGTCGTGTCTCGTGTACACGTATGTGAGGTCGCCCAGTGTCGAGGAGTCCCGTGGTGTGCTTGGACACGAAAAACTCGTGTCAGATTCGTGTCAATCACGGTGGACACAGGACTCAGTGTCGGATTCATTTCTCGTGTCCCTAACTCTCCGGACACGAGTATAGTTTAATGGGTTTGAATTTATGTTATTGGGTTTAAACCCGTTTACTGCTGGGTTTGGGTTTGGTTACTGCTCATTGGGTCGAGTTTTAGCCCAATGGGTTTGGACTGGGTTTTGTTTTTATATATGTATTTATATATGTATTTATACATGTATGTATATATGTATATGTATATGTATATGTATATTATATATTATACTGTTATATATATTTTATAGGGGTGAGCGTCGGTATAATCGGTCGGTATTTGGAAAATCAATACCAATATCGTACCATTTAGAATCGATTTTTTCGGTTTCGGTTAAATCGATATTCGGTCGATTTTTGTTCGGTATCGGTATTTTACCAATTAATATTTGATCAATTAACACACTTAATATTGTAGAACCTCTTAACCTATAATATATATTTTTTACTTTTTTGGAAGCATTAATTTTAAAGCCAAGCCTCTACCAACCAAACAATTAATCAAAATTATTAGAACAATATGTAACAAGTTGCAAACACCTAAAAATGAGCTTAAAATATCAAACGCGGTCACTAAGTTTAATCTTTAGTATAAGTTTAAGTAACCAAAATTCACTTCAAAATTCTATGAGAACACAAAAACATAAGCTAAAAAGATTAAAAAACTCAATTCTTAGCATTCTTAACATAAATCAAGTCCACTAAAATCTATTTCAAGTTTTAGGAAACCACCAAAACAAAGTAAAAATAAAATGAGTAGAGTGTAAAATTAATCATGAACACATTAAAAATGTGTGCGCGCGCGCTGTGTGTGTGTGTGTGGTGTGTGTGGTGTGTGTGTGTGTGTGTGTGTGTGCGTGCGTGCGTGTGTTGTGTGAATCGGTTCGGTTCGATATTTTCGGTATGGTATTACACTCAAACCGTTACCATTACCATTATAACCGTAATTTAGTCGGTTCGGCAATTCGGTATCGGTATATAATTCGGTTCGATTTTTTCGGAATATTTTTAGTCGGTATTCGGTCGGTTTTTCGTATCGGTCGGTATTTGCTCATCCCTAATATTTTATATACTGTTTATATATATATTATATATTTATTTCCTTTTATATATATATATATATATATGATTATATATATATATATAATATATATATATATAGATATATATAT